>OW240913.1:3372196-3395199 GCA_933207985.1 Pelobates cultripes
TACCACTGAAGTAGCCTGGTTGGAGCCTGGTTGTGGGAGGGGGAGACCAACCGTCTCCCCTCTGGGTACACAGCTCTGGGGCTGGGGGACAGGACTGACCGTCCCTACCTCTTGTGCTGCAAGTGCAAAGACTTCGGTCCCATCTGCACTGTTGGGGGGTGCAACATCTCCCCTTGGTGGGTTAGGCTGCCACTGGAGAGAGGGTGTAACAAGCTCCTCTCTCTGAACTGTAACCTGCCGCTGGGGAGAGGGGGTAGCAGGCTCCTCTCCCTTACACTCTCTCTGCTGGTGGTGAGGGGGACCAGCTGTCTCCCCTTTCAATATTTTGTCCTGATGCTGGGGTGCAAGACTGACGGTCTCTGCTCCCTGCAGGACACTCTGCCGCTGGGGAGGAAGGACGACACCTTCAGCTCCCTGGGATACAATCTGCCGCTGGGGAGGAAGGATGACACCTTCAGCTCCCTGGGACTCACTTGACCGCTGGGGAGAGGGACCAACTGTCTCCTCTCCTAAGAACACACACTGCCGCTGGGGAGGAAGGACGACACCTTCAGTTCCCTGGGATACACACTGCCGCTGGTGAGGAAGGACTGCACCTTCAGCTCCCTGGGATACACACTGCCGCTGGGGAGGAAGGACTGCACCTTCAGCTCCCTGGGATACACACTGCCGCTGGGGAGGAAGGACTGCACCTTCAGCTCCCTGGGATACACACTGTCGCTGGGGAGGAAGGACTGCACCTTCAGCTCCCTGGGATACACACTGCCGCTGGGGAGGAAGGACTGCACCTTCAGCTCCCTGGGATACACACTGCCGCTTGGGAGGAAGGACTGCACCTTCAGCTCCCTGGGATACACACTGCCGCTGGGGAGGAAGGACTGCACCTTCAGCTCCCTGGGATACACACTGCCGCTGGGGAGGAAGGACTGCACCTTCAGCTCCCTGGGATACACACTGCCGCTGGGGAGGAAGGACTGCACCTTCAGCTCCCTGGGATACACACTGCAGCTGGGGAGGAAGGACTGCACCTTCAGCTCCCTGGGACTTACTCTGCCGCTGGGGAGGAAGGACGACACCTTCAGCTCCCTGGGGTACACCTTTGAGTCCCTGTAACGCACTCTGCCACCGGATAGGGCGGCCGATACCTTTGGCTGGATCTCCCATGAACTGCAGGTACTCGTCTACCTGGCTCCTTACGAGCTGCACGTATTTCTCCGGGGGGTTGGGTCCAAAGAAAGCCAGCCGCATGGTAAACTCTCTGTCATACTGCTCCTGAGTGTAGCTGGGTGCCATGCTTGCGCTGCTGAAGTTGGTTCTTTTGTAGATAGGGTCGCTGTACGGGTACTGGCGTTGCCCTCAATTTGTAATCCAGGAACTGGTGTTGTATTATAGCTGTCCTTCTGGGCTGTGGAAATGATCCCATCACTTGCCACCAATGTAACAGATCACCTGGCACCCCGACTGGGTACCTCCGTTAAAGGATGCTCCTAGCGCTTCCTGAGGACTCCAAGCACTGCAGCAGACACCACAACCACCGAACCAGAGAAGCATATGAATCCTCTCAAGCATATGAATGCTGTAGACAGTTGAATGTGGTTGTCATCTGGACAAATAAATCAGCATGGGGTAATTCCTTAAAGTTGGGAGTAAACCAACGTTCTGGTTTAAAGTCAGTCAGTGGCTTATTAGGGTTTTGTTCCTCCAAGAGGTCTATTAGGTTTTGTGCCAGATAAAAATCCTCAAGGGTCAGTCCTAGGTCATTCGCAGTTTGTGCATCTGGGTAATAATGTGAAATCTGAAAGATTTATAATCCTATTGGGATTTAGTTCTTTATGCGATTCTGCTGCTTGTATCCCCATCTGTCCCTGTCCCGCAGTCTCCCCCTTTGGTGGCGATGGGGACCCTGTTCCAAAAAAGGAACTGACTCGGGTATGGAGGAAAGATTATTGGTATCAACGGGGATAGGTATATCCAGAAAAGACACTATCTTGTCCGACTCCTTGAGAATACTTCTTTGAGCTGTTGGTTTGACAGAGGGTGCTCTGTTTCTGTCTATGCTTGTATTTCTAGACTTGCCCCTCTATTGCTTGTTGGAAATACTATCAGTGTCAGACCAAGAGGTTCCCCTGAGGAATTGTTCTAATTAGTATTATCACGTCTACAGTTTTTTTGTTTTTGCCTGAAAATTTGTCACTCTTTGAAATCATGAAAATTATTATTTATATAGCGCCATCACATTCTGTAGCACTGTACAGTGGGTGGACTAACAGACATGTAATTTTAACCAGACAATCGGATGTACAGGAACAGAGAGGTGGAGGGCCCTGCTCAATGAGCTTACATTCTAGAGGGAGTGGGGTATAGTGACACAAAGGGTAAAAGTAGGGATACGAAGTAGGTTGTTGGAAAAGTATTCATTGAAGGCTTAGCAGGTAATTTTTGACAGTTGCAGGATGGTAGCCCCGTTGACTTGGAGGGAGACAGATACGTGAATAGTATCACTTGAGGTAGGAAAGACCAGAAGTTCTGTTTTGGACAGGTTGAGTTTAAGGAAGTGAGCAGCAATCCAGTTGGAAATCGCAGAGAGGCAGTCAGAGACACGAGTCAAGATGGGTGGAGAGAGATCAGGAGAGGACAGGTAGATTTGCGTGTCATCCACATAGAAATGATAACGGAAGCCAAAGATGCTGATGAGTTTACCAAGGGAGGCAGTATAGATAGAGAACAGTAGGGGACCAGGGACAAAACCTTGGGGGACGCCGACAGAGAGTGGTTGGGGGGAAAAGGTAGAGTTAGAGAAAGAAACACTGAAAGAGCGCTGGGAGAAGTAGGAGGAGCACCAGGAGAGAGCAGTATCCCATAGACCAAAATTACGGAGAATGCGAAGAAGCTGTTGATGATCAACAGTGTCAAAGGCAGCAGAAAGATCAAGGAGAATTAGGCCGCAAGATTTAGCAGCAATTAAATCGTTGGATACTTTGGTCACAGACGTTTCGACAGAATGACCAGTGCAGAATCCAGGCTGAAGGGGGCCAAGCAGAGAGTTGGATTTGAGAAAGTCAGTCAGTCTGGTGTATACAACTCTCTCTAAGATCTTGGAGTCAAACGGCAGTAGCGAGATAGGGCGGTAGTTGGATGGGGAGTTGGGGTCAAGGCTGGGCTTTTTCAGAATCGGGGTTACAGTTGCATGTTTGAAGGGTGAGGGAAATGTGCCAGAGGAAAGGGAGAGATTGAACATTTTAGTGAGAGGAAGAGCAAGAGAGGGAGACAAAGTGCGGACGAGATACGAGGGAATAGGATCGAGGAAACAGGTCGTGGGGCAGGACGACTGGAGTAGAGCAGAAACCTCTTCTGCTGTTGCAGGTGCGAATGAGTGTAGAATGGTGGAGGTAGTGGGGTTGGGTGATGTATTGGTAGGGGATGGAGAGAAATTAGTTATCCCTTCTCTGATTGTAGAGATCTTCTCAGTGAAGTGAGATGCAAAGTTTGTGGCAGACAAGGTGGTGGAAGGGGGGGGGTAAAAGGGCGAAGAAGAGCATCAAAAGTGTGAAATAGGTGTATTGGTTGATGGGACAGTATACTTATGAGGGTGTTAAAGTAATTTACTTTTGCAGCGTAGAGAGCCAGGCTGTAGGAGCGTAGGATAAATTTATAGTGGAGGAAGTCAGATGCAAAGTGAGACTTTCTCCAGCAGCATTTAGCATTCTAGAACATTTTTGGAGGTAATGGGTCAGCTTGGTGTGCCATGGTTGTAATTGGGGGCGCTTGCTGGGTTTAATTGTAAGATGTGCCATGATGTCAAGTTGAGAGGAGAAAGTTGAGTTGTAGAGTGAGGTTGCAGAGTTAGGGAAAGTTAGATTTGAGATGGGTAAAAGGAGAGTTTGGAGTTTGGTGGAGAAATGCTGGAGATCAAGGCAGTTGAGGTTTCTGCGAGATTGGAGAGTTGAGGGTAATGAAATTTGGGTACGGGATATGCTGATGTCAAATGTTAGCAGATGGTGGTCAGACAAAGGAAATGGAACAATGGAGAGATTAGAGGTGATACATAGATTGGTGAAGATGAGGTCAAGAGTGTTTCCTGCTGTATTAGTTGCTGAAGTAGACAACTGTGTGAGGCCAAAGGAGGAGGTTACAGAGATCAGACTGGAGGCATCAGGGCAATTGAGGTCATCAACGGGGGCCGCCATGGGGCTTTAAAGTGGCATAGATCCGGCGTCCCTAGACATGCTGGGTTTATCAGGTATCCGGGCGCATAGTTGCAGATGGGTACAACTATTCCTGTCAGGGTGATAAATATCAACATAAACATTTCTTTGTGTGGATGAATCTGTTACACTAATCAGTAATAACCCCACTAATCAGGAGTTAGCCACTCTCCTTATTTATATATTTTTAAAGAAAATGGGGTCAGCACTTTTTGAATATTAAATCCGTAAAATAAATCAGACAAATTAAGGGTATTACCAGTTTAATATAAAGACAAGGTAAAGTGGGGGTCACCCACTGCAGAGATTGTAAATTAACAGTGGGGGTCACCCACTAATAGATGCAAAACACAGATCTTAGTTGTATGAATAAAATTAGTTTGCCAATTTTGGAGAAAGAGGCTTGTGGAAGAGCCTTGCCAATCTGAAAATAA
Source organism: Pelobates cultripes (assembly GCA_933207985.1). NCBI lineage: Eukaryota > Metazoa > Chordata > Amphibia > Anura > Pelobatidae > Pelobates > Pelobates cultripes. The sequence goes on from OW240913.1 coordinate 3,376,836, forward strand.
TAGAAGGCAGAAAAAACAGTAACCAGCTGATCTAGTTAGGCAAATATATAAAACAACGTATTTAGAAACAGTGATGGAGTAAGAGAGACTTACCCTGTTAGTAGATGTAGAACGGAAAACTGTATCTAATGTTATTTTTTTAAAATTATTATTATGTTATTACTTATATAGCGCCAACAAATTCAGCAGCGCTTTACAGTGGGTGGACGAACAGACATGTAGTTGTAACCAGACAAGTTGGACACACAGGAACAGAGTGATTGAGGGCGCTAGAGGGTGTGGGGTAAAGCGAACCAAAACGTAAGGATAGTATTAGACTAATGACAGTTGCAAGAGAGGAATCAGTCAGGATCTATTAACAGTTTAACCACTTACCGACACATGACATGTCTGACATGTCATGATTCCCTTTTATTCCAGAAGTTTGGTCCTTAAGGGGTTAATTGATAACACCCCCTGCCATGCTAAACACATGTTCAGACAATACACTGGCTGCAGGGCAGGCCAGCGCCTCCAAGGCATAAAGGGCAAGCTCAGGCCATGTGCCCAATTTGGAGACCCAGAAGTTGAATGGGGCAGACCCATCACTCAGTACGTATAGGCATGTGCACACGTACTATTCCACCATGTTGCTGAAATGCTGCCTCCTGCTAAGACGTTCCATATCAGCTGGTGGTGCTGGTTGTTGTGGCGTGCTGACAAAGCTTTTCCACATTTCGGTCATGCTAACCCTGCGTTGGCGACCTCTTCCTCCTCCTCTGCCTTCACCTTGTGCTTCCACTGGGCCCCGGTGCCAGTTGGGAATGCCCTCAGCAGCGCGTCTACCAGCGTGCGCTTGTAGTTGCGCATCTTCCGATCACGCTCCAGTGAGGGAATTAAGGACGGCACGTTGTCCTTGTAACAGGGATCCAGCAGGGTGGCCACCCAGTGATCAGCACAAGTTAGAATGTGGGCAACTCGGCAGTTGTTGCGCAGGCACTGCAGCATGTAGTCGCTCATGTGTGCCAGGCTGCCCAGAGGCAAGGATAAGCTGTCCTCTGTGGGAGGTGTATCGTCTGTGTCCTCCGTATCCCCCCAGCCACGCGCCAGTGATGCCCACTAGTTGCGTTGGGTGCCACCCTGCTGTGAACACGGTTCCTCCTCATCCTCATCATCCTCCAGAACTGTGCCCTGGCTGGACAATTGTGTACCTGGCCTATGCTGGTGCAGGAACCCACCCTCCGAGCCACTTGTGAAGGACTAGCCTGGTAACTATGGAAATGACCCCTCTTCCTCCTCCTCTTCCTCCTGTGCCACATCCTCTTCCATCATTGCCGAAAGCGCTTTTTCAAGGAGACATAGAAGCAGGATAGTAATGCTGAGAACGGCGTCATCGGCACTGGCCATGTTGGTGGAGTACTCAAAACAGTGCAACATGGCACACAGGTCTCGCATGGAGGCCCACTCATTGGTGGTGAAGTGGTGCTGTTCCGCAGAGTGACTGACCAGTGTGTGCTGCAGCTGAAACTCCACTATCGCCTGCTGCTGCTCGCACAGTCACTCCAGCATGTGCAAGGTGGAGTTCCACCTTGTGGGCACGTCGCATATGAGGTGTGAGCGGGAAGGCCGAAGTTACGCTGCAGCACAGACAGGCGAGCAGCAGCAGGGTGAGAACGCCGAAAAGCACGCACATTCTGCAGCAGCTCTGATATATCTGGCCAGGCAAGGGATGTGCGTCAAACCGACTAGGCCCACTTTTCCCCCGAACATATGAGTTTTAAAACAGCCTGCTGTCATTTCCCCCTGGCTGTGCTAAAGTTGGTGGTGCAGGTGTTACGCTGACCGGATGAGGAGGTGGTAGAGGAGGAGGAAGTGGAGTAGGCAGAGGAGGCAACAGGAGGCAAAGAGAAATGCCCTGCCGAAGAACATGCGCCAAACTGCTATGCACCTCAGGCCCAGCCGCCACTAAATTTGCCCAGTGTGCAGTTAGGGAGATATAGTGTCCCTGCCCGTGCTTACTGGTCCACGTATCAGTGATTATGTGGACCTTGCCACAGATGGCGTTGCGCAGTGCACACCTGATTTTGTCCGCCAATTGATTGTGCAGGGAAGGGATGGCTCGTCTGGAAAAGTAGTGGTGGCTGGGAACCACGTACTAAGGGACAGCCACCGCCATCAGGTTTTTAAAACTGTCTTTCTCCACCAGATGGAATGACAGCATTTCAAAGGCCAGGATTTTTTAAATGCTGGCATTCAGGGCCAGGGATCGCGGGTGGGTAGGTGGGTACTTCCTATTTCTCTCCAGTGATTATTTTTATTTTTATTGGACTGCAAGAAATGCACCGCAGGCCGCAAATGTACTTTTTAGCACCAAAAAAATGTGAATTAGTCAAACTGCAGTGTAACCACAGTATTTGACGGCTCTATTTGACTCTCAGATATGAAGTGCACCGCAGGCAGCAAATGTACTCTTTAGCACCCAAAAAATTTGAATTTTTCAAACTGCGATGTAACCACAGTATTTGACAGTTCTATTTGACTCTCAGATATGAAGTGCACGCCACAAATATACTTTTTAGCACCAAACAAATGTGAATTAGTCAAACTGCAATGTCACCGCAATATTTAAAAATGCCTAGATGTTGCCCACTGAGCTACCAGAACAGGATTAAAGTAATGTGCCCGGCACACATGCAGTTGCAAGTGCACTGCACTCTCTGTGGCACTGGGCTCAGGGCAGGGTACAAAAATGTAGTATAGCACCCACTAAAATTATCGCTGTAGTTTGCAGATTCAACACCGGAATTCTTTCCTAATCTGTCCCTGACAGCTGCAGCATCCTCTCTCTACACTAATAAGAACTCATCTGACTCCACCTTATATAGAGGCTGGGTCACATGCTGCACTGGCCAATCACAGCCATGCCATTAGTAGGCATGGCTGTGATGGCTTCTAAGGGCACACGAGTCAAACGCTTGTTGATTGGCTGCCCTGCAGCTTGGACTACGGTCAGTGTGCCATTTGAATTAGTTTTGATGGATAGATGGGAATTGTGTAATTATTTAATTTCCTTTTTGATTGCCTGTTTGATAAAATTTTATTGTGATCTACTATTCTCTATTCTTTATTTGTTCTTCATTTTCAAGTTCCTATTTTTACTTTTATTTGTATTACCTCATCAATCCCCTTATCCCATAATATTTCGTAATATAACTTGCTAGTAAGTACAGACAGCTATGTGACAATTTGTACTTAGCTTATAGCTGTTCGACCCAGCTTGCAGCCTGTGGATGCTCTCCCATGCTAGCTTCCTTTGATTCTGACCGCCATGATCACAATCTGTGGCTTTTTCTGGCGTGTCTTATATGCAGCAGCCGGCATACCGGGAATCTTCGCTGGTGAGACCGGTTCAGACCCCTCCTCCTGTCAGTCCCTCAGCCGCATTCCACGAGGACGCAGAAGCACATCCTACGTCATCTCGCTCCACCCCCAAAACACTAATATTTTTAATGCAAGAGATAAAATATTTTTACTGTCTAGTGAGCTGCAGTTTTGGACCTCATCTGTTGAGCAAAATAATTTGAACACTTTGCCAACACTTAAGGATTTTCTTGAAGAATAAGAAATTGAACTTGAAATTGTAAATCATCTTCGTCATTTAATCCCATCTATTGATCAGTATTTTCCATTCTTGAATGAAAACAATAATGAGTTAGTACGAAATCCATTCATAAAAGACAAGCCAGCCAATTTTTCTGATGTAGATTTTGACAATCTGATCGATAGAACTTCTGACAGTCAACTAAGCCAAAAATGTAAAGAAGTTTCTCTTATTGCTTTTTGGGGTGATTTACGCAAAGAATACCCAGAATTGTCCAAGCAGGCAATCCTATCCAGGCGAGGAGACGAAGTGGAACCATATCCATGCATAGAATCTGTCGAATCTCCTTTCGGATAGATGCTATCTTCGAGGCAGGAAGTCGAAGGATGCCCTTGAATCTATTGCGAAACCGAGGAACAGAGAGCTGACTTTTGGCTGTTCACTATGGAGCCCAAAGACTCCAGAAAGTGAACGACAAAGTTCGTCTGGAAACGCAGTCTGGATTCTGCATCGTAGACAAGGCAACGTATGCCCCTGGATTGAGAATGGGCCATAACTGGCTTCAGTAGCTTCGTGAAGCACCACAGAGCCGAACTTAGGTGGAAAGGCAGGCACGTAAATTGACACGACCGACGACCCCATACGAACCTAAGAAAGCGATGGCACGTAGGCGCCACGGGTACCGAAAGATACGCGTCCTTGAGGTCGAGGCAGGTGAACCAATCGTTGGCCAGTAGGAGATTCCGGAGTAGGTAAATTCCCTCCATTTTGAAATGTCAGTAGACGACATAGTCGTTGAGCCAGCGGAGGTTGATGACTGGCCGAAATTCTCCCGACTTTTCCAGACCAGGAAGATGTTGCTGTAGAAGCCCCAATCGTCCAGGGTGAATTGTACCGCCCCTTTGGTGAAAAGAGAACAAATCACTTCGTCTATTAGTCTGCTGTGTTCTTGTGACGCATGTACTGTTGCCTGTGTTTGGGAGTCAAAATGGCATTCGGTTATACGATTGGCGGCCACCCAGGGAAAGCACTCAAGTTAATGTGTGGGGGTGTAAATGTGACATCGAATTAAAGAAGATTTTGTCTTCTAAAAAAAACTGTATAGAATATGTGTTGATGTAATAAATGAGAGAGATGCAAATAGCAATTGAACACAGACTGCAAGAATTACTTGTGTCCTCAAAAGGTTAAAATAGGTAAACAGGGGGGGGGGGAGGCAGCCGTCCGCAATTAGTGTTTTCTATCTCCGGGCTCACAGCGCTCCTGAAGAATGGCGGCGGAGGCTGCGCAGCCCATCAAAAACATCAAGGAAATAGTTTCCTTGTATCGTGACCTAAGCCATTATCCAACACTTTACAGTGCAACCGTTGGACCTGATGTCACTACGCAATATGGCGGCAAATATTGCAACATCTACACTGAGTGGACACAGAGAGATCTTGATCGCAACGAGCAAGTAAAATTTTGCCGACAGTACATAGTGTTCCATGATAATAACACCATTGTGTATTCAGGTGCCTGTGGGAATAGCTGCGAGATCAAGGGAGAACTACTCAGCAAAGAGTCCCTTTCTGGATCACTGAAAGCTGTCCTACGAGACACCACCAATGCCAAAGGGGAAAGCACGCAGTTCTTGGAGGTGTGGGACAAGAATTGCAAAATAAAGAGCATCAACCTGACCTCTCTTGATAAGCATGGGAAGGTGTATGAGGATGACCAGTTTGGATGTCTGTCCTGGTCCCATTCCGAATCTCATCTATTGTATATTGCCGAAAAAAAGAGACCCAAAACAGAAAGCTTCTTCCAGATTGATTCTAAAAATCTTGGCTCAGGAGTGTCTGATGGGAAGGAAGATGCTATCCCAAAACCTATCAAGGGTGATCAGTTTGTGTTCCATGAGGACTGGGGAGAAGGCCTGGTAAATAAGAGTGTTCCAGTTTTGTGTGTTATGGACATCGAGAGTGGCAACATTTCTGTACTGGATGGAATACCCGAATATGTGTCACCAGGACAGGCATTCTGGTCCCCTGATGACACTGGAGTTGTGTTTGTCGGCTGGTGGCATTCCCCTTATCGACTTGGCTTAAAGTATTGCCCCAATAGGAGATCTGCACTGTTTTTTGTGGACCTGACTGGCGGCAAATGTGAAACACTCTCCACGGACTTTCTGTTTTTTCACCCAGATTGAGCCCTGACAAGTGCCGTATAGTATATCTAATGTGTGAACAATTTGGACCTCATCAGCAGTGCTGCAAACTGCTTATGTATGATTGGTATACAAAAGTGACCTCCACTGTGGTAGATATTGTGCCCCGAAGCACTGATGGGCAGTTTGCAGGTATTTATGGCACATTACTCGCTTCATTCTGCTGGTCTGCAGACAGCCAACGAGTGGTTCTTGATACGGTGCAGCGCAGTAAACAGAGTCTGTTTGTTGTGGATATTATAAATGGAAAGCTGACACCACTCCAATCCAAAGGAAATTATCCACCAGGATCCTGGAAGGTGTTGGCTATTGACAGAGATCTACTTGTTACCTCATTTTCCTCTCCAAACCACCCACCTACAATAAAAGTGGGGTTCTTACCCCCTAATGGCAAAGAAGATGACATCGCATGGGTTTCATTGAAGGAAGATAATTCTGGTTTTAATATAGATTGGAGTTTCAAAGTCCATCAACCTCCTCAAGAACAGGAGAACTCAAAGTATCCTGGCCTCAATTTTGAGTCTATCTTCCTTAAGCCGCAGAACATCCCTGCTGAGAGCAAAATTCCCTTGGTCGTCTACCCTCACGGAGGCCCACACTCTGCCTTTGTCAGCGAATGGATGCTTTTTCCGGCTATGATGTGTAACATGGGTTTAGCTGTACTACTAGTAAATTATCGAGGATCAGTGGGCTTTGGACAGGACAGCATTCTTTCCCTGCCAAAGAATGTCGGAGAGCAAGATGTCAAAGATGTTCAGTTTGCAGTGGAGCAAGTTCTGCAAGAAGAATCTTTGGATCCAAACAGGGTCATAATATGTGGAGGATCACACGGTGGCTTCTTGTCGTGTCATTTGATTGGTCAATACCCAGGATTCTATAAAGCATGCATTGCTCGCAACCCAGTGACTAACCTGCTCTCAATGTTTGGATCAACTGATATACCAGACTGGTGTTTGGTGGAATCCGGTATCCCTTACTCTTACCAGGCTGCACCGGATCCTTCTCAATATGGGGAAATGTTAGATAAATCCCCTATCCGATATGTCTCTCAGGTTAAGACCCCGGTCCTATTAATGCTGGGAGAGGATGATCGTCGAGTGCCGAACAAGCAGGGCCTGGAATATTATAGAGCATTGAAAGCTCATGATGTGCCTGTACGGCTTCTTTGGTACCCTGGAAATAACCATGCACTAGCCAAGGTGGATGCAGAATCAGACAATTTTATGAATATCGCACTGTGGATCCAGAAATGGTTAAAATAATGCTTTACATTGCCATGGGTCCAAATGGTTACATAATTAACATTCAAAGATGTAGGAAGGGCAAAGAAGCAAGCTCCAGTGCAAGGGTGTATAATAACAAAGTTTTTATTTTTTGTTATTGCAAATTTTTATGCTTCACTTATTGGAAAATTAAGCATTGGTTAAAAAGGGGGTAACTTTGTTTGGGGAATTTGGGGTGTTAAATAATTGCCAATAAAAATCAGTGGTGTCACCTCCGTGAACGGGTCTGTGAACCAATCTGGTTCCCTTTACACCCACTACCTGGATTGTGGGAGGATTATTGGACATTGTACAGTGATCTCTGTACCAACGACAGAGGCAAGCTCTGTAATGTAGTGCTCAGATTGAGCAATTTACAGGGTGCTATGCGGTCTCACTCTCCTTTAGATCAAAAGTTGCACAGTTACTGCATCCTTGTGATTCTCGTTTTTTGTATTTTTACAAGCAATAAAAAAAAGTTACAAAATTGAAAAAAAAAATAAAAAAAAAAAAAAAATAGGTAAACAGAGTGGAGATCGGTTGGTGAATATCCTCCTCTATGGGGAATTTAATCACTGGGTAGCGTGGCCGAGCGGTCTAAGGCGCTGGATTAAGGCTCCAGTCTCTTCGGGGGCGTGGGTTCGAATCCCACCGCTGCCACATGTTTTGTATAAATAATATTTTTTATTTATAATGAATTCATTACTTACTCATGTCTACCGTCAAACTAATAACAACATTTATTTTACCACTAAAACCCCATAAAGGTCCAGAAATGTAAGTTTTAGGTATAACAATATTTTGGTACAGAGGTTGTAAGAGTTTTTAATAAAAGTATCACTTCCCATACCGGGAGTCGAACCCGGGCCACCTGGGTGAAAACCAGGAATCCTAACCGCTAGACCATATGGGAGGCTGTGAGGTCACCACTGATACAGATTAGTTCTATTTGTCTCTTAGAGCTTCTTTGCTTGTTGAGAGCCCATGATTACTGAATGTGGGACATGTCACTACTGCACCTCACTTTCATTAGCTCCACCTCCATATACCCCATTCATAATATAAATGATAAATGATTTATATTAAACACCTCATATTACCCATCTAACCATCCCAATAAAAGACAAGCACAATTAATAAATACAATAAGTATTTTAATTAAACTTATCAATACATAACAAGCATTGTAATAATGATGATAACCTCATAGTCCACGAATAAATTATAAATATGATAATAATGATAACACATCCCATGTATAAAACATTATGCGTTGGCCGGGAATCGAACCCGGGTCAACTGCTTGGAAGGCAGCTATGCTCACCACTATACCACCAACGCTGTGATAGAGTTACTGTAACAGAGACTATAGTGTACTCACAGAGCTGGGACCCAGGTTCACACCTGGCAGTATGACAGTATACATTGGGTTTAATTACTATTAACCATTCAATATTCTCAGTCATTAATATAGACAAATATATATATTATACTGACTGATTATAATCCATTATATATTATACCGAGTGATTATAATCCGTTATATAATATACTGAGTGAATATAATCCATTATATATTATACTGAGTGATTTTAATCCATTATATATTACACTGAGTGATTATAATCCCATTATATATTACACTGAGTGATTATAATCCATTATATATTATACTGAGTGATTATAATCCATTATATATTACACTGAGTGATTATAATCCCATTATATATTACACTGAGTGATTATAATCCATTATATATTATACTGAGTGATTATAATCCCATTATATATTATACTGAGTGAGTATAATCCCATTATATATTATACTGACTGATTATAATCCATTATATATTATACTGACTGATTATAATCCCATTAAATATCATACTGAGTGATTATAATCCATTATATATTATACTGAGTGATTATAATCCATTATATATTATACTGAGTGATTATAATCCAATTATACATTATACTGAGTGATTATAATCATATTATAAATTATACTGACTGATTTTAATCCATTATATATTATATTTACTGATTATAATCCTATTATAGATATATGTTATGCTTAGTGTTTATAATTCTCTATATAAATAATATAAAATGTAATAAAGCCAATGACACTTTCTATGCTGTAAATAAAATATGTCCTTCGAGCCGGAATTGAACCAGCGACCTAAGGATATCTGAGGTTCTCTTCTCTACAGTCCTCCGCTCTACCAGCTGAGCTATCGAAGGGACGACATAGAGAACGCTCGGTTTCTCAGTGAAATCTGCTCTATGTCTTGTTTGATTTGTTTATTCATTTATTAATTCATTTATTTTTTATAATCCATAGCAGGGAGTGTGGCTGAAAGTAGTTACTTACAGTTTACTTATTTAGTTTATAATAATTTATAATATATAATTTCCACCTGCTGTCTATCCCATTTGCACAACAGCATGTGAAATTGATTGTCACTCAGTGTTGCTTCCTAAGTGGACAGTTTGATTTCACAGAAGTGTGATTGACTTGGAGTTACATTGTGTTGTTTAAGTGTTACCTTTTTTTTTTTAGCAGTGTATATTATAGTGAGTGATTATAATGTGACTCTCTATCCAATTATAATCCCATTAAATATAGATAAACTGCCTATAGAATGCAGTCCTGTGCATATTGTACTATACCGGTACAGCCAAGGTCCCTCCATCAGGGTTTCTGTAGTGTAGTGGTTATCACGTTCGCCTAACACGCGAAAGGTCCCCGGTTCGAGACCGGGCAGAAACATTTTGTTTTACACCTTCATTCATTGAGCAAAAATGTTGAGCTTTCACTAATTCTAAACATTGTAAAAAAAAACAATTCAAGAGACACATCTATCATACTGGGTTATTATAATCCCATTCTATTTATATAAATTACATTCTCACTGATTATCATCCCATTATATATTATACTGAGTGATTATAATCCATTACATATATTATACTGACTGATTATAATCCATTATATATTATACTGAGTGATTATAATCCATTATATATTATACTGAGTGATTATAATCCATTACATATATTATACTGACTGATTATAATCCATTATATATTATACTGAGTGATTATAATCCATTACATATATTATACTGACTGATTATAATCCATTATATATTATACTGAGTGATTATAATCCATTATATATTATACTGAGTGATTATAATCATATTATATATTATACTGAGTGATTATAATCATATTATATATTATACTGAGTGATTATAATCCATTATATATTATACTGAGTGATTATAATCCCATTATATATAATACTGAGTGATTATAATCCCATTATATATAATACTGATTATAATCCCTTTCCATATTATTGTTGGTGATTATAATCCTATTATAGATATATGTTATGATTAGTGTTTATAATTCTCTATATAAATGATATAAAATGTAATAAAGCCAGTGACACTTTCTATGATGTAAATAAAATATGTCCTTCGAGCCGGAATTGAACCAGCGACCTAAGGATATCTGAGGTTTTCTCCTCTACAGTCCTCCGCTCTACCAGCTGAGCTATCGAAGGGACGACATAGATAACGCTCGGTTTCTCAGTGAAATCTGCTCTATGTCTTGTTTGCTTTGTTTATTCATTTATTAATTCATTTATTTTTTATAATCCATAGCAGGGAGTGTGGCTGAAAGTAGTTACTTACAGTTTACTTATTTACTTCATAATTTATAATGAGGGCAATACATTGTATATTACCTGGCAGGGTATAATGAGGGCAATACATTGTATATTACCTGGCAGGGTATAATAAGGGCAGTACATTGCATATTACCTGGCAGGGTATAATGAGGGCAATACATTGTATATTACCTGACAGGGTATAATGAGGGGCAATACATTGTATATTACCTGGCAGGGTATAATGAGGGCAATATATTGTATATTACCTGGCAGGGTATAATGAGAGCAATACATTGTATATTACCTGTCAGGGTATAATGAGGGGCAATACATTGTATATTACCTGGCAGGCTATAATGAGGGCAATACATTGTATATTACCTGGCAGGGTATAATGAGGGCAATACATTGTATATTACCTGGCAGGCTATAATGAGGGCAATATATTGTATATTACCTGGCAGGGTATAATGAGGGCAATACATTGTATATTACCTGGCAGGGTATAATGAGAGCAATACATTGTATATTACCTGGCAGGGTATAATGAGGGCAATATATTGTATATTACCTGGCAGGCTATAATGAGGGCAATATATTGTATATTACCTGGCAGGGTATAATGAGGGCAATACATTGTATATTACCTGGCAGGGTATAATGAGGGCAATACATTGTATATTACCTGGCAGGGTATAATAAGGGGCAATACATTGTATATTACCTGTCAGGGTATAATGAGGGCAGTACATTGCATATTACCTGGCAGGGTATAATGAGAGCAATACATTGTATATTACCCGTCAGGGTATAATGAGAGCAATACATTGTATATTACCTGGCAGGGTATAATAAGGGGCAATACATTGTATATTACCTGGCAGGGTATAATAAGGGGCAATACATTGTATATTACCTGGCAGGGTATAATGTGGGCAATACATTGTATATTACCTGGCAGGGTATAATGAGGGGCAATACATTGTATATTACCTGGCAGGGTATAATGAGGGGCAATACATTGTATATTACCTGTCAGGGTATAATGAGGGCAATACATTGTATATTACCTGGCAGGGTATAATGAGGGCAATACATTGTATATTACCTGGCAGGGTATAATGAGGGCAATACATTGTATATTACCTGGCAGGGTATAATAAGGGCAGTACATTGCATATTACCTGGCAGGGTATAATGAGGGCAATACATTGTATATTACCTGACAGGGTATAATGAGGGGCAATACATTGTATATTACCTGGCAGGCTATAATGAGGGCAATACATTGTATATTACCTGGCAGGGTATAATGAGAGCAATACATTGTATATTACTTGGCAGGGTATAATGAGGGCAATACATTGTATATTACCTGGCAGGGTATAATGAGAGCAATACATTGTATATTACTGGGCAGGGTATAATGAGGGGCAATACATTGTATATTACCTGGCAGGGTATAATGAGGGCAATACATTGTATATTACCTGGCAGGGTATAATGAGGGGCAATACATTGTATATTACCTGGCAGGGTATAATGAGGGCAATACATTGTATATTACCTGGCAGGGTATAATGAGGGGCAATACATTGTATAGTACCTGGCAGGGTATAATGAGGGCAATACATTGTATATTACCTGGCAGGGTATAATGAGGGCAATACATTGTATATTACCTGGCAGGCTATAATGAGGGCAATATATTGTATATTACCTGGCAGGGTATAATGAGGGCAATACATTGTATATTACCTGGCAGGGTATAATGAGAGCAATACATTGTATATTACCTGGCAGGGTATAATGAGGGCAATATATTGTATATTACCTGGCAGGCTATAATGAGGGCAATATATTGTATATTACCTGGCAGGGTATAATGAGGGCAATACATTGTATATTACCTGGCAGGGTATAATGAGGGCAATACATTGTATATTACCTGGCAGGTGAAATGTCTGTGTGTTATGTGTAAAAGGTGACTTTATGTATTTTAAAAAGTGTTTTGTCTGTGTGTTATGTGTAAAAGGTGACTTTATGTATTTTAAAAAGTGTTTTGTGTCTTTTTGCAACCATGTGCTTAATGGAGTCTTGTGTCTGTCCTGGGAGATAATTGAATTACTGTATTTATCGGCGTATAACACGCACTTTTTCTCTCTGAAAATAGGGGAGAAATTGTGGGTGCGTGTTATACGCCGGCCCTTTAAATACTGCAGCCGCCTGAGCGCTCTGTCAAGAGCACTCAGGCGGCTGCAGTTGGTACTCACCTCTCCTGTAGCGTGGCCGAGACGCTCTGCCGTCCGCGGTGGCCGGCCGGAGTGATAGGAAGGTGCACGCTCAGTGTGCACCTTCCTGTCAGTCCGACCAGGTACAGGAAACAGAAACTCCTGTTCCACGAGTATGTTTTCCTGGCACTATAGTGGTCCTTTAAGTTTTTTTCCCCTGAAATTTCCCTCTAAAATGAGGTATGCGGTAATAGTACGTCAAAAGCGCAATATAATGATAAACACGGTACTCCAGGATAGAAGACTCTGAAACTGGTTTTGGGCCAGAAAGCCATGCTTCATTTAGTCACAAAGGACTTTCCCTTAACTTTTGAACCCCTGGTCTGATTCGTGCCATTTTTTAATATGTTGTTCCCCTGAATGGATTGATTATGAAAATGTATGTTTTATGTTTGTGACATGTATATTTAGAAGTTATAAATATTGTGTAGGTCCGTATTTCTCTGGCTGTGATAATTAGATTACCCATTGTGTTCAGTAATCATATCACAGCCAGAGGGGAGGATTTTGTGTGGGAGTGTCTGGGTGTATTGTATGGATTGATTGGCTGTTTTGTAACGCTCTGTGGGCTGTACTATGTTTGTGGATTGGGAATAAAAGAGACTGTATGTGACAGTACAGGAGATTCTGCTTGACCCTCAAACCGATGTGTCGTCTCGTTTTTGGGGGGAATTGGATTGTATGCTGACTGCCAGGAGTGTAAGCGGATTGTATGCTTTTCCTGTTTGGCTGATTCCAGTGTTCGTGTGTTTCCAGTTCGGGAGTTGGTGAATTCGTACAGTTTGCAGTTCGGGAGTTGGGTGCTTGCAGTAGCTGCTGGTCTATGGGAAAGGGGATTATCGCCTAAACGATTTTTATCCTCTTGTGAGAGAAACGGTCCGTTACACCCTTCATGAAGTCTAGGCTCATGTTTGGGGGATTGAAGAGCTATATTCACTCAAGGGATTGCTATAATCATTATGCTCCCTTCGCTCTCTTGACTAGGAGAGGTCTACCCACTGAAAGCTGGATACTGGTCTTGGGTCCAGGGTGGGTAGAGGACAGCGAGACCCCAACCAAGCTGCGGCGGTTTGTGGGGTTTACGGTGGTGATGGTGTTCCAGTGTGGTGCTTATGGTACTCAAGGATTACTAGGAAGCAGCGACCCCCAGGCAGACCCTCAAATACAATAGTACAGGGCATGAATAGCACAGTAATACTCAGTATATTACCCCCAGGGTATGAATAGTATAGTAATACTGAGTATATTACCCCCAGGGTATGAATAGCACAGTAATACTCAATATATTACCCCCAGGGTATGAATAGAATAGTAATAATGAGTATAATACCCCCAGGATATCAACAGTACTGTAATACTCAGTATAATACAACCAGGGTAAGAGTAGCACAGTAATACTCAGTATAATACCCCCAGGGTATGAATAGCACAGTAATACTCAGTATAATACCCCCAGGGTATGAGTAGCACAGTAATACTCAGTATAATACCCCCAGGGTATGAATAGCACAGTAATACTCAGTATATTACCCCCAGGGTATGAGTAGCACAGTAATACTCAGTGTATGAATAGCGAAGTAATACTGAGTATATTACCCCCGGGGTATGAGTAGCACAGTAATACTCAGTATATTACCCCCGGGGTATGAGTAGCACAGTAATATGCTCAGTATATTAGCCCCAGGGTATGAATGGCACTGTAGTAATAGCTCAGTATATGTATGCCCCCAGCAGGTATGAGTAGTGCACAGTAATACTAGCAGTATGGGTAATACAATGGGTAGCACAGTAATACTCAGTATATTACCCCCAGGGTATGAATAGCACAGTAATACTCAGTATAATACCCCCAGGGTATGAATAGCACAGTAATACTCAGTATAATACCCCCAGGGTATGAATAGCACAGTAATACTCAGTATATTACCCCCAGGGTATGAATAGCCCAGTAATACTCAGTATAATACCCCCAGGGTATGAGTAGCCCAGTAATACTCAGTATAATACCCCCAGGGTATGAGTAGCACAGTAATACTCAGTATAATACCCCCAGGGTATGAGTAGCCCAGTAATACTCAGTATAATACCCCCAGGGTATGAGTAGCACAGTAATACTCAGTATAATACCCCCAGGGTATGAGTAGCACAGTAATACTCAGTATAATACCCCCAGGGTATGAATAGCACAGTAATACTCAGTATATACCCCCAGGGTATGAGTAGCACAGTAATACTCAGTATATTACCCCCAGGGTATGAGTAGCACAGTAATACTCAGTATAATACCCCCAGGGTATGAGTAGCACAGTAATACTCAGTATAATACCCCCAGGGTATGGGTAGCACAGTAATACTCAGTATATTACCCCCAGGGTATGAGTAGCCCAGTAATACTCAGTATAATACCCCCAGGGTATGAGTAGCACAGTAATACTCAGTATAATACCCCCAGGGTATGGGTAGCACAGTAATACTCAGTATATTACCCCCAGGGTATGGGTAGCCCAGTAATACTCAGTATAATACCCCCAGGGTATGGGTAGCACAGTAATACTCAGTATATTACCCCCAGGGTATGGGTAGCCCAGTAATACTCAGTATAATACCCCCAGGGTATGAGTAGCCCAGTAATACTCAGTATAGCCCAGTAATACTCAGTATAATACCCCCAGGGTATGGGTAGCCCAGTAATACTCAGTATATTACCCCCAGGGTATGAGTAGCACAGTAATACTCAGTATAATACCCCCAGGGTATGGGTAGCACAGTAATACTCAGTATAATACCCCCAGGGTATGAGTAGTACAGTAATACTCAGTATAATACCCCCAGGGTATGAATAGCCCAGTAATACTCAGTATAATACCCCCAGGGTATGGGTAGCACAGTAATACTCAGTATAATACCCCCAGGGTATGAGTAGCCCAGTAATACTCAGTATATTACCCCCAGGGTATGAGTAGCCCAGTAATACTCAGTATATTACCCCCAGGGTATGAGTAGCACAGTAATACTCAGTATATTACCCCCAGGGTATGAATAGCCCAGTAATACTCAGTATAATACCCCCAGGGTATGAGTAGCCCAGTAATACTCAGTATAATACCCCCAGGGTATGAGTAGCCCAGTAATACTCAGTATAATACCCCCAGGGTATGAGTAGCCCAGTAATACTCAGTATATTACCCCCAGGGTATGAGTAGCCCAGTAATACTCAGTATAATACCCCCAGGGTATGAGTAGCCCAGTAATACTCAGTATAATACCCCAGGGTATGGGTAGCCCAGTAATACTCCTAGTATATTACCCCCAGGGTATGAGCAGCCCAGTAATACTCAGTGCATAATAATTCCAGGCATGGAGCAGCCCAGCACACCTGAAGTATATTTTCACCCCAGGGTATGAGTAGCCCAGTAATACTCAGTATAATACCCCCAGGGTATGGGTAGCCCAGTAATACTCAGTATAATACTCCCAGGGTATGAATAGCCCAGTAATACTCAGTATATTACCCCCAGGGTATGGGTAGCCCAGTAATACTCAGAATAATACCCCCAGGGTATGAATGGCACAGTAATACTCAGTATAATACCCCCAGGGTATGGGTAGCCCAGTAATACTCAGTATATTACCCCCAGGGTATGAGTAGCCCAGTAATACTCAGTATAATACCCCCAGGGTATGGGTAGCCCAGTAATACTCAGTATATTACCCCCAGGGTATGAGTAGCACAGTAATACTCAGTATAATACCCCCAGGGTATGAATAGCCCAGTAATACTCAGTATATTACCCCCAGGGTATGGGTAGCCCAGTAATACTCAGTATAATACCCCCAGGGTATGAATGGCACAGTAATACTCAGTATAATACCCCCAGGGTATGGGTAGCCCAGTAATACTCAGTATATTACCCCCAGGGTATGAGTAGCCCAGTAATACTCAGTATAATACCCCCAGGGTATGGGTAGCCCAGTAATACTCAGTATATTACCCCCAGGGTATGAGTAGCACAGTAATACTCAGTATAATACCCCCAGGGTATGGGTAGCCCAGTAATACTCAGTATAATACCCCCAGGGTATGAATAGCCCAGTAATACTCAGTATATTACCCCCAGGGTATGGGTAGCACAGTAATACTCAGTATAATACCCCCAGGGTATGAGTAGCCCAGTAATACTCAGTATATTACCCCCAGGGTATGAGTAGCACAGTAATACTCAGTATAATACCCCCAGGGTATGGGTAGCCCAGTAATACTCAGTATAATACCCCCAGGGTATGGGTAGCCCAGTAATACTCAGTATATTACCCCCAGGGTATGAGTAGCACAGTAATACTCAGTATAATACCCCCAGGGTATGCATATCCCAGTAATACTCAGTATAATACCGCCAGGGTATGGGTAGCCCAGTAATACTCAATATATTACCCCCAGGGTATGAATAGCACAGTGATACTCAGTATAATACCCCCAGGGTATGAATAGCACAGTAATACTCAGTATAATACCCCCAGGGTATGGGTAGCCCAGTAATACTCAGTATAATACCCCCAGGGTATGGGTAGCACAGTAATACTCAGTATAATACCCCCAGGGTATGAGTAGCCCAGTAATACTCAGTATATTACCCCCAGGGTATGAGTAGCCCAGTAATACTCAGTATATTACCCCCAGGGTATGAGTAGCCCAGTAATACTCAGTATAATACCCCCAGGGTATGAGTAGCCCAGTAATACTCAGTATAATACCCCCAGGGTATGAGTAGCCCAGTAATACTCAGTATATTACCCCCAGGGTATGAGTAGCCCAGTAATACTCAGTATATTACCCCCAGGGTATGGGTAGCACAGTAATACTCAGTATATTACCCCCAGGGTATGGGTAGCACAGTAATACTCAGTATATTACCCCCAGGGTATGGGTAGTACAGTAATACTCAGTATAATGTATTATAATACACAGAGTGTCTGAACTGCCAGCAACCAAGATGGCGGCGGAGAGTTACATGACATCACAGATTGTGCCAGTGGGCGTGGCCTGCAGTAGAGTGTGCACCGTGTCGTGCACGCGCTTATAAGCTGGCAGGAAGGTAAAGCGCGCGCCCGACAGAGAGAGAGAGCTGGTAACGGGACCGGGCACCGAGAGGTATATCACCCCCCCCCCCTCTATATAATATATACTGTATATCACCCCCATATAATATATACTGTATATCATCCCCCATATAATATATACTGTATATCACCCCCTCTATATAATATATACTGTATATCACCCCCCATATAATATATACTGTATATCACCCCCCCCCATATAATATATACTGTATATCA
>OW240913.1:3395634-3429081 GCA_933207985.1 Pelobates cultripes
GAAGGTTGTCCGCTTTTATTGTATATAAGGATGTATTCGTGTGTGTTTGCAATAAAGAGTATTCGTATGCTAACGGCCGAAAGCCGCTAGCATTCATATGGTAGTTTCACGAACAGTGACTTTAGACTTTAGACACTGTTCGTGAAACGAATAAAGTACTGAATGGGAGCCCACACACATTGTAGCAATCGGTAGTTAAGTGCTTTGCTGGGTGGCCGTCGTTCGGGTACCGACCACGCGGCGGTCGGCCATCTTGGATCCTTTGTTAGCCCAGCGGTGTTTGGTCGTCGAGCGCCTGGAACTAAAATCGGCTACTCGACGGTGCGAACACCGCTGGACTTCCAGGCCGTTCGGGAACACCGGTCTTTCGATAGTTTGTTTCCCAATAGGTATTCGGTACTGTTAAGACACCTCCAGTGTCTTTAGGCAAAACCGCCGTTTAGTAGACCTTCCCCGGCTGCAGTAACAGTAACTCCGTTCGCTTAATCTGTAGTATACGAACCAAATGCAGGGGAAGCGGCAATCTCCCGACCGGGATCCGTGAACGGCTCCGAACGGCAATACACGAACTGCTGCTAGCCGCCGAACAACAATATTCACCAAGCGGCTTCCGTTCCATCCAGCAGTCTCTAAACGTGAAGAAGAAATTCCCCCAATAACGAGACAGAAGCTCCGCATTGAGGGTCAAACAGGATCTGGCTTTACTGTGGGCTACCTGCCCGTATTTATGCAGGTCTCCCACTTGGTGGACACTCCCCTAGGGGACCAAATGGGAGACGTAAATGACAGACAGATATGGGGACATTCCAGACACACAGTCACAGATTTTACCCACAGTGCATTATGATTCCCTCCCCTCTGCCCTGGAGTTAATTACCAAGTAACTCAATTAACTCCAGGACAAAGCCAGTCGCCATCTTAAATATAAAATCATAAAAGACATAAAAATGCATAATTTCAAAATAACCGAACATTTCCCCTTTGTATTAAATATCCCCAGATAGCCTGGATCTGAGTGCATATTATTAGCGAATAGCGCTCAGATCCCACACACATAGTTCAATCGCCATGGAGTCAAAGTTCTTACAGTCTTTCGGTATACGAATGGGAAGGCTATCTGAGTTAAGTCTTTTCGTATGCTCCAAATCTCCCGAACGGCCGGTATTCGTATGCTTTCGTGGAGGCAGCCAGGCGTTCCGTTGTTTCAGCGGTGTTCGGCAGAAAAAGTGTCCGTTTTTAGTTCCATAGAAATAGAGCCAAACACCGCTGGGCTTTCGCTTGGTTTAAAATGGCCGCTGCCTCGTGGTCGACATACGAACGACGACCACCCTGAATTCGGTTTAATTGAGAAGTTAAACCACAACGTTCTAATTGGGATCAATAGGTTAACCAGCAGCACACTTCTCTCCTGGGTGGCCGTCCGTTCGGCAGGTTTGTTCGGGAAAAAGAGTCATTCGAATGGCTGGGCTATAGAAACCAGCCATTCATACGAACGGGAGACAAACAGACGAATGCAGCTAAAATACAAGCAGACAGATGGTTCTGTCACAGGTACTTTTAGGAGAATGTGATATAAAAGTATGTTTCGTGCGGCGTTTGGTTATTTATGCTGGGATATGAGCAGTACTTTCACGAAGTGTGCGCTCAAACCCCAGCTATATACCGAACGGTCATTTAAGGGAATCACACGAATAATATTAAAGTTATTGATTTTTGTGTTAAAACCCGGTTCTGCTGTACGGAGGGATAATCCACTTAACAGGATATTCTAGCGGGAGTATCCCTCACGTACAGCAGTGCATGGTGGGAAAAAAATGTCCTGTATATTCAGTTCCCCATGTAGTCCCCTACTGTAATGTCCCTGTAAAGTGACTAAGGAAACCCCTTGCATGGGGAACCACATAAATACTGGAGCTGTGAATAAAATTGTCAGTTGACTCCCAGAACTGTGTTTCGTCTGGTTACTGGGGGATTTGTATATAATGTGTATCATATATACTGTATATCACCCCCTGTATATAATACATACTGAATATTTTATATATATATATATATATATATAGATAACCCCCTGTATATTATATATACACTGTATATCACCTCCTGTATATAATATATACTGTAACCACTCCCTGTATATAATACATACTGTATATCTCCCCCTGTATATCGCCCCCTATATATAATACATACTGAATATCACCCCCTATATATAATAAATATATTATAGATCACCCCCTGAATATTATATATACTGTATCTCTCCCCTTGTATATAATATATTATAGATCACCCCCTGTATATAAATATATATATATACACACACAGAATACACAAGATCCAGCGCACTCACCTATCCACTAAACAGCAACTTCAATGTTGAAAGATTTTATTCGTTTTTTTAAAAACATCTAATCTAGGCAAAAATAATGGGGGTTTAGTTACATTATATGCTCATACATTGCATAAGCCTGCCACAACGTCAATGTACCCCATCTTTGGCAGGTCCTACACCAACAGCCTAATGTCTGCTCTTATGAGATTAACCACTTACTTGAGGAAAAAAATTCCATCTGGGGCTCTCTGCAGTACAAGGCTAAATAGGGCCCTGGGATGAGGCACCTGTGACAGGGAGGGGTGCAAAACCAAGGAGTTGGCTAGACTCCCAAATATATATATGTGAAACAAGAGGGGGTTGGCCGCACTCACCTTAACATGCATAAATGGGGGTGCTGCTGGGGGCCAAATAATACAATACACAAGATCCAGCGCACTCAACTATCCACTTCAATGTTGTACACACACATACTGTAGATCACCCCCTCTATATAATAAATATACATCATATATCTACCCCTGTATATAATATATCACCCCCTCTATATAATGTATACTGTATATCACCCCGTCTATATAATAAATATATCATATCACCCCCTGTATATAATGTATACTCTATATCACCCCGTCTATATAATAAATATATCATATCACCCCCTGTATATAATATATACTGTATATCACCCCGTCTATATAATAAATATATCATATCACCCCGTCTATATAATAAATATATCATATCACCCCCTGTATATAATATATACTGTATATCACCCCGTCTATATAATAAATATATCATATCACCCCCTGTATATAATATATTCTCTATATCACACCCTCTATATAATAAATATCATATCACCCCCTGTATATAATATATACTGTATATCACACCCTCTATATAATAAATATATCATATCACCCCCTGTATATAATATATACTCTATATCACACCCTCTATATAATATATCATATCTCTATATGATATCATATATCATATAGTCTTTAGTCCAATTGCAGTATGTTCCTCAAAAAGAACAGAAACAAAACAGTGAAAAGTCGCCCTGGTGTAGCAATATATAATGTGTAAATAAAGGTGATAAGAGCCTGTGACCTGGCTCTGAGTATATTAGCCCGTGAGTCCTTTTTTAGGGGATGACTCCTTCCCTCTCTAGCACTTTGTCTGGTGCTGCTCTGCACAGACCTGCTCCCTCTGCAGGTCAGATTGGATCTCTCCGGGGCGACTGCAGGTCAGATTGGATCTCTCCAGGGCGACTGCAGGTCAGATTGGATCTCTCCAGGGCGACTGCAGGTCAGATTGGATCTCTCTAGGGCGACTGCAGGTCAGATTGGATCTCTCTAGGGCGACTGCAGGTCAGATTGGATCTCTCCAGGGCGACTGCAGGTCAGATTGGATCTCTCCAGGGCGACTGCAGGTCAGATTGGATCTCTCCAGGGCGACTGCAGGTCAGATTGGATCTCTCCGGGGCGACTGCAGGTCAGATTGGATCTCTCCGGGGCGACTGCAGGTCAGATTGGATCTCTCTAGGGCGACTGCAGGTCAGATTGGATCTCTCCGGGGCGACTGCAGGTCAGATTGGATCTCTCCAGGGCGACTTTTCCCTGTTTTGTTTCTGTTCTTTTTGAAGAAGGAACATACTGCAATTGGACTAAAGACTACATCTTACATACCGTTAAGAATTGCTGGGGAGTAAGTGACTATTATTGAGCGCTACACACTTTCACTATTACATATTTGTAACGGACCGTTTTGCCCACAAGAGGTTAAAAAACCGTTTAGGCGATATTCCCCCTTTTTCAGCTGCACAGACAGCTACTGCAAGCACCAATCTCCTGAACTGCAAACCCACGAATTCACCAACTCCCGAACTGCAACCAAGGGAATACTCGAAACTCCCGAACTGGAGACACACGAATAGCTGCTAGCAGACGAACAGGAAAAGCCCTCAAGCGGCTTACACTCCTGGCAATCAGTCTCTAACAGCATACAGTAAATCCTCCCCCAATAATGAGACGACACTTCACTTTGAGGGGTAAGCAGGAACTCTCTGCAATGGCCTTTTATGCAAGTCCCCATGCATGGGGACATCCCACAGGGTGGGACACAGTACAACCAATCGTTACAGGGGAACCGTAAAACACACCCACAATTACATCACAATCCCTCCTCTCTGTCCTGGAGATAATTGCGAAGTAATCAAATTATCTCCAAGGACAGAGGCAAAACTCCATTAACCACATGGCAGTAACAATACAATAAAAGACATAAAATTACATACAGTTACATTTATTCCGTAAAACATAGACATTCTACATATTCCCAGATAGCTTAGATCTGAGCGCACATTACTACCGAATGGCGCTCAGATCACATACATACAGTTCAATCGCCATGGAGCCAAAGTCTTTCATACAGTCTTTCAGTATACGGCTGGGCTCCATGGCATAGCTATCTGGGGTAGCATGGCTTTAACAGTCCGCAGAAAGGCACGAATAAACCTTTCTGCCGGTAAAATAAAAGTTTAAAATGCAGGACCATAGTCTAAAGGGAGCAGGCGAGCAACCAGGCTTCTCCAGTGTACAGTGGCGAGGTTGGTTTCGCCACACTTCTCCCCTTTACCAATCAGACTAACAGGGTATCTGACCTCATGCCGGTCAGTGCCCTTGTTAGTCCAGCAGCCCACCCACAAAACACAATCAGTAATACAGCCCACCCACAAGAACTGGTTACTACACCTGGGTAGAGGAGAACGTTGTCCATGTCCAGGCGCCTCACCATGGCTGTTCGGGTGACTGGTAAGCGGACCGAGTGGGTTGCTGAGTGGGCAGAGACCAGCGGTACTCTGTTCTGATGCCAGCACTACCACGGAAGTAGTCTGGTTGGAGCCTGGTTGCTGGAGGGGTAGACCGACTGTCTCCCCTTTGGCTAAACAGCCCTGTCGCTGGGGGCCAGAACCGACCTTCCCTACCCCCTGTGCTGTAAGTGCAGAGACCACGGTCCCATCTGCACGGTTGTGGGGCTTCTCATCTCCCCTTGGTGGACTAGGCCGCCGCTGGGAAGTATTCTCCCTGTAGCTTGGGCGCAGAGACCACGGTCCCATCTGCGCTGGTGGGGAGCTTAATGTCTCTCCTTGGTGGGCTACGCTGCCGCTGTGGAGAGGGGGTAAAAAGCTCCTCTCCCATACATACTTTCGCTGGGGAGAGGGAATGACAAGCTCCTCTCCCATACATACTTTCAGCCGCTAGGGAGAGGGGGTAACAAGCTCCTCTCCCTGACACTCTCTCTGCTGTTGGAAGGGGAGACCAACTGTCTCCCCTTTTAATATATTGTCCTGCTGCTGGGGCGCAAGACCGACTGTCTCCGCTTCCTGCAGGACACACTGCCGCTGGGGAGGAAGGACGGCACCTTCAGCTCCCTGGGACACACACTGCTGCTGGGGAGGAAGGACAGCACCTTCATCTCCCTGTAACTCACTCTGCTGCTGGGGAGGAAGAACGACACCTTCATCTCCCTGTAACTCACTGAACTGCTGGGGAGGGGGACCAACTGTCTCCTCTCCTAAGGACACACACTGCCGCTGGGGAGGAAGGACGGCACCTTCAGCTCCCTGGGATACATACTGCCGCTTGGGAGGAAGGACGGCACCTTCATCAGCTCCCTGTGACACACACTGAGGAAGGACGGCACCTTCATCAGCTGTGACACACACTGCCGCTGGGGAGGAAGGACGACACCTTCAGCTCCCTGGGACACACACTGCCGCTGAGGAGGAAGGACGACACCTTCAGCTCCCTGGGACACACACTGCCGCTGGGGACTCTCCCAACCTGCCAACTTACGTGCCCGCCCTGCTCTGACCTGCAGGTACTCTTCTACATGTCTCCTCACAAGCTGCACGCATCTCTCCGGGGGGGTTGGGTCCAAAGAAAGCCATCCGCGTGGTAAATTCTCTGTCATACTGCTCCTGAATGTAGCTGGGTGCCATGTTTGCCCTGCTGCCCTCCATTTGTAAGTCCAGGGGATGGTGTTACCTTGTAGCTGTCCTGGGCTGTGGGAATGATCCCGTCGCTTGCCACCAATTGTAACGGACCGTTTTGCACACAAGAGGTTAAAAACCGTTTAGGCGATATTCCCCTTTCGGATGCACAGACAGCTACTGCAAGCACCAATCTCCCGAACTGCAAACTACACGAATTCTCCAACTCCTAAACAGGAAACTCACCAATACTGGAAACAGCTGAACAGGAAAAGCATACAATCAGCTTACACTCCTGGCAATCAAACTGGAACAGCATACAATAAATCCAATTCCCCCAATAACGAGACGACACTTCGTTTTGAGGGTTAAGCAGAATCTCTAGATTTATTCACACAACCTCCTTTTAAGACATTCTCCCATGCAAGGGAGGGATCCACAACAATTAGTACCCAAGCCAATAATGTATCCGTTACCTCCCCTTAGTGTGACACATCCCATTAGTACAGACCCAAATTCCCTGGGTTACTGGATGTACCCCTATACATAGGGTTACCCCTTTAAATGTTACATCCCGCGGTAGCCCTGATCTGGGTGAGACACATATCCAAAAATCACCCAGATCGGACCACGGGTTCGGGAATTATGGAGGGTTAAAGTTTTGACCGACTGCATGGCAAAAGTATAAAAAAATAGTTCCATGTATTTTGGCCCTGCAGTCGGTCACAGAAAAGGGAATGAAAACACACGAATTGCCTGGGTTACAGAGCCTTAAACGAATTCCCTTGTTCGTGGGGTTCTTTCTACCGAACGGCGGGTCATTCGGTAGTTTCCACACAAATTCATGGAAGTCTGGAGGTCTCAGCGGTGTTTGCCTAGTCGAGTGTCCGATTTTAGTTCCAGACACTCGACTGCAAAACACCGCTGTTCGGGAGTTTAAGATGGCCGCCGCCACGTGTTCGTTTCCCGAATGGCGGCCACCCAGAGGACAAAACCACATATTACATCGATTGCCAATTACCCGTTTGCAACATTGTTGCAAACGGTTATTGGAGGCACACTTACTCCAGGGTGGTCTGGTTGTTCGGTAGTTTCACTCAATATAATGAATGGAGTGATTCTACCGAACAATCAGACGAATGCTGCATTCACATAACACCATTTACCGAACACATAATATTAAATACAGCCTGAATGCAATCTGCTACACAGTCTTAAAGGGCATTGTTCCTAACCGTCATATGTCCACGGATGGCCCTTAAAGGGCCAGTAGCAGCAATATAAAATACCACATGCCCAAATATTGCATTCAAAAGTACAAATTCACCAGGGGCCCTAGTCAGCAGGTAGGAGGAGGACAGTCAGGCCTCTCCAATGTCCAGTGGTGAGGCGGCTTTCACCACACTCCTCTACAGCCCATACGACAAATTTCTGTCCCAATACGGCTGACGAACATTCCTCCACTCAAGGAGCTAGTTCCTCTTGTGTTCCAGAGACAAACTGGGACGCCCGATCAACTTTCTGGGCAAGTCCCAGATATGTTACAATTTCAATGTTGGGTCTTGTAATTATAGCGGTTGCAGATTATTGCGTATCTGTTTAAAATGTTTTAGGGCACATGCAAAAACCATGTGTCCAAATAAAATGTACTCTAAGCCTTACCTAACGTCCATTAATATGCCGGTATTTACTGCATTTATGTCACATCACCCGTCTAAACACTTGATGGACTTTCTTATCTCTGGTTTAACAGAAGGCTTCCACATGGGTATTCTACACATACCATCCGGGACTCTGGAATGCCCTAATCTACAATCCGCACAACACAATCCCACAGCTGTTGACACTCTCATAGCCCAGGAAGCTGCTGAGGGTTTCGTATTGGGGCCTTTCAAAGCTCCTCCATTCAAAGAATGGTGCACTAACCCCATTGGTATTGTCACAGAGAAATCTTCCCTTAAACAGAGACTCATCATTGACTTGTCTGCACCACACTCATCGGCCAACTCCGGTCTTAATTCCCTCATACCCTTCGAGGAATTCTCCCTGCAATACACCAACATAGATCACGCCATTACAGCGATCATACAAGCAGGGGTCGGAGCCTGGCTTAGTAAGACCGATATTACTAATGCCTTTAAATTGCTACCAATCCACCCCACACTGTGGCACCTGCATGGAATCAAGTGGGCCGGGAACTACTATTTTTCTCCCGTTTAACTTTTGGGTCCAAAAGTAGCCCAGCTATTTTTGACACATTTGCCGAAGCATTGTGCTGGTTACTATTGAACATAGCCAGATACGGTATTACATTACCTGGACGACTTCTGGTCGAGGAGAATACTTCCCCCTCCTAGTAGCCTCAAAGCTACCACCAAGCTATTCGAGCAACTAGGTGTACCAATCTCCCCTAAGAAAACGGAGGGGCCAGACACGATTATCACTTTCCTGGTTATTCAATTAGACTCAACCACAATGCAAGCAAGCCTACCACACGACAAGATAGAGACAAGATAGAGAACATTCTTACCTACATCAACCGCTACCGTACTTGCAACCGCAAAGAGCTACAGTCCCTGCTGGGGTCACTAAATTTTGCCATGTGTATCATACCACAAGGCCGCTCCTTCATATCACGACTCTTGTATCTTTTTCCACGCTTCCTACACGACACACACAGGTTGTCCTTAGATAACCAAGCTACGGCAGACTTACACACGTGGAAGGAATTTTTAACCACTTGGAATGGTAAAAGTATGTTCCTCCCTCAATTGACTGACTCATCACCTACCATTTGGTCGGATGCGGCATCTACCACAGGTTTTGTAGCAATTTTTGGGAATGAATGGCTTTGGGGCAGCTGGCCTACAGCAGTTCAGGATTTGGAAGGTTTTTCCACTACCTCAGCTGAAATCTATCCCATCGTGGCGGCTGCCGTAGCATGGGATCATTTATGGGCAAATATGCCAGTGCGTTGTTACTCAGACAACCAGACAACCTGTCACATCATCAACAAAGGTCGCTCCAAATCCCTTACGATCATGAGATTTCTGAGGAAACTGACTTGGTTGTCAACTTGTCATAATTTCTTTCTATATTGTTTCCATGTTCCAGGTATATGTAACACAGCTGCTGACAGTTTGTCTTGTTGTAAATTTCAGGCATTTCATCAAGCACTCCCGTCAGCTGCGCTCACAGCGCCACCACTCTAACATTTCAACAACTAATACTGGACTAGACATCATCATGCATCATAGCAAGACACTGTCCCAATTGGCACTGTCAAAAAATACACACAAAACATACGACCGGGCTTTTACACTATTCAAAAGATTCCTTTTGGAACATAACATCATGCAACCATTTGTTATGACATCCTTTTTGGGTTTTGCTTCTTTTTGCCACCTTAAACTTAAAATGCCATATAACACCATCAAACTTTATCTCACAGGCATTCAACACCATATGCTAATCTTACAACCAAACAACACTACTTTCATGGCCTCTCACCAGATTAAGACTATACTCAGAGGCATTCAGAAATCTGAACCCACACGTACATCACAGAGGCTACCCATAGATAACCATATCTTCAAGGCATTATCTAACCTGCTTGATTTAAAACCTTTTGACACCAATACAAATTATGTCATCAAAGCAGCAATATACATAACTTTCTATCGATTTCTAAGACCTAGAGAGTTTACTACAACCAACATAACACAATCTGTTCCTATTCTCCTCTATTCCCACTTAACAAAACACATGGATCATTACATCCTGACGCTACCTCACTCCAAAACCAGCCAGCACATACCAGTAAACATTCCATACTACCCCACGCACAACAGGTGGTGCCCCGTCAAGGTTCTGGATGCATACCTACAGCATCATATTTCAATACCATCACAACCATTACTACTATTACAAAGTTCGGTATTCACCACTACAACCTTCATGACCTACGTCAGGTCTTTGCTCACTCAACTGGGCCTCAAAGCAGCTAACTACTCAGAGCACTCCTTCCGCATAGGAGCAGCGTCCACAGCCTCCAGTGTCAACATTCCAGTCCATGTTATAAAAACACTGGGGCGCTGGAAGTAATCTGCTTACTCACGATACATACCAAACCCAGTACAAGAATTAAGGGATGCTTTCAAAAACATGTCTGGTTGATATATGTATCTGTATTGGTTGTCTGTAATAAATTTGATTACTTAATTTTTGCCCTCTTCTTTCTCAGGCCTACCTCATCGTCAGTTCCGGCACACCACAACCGACTTGCCCTTTTTACTATCCTACATTTAATTATGGTATTTTACTCTGTACTATCATGAGCACTTAACACAAGTATTAAGGCAATTTGCCTGGATTTGTGGGAGGTGCTTGGTATCCACTCCTAGCCTATTTAAGGCACACCCCTTACCTTGCTCCTTACCGTTCGAGGTCAGCGTTGAATGACCCTCCCACCACACCACATTTTAACATTTATTTCCTTTCTATTTCTTTTTCCTGGGTAGGCCCTCTTCTTTCTCAGGCCTACCTCATTGTCGGTTCCGGCACACCACAACCGACTTTTTACTATCCTACATTTAATTATGGTATTTTTACTCTGTACTATCATGAGCACCTAACATAAATATATAATATATATTAAAATACACTTGGACTGTGTGTGTGTGTGTGTGTGTATATATATATATATATATATATATATATATAAAAACAACTTATTAGTCCTTGCACTCACACTCCAAAATTTAATATTACCGGGTGCAAAAGTCCAGTGCCAAAAAATACAAGATATATAGAAACTGGCTTGCACTCACATTTTTTTAAAGTTAAAACGATATCTTTATTGCAAATTCATAAAAACTCAGATCAACGTTTCCGCCCCCTTCTGTGGCTTTCCTCAGGATCATACAACTCAGAACATGTAACCGGAGCAGGACAGAAAGCAGAACTCAGAACATGTATACAAGACATGAGGAAAACAAGAACAGGGAAGGACAGGACTGTACATGAACTGGGAATACAAGACAAAATAAAACAAGACCAGAGATGCAAGGCAAAACAAGAGGAGACATACCCAAGTACGAATATGTGCAATAAACATGGGAGATTTAGACATACATAAATGGCCAAGATGTATGCAGCCCATCACTGCGTCAAAGTACTCCAATTACTGTGGGTTCCTATCTGCCTAGATATGCATGACTAAAACAATAATAAAACACACACAGCACTTACCTGTAAGAAAGGGGCAGATAAACTTGGAACAACTGCCTGCAGGAACCAACAGAAACAAAAAGGATTAATGGGAAAGCAACGGGTGTGGCAACATAAAACAAACATATAAAGGAATCCAGGAAACTGGGAATTCCAGGAACGGAATAAACGAATGAACCCAGGAAACCGAGCATAAAGAAAACCAGACATAGAATAGAAAACCAGAAAAACCAAGGAAAACTAAACAAGAATTGTAAAAAAGAGTACTGGATACCAGACGCCAAGGCCAGACATCTCCGCACAACAGGATGTGACCAGTACCCAGCCAGGGTACAAGGAGCTCCGTTACACAGTATGTCGGTCTCTGTATGGTGTATGTATATTGTGAGCAATGTTCTAGGTATTGATGGGTTTATCTACTCCCATGTAGTACTCTGTCCCTATATCGGTCTCTGTATGGTCTCTGTATGGTCTCTGTATGGTGTTTGTGTAGCAGAGACCCTGGCTGTCTCAGATTCCCTTTTTATTTGGCAACTTTCGTGTGGATTTATTGTATACATGAGCATTCGTCTGGTTGTTTGGTAAAAAGCCTCAAAGACTTCAGTGAACGGCTTCTTTCGACATACGAACCAATATACAGAACAACCAGACCACCTTTGTGTGAAACGTGGCTCCAATTTACCTCTCCATTCGTTTTTATTACACCTATTAGAAAAGGCACGAACACACAGTTGTATTTCCTGGGTGGCTGCCATTCGGCATACGAACACGTGGCGGCGGCCATCTTAGCATACGAACGCTCAGCGGTGTTTGGTCTTCGAGTGTCTGTAACTCAAATCGGACACTCAACTACGCGAACACCGCTAAGACCTCCAGGGTTCCATAACTGACGAACGAAACATCCAAACTGCACACCGTTCGGCTAAATGAATCTCCCGAACAAGGGGATTCATACGAACCCCAGCTCAACCCTGGATGGCAAGGATTTTCGTGTCTTTTACTTCACGAACGGAGACTGACCACAAGGCCAGAATATGTGGAATTGATTTCGGCTATTGCCTCGTGTGCGGTCGGTCAAATGAATACTTCCACCCAACTCCTACATGCTGTACACAGCTAGCCTTGCGTGCAAGCTTTGCTCTGTCCTACGTACTGTACACAGCTAGCCTTGCGTGCAAGCATTGCTCTGTCCTACGTGCTGTACACAGCTAGCCTTGCGTACAAACATTGCTCTGTCCTACGTGCTGTACACAGCTAGCCTTGTGTACAAGTATTGCTCTGTCCTACATGCTGTACACAGGTAGCCTAGGATAGAGCAATGCTTGCTTAAGGGGTTAGCTGTGTACAGCAAGTAGGACAGCGCAATGCTTGCACCCAAGGCTAGTTGTATACAACACTTAGGACAGAGCAATGCTTGCACACAAGGCTAGCTGTATACAACACTTAGGACAGAGCAATGCTTGCACACAAGGCTAGCTGTGTACCTGGGGGGTTTACATTTAGCCCCCACCCGTCGCCCATGGGTGGGGGCCGAGAACAATAGGTCCCTCCCATTGTCATTTAGGGCCCCCCACCCGCTGCTTATAGGTGGGGGCGGGAGGGGGACAATAGGTTCCCCCCGTTGTCTTTTAGGGCCCCCACCTGCCACTCATGGGTGGGGGCCAAGGGGCACGCTCTGTCCCCCGTTTAGTTACATAGCCCCCACTCGCCATGGGGGCATTTGTTAGGGGGGGCTTTTTAAATTTTATTTTACAACAGTGAGCAGCCATACTTAATAAGGAGTGCAAACCAGATTTTTCCACACTGACTCTTCCTGAAGAATATACAGATCCTTTGCCACCTTCGTGTATGGTGGGTTGAGAGGAACGGTTCACTACCAGTGAATCATTGTCCCGGACAGCGGCTGCCGGCACCCTTGGTACATCCTCTGAGTGGGTGCCAGTAACGACCGGTGTGGGGTGCTTTCTGCTGGTGTAGTGGCTGAATAGGAACTGTGGCTGAAGAGGGTACGCAGTCTGGGAGCAAGTTCTTTGCTTTAGCCCATTGAGCTCGGGTTACGACCTGGATGAAGTAGCTCTCCATGGGCCCCAGATTGTTCCCCAATAACACATCCATAGGAAGGCATCGCAACACTCCCACCTTCCTGTATCCACAACCAGCCCCCAGTCCAGCCACACACAGGCCATAGAAATAGAAAGTCTCCCTCCGCCAGCAACGGCAATTACTTTGGGTTGGGGCAATTGCGGGACACCTCGCTACAAATGAGACTTAACAATAGTCAACCATGCTGTAACGGAGCTCCCTGTACTCCGACCGAGTACCCTCCGTTGATGGATGCTCCTAGCGCTTCCTGAGGACTCCGAACACTGCAGCAGACACCACAACCACCGCAGACTCCACAACCGCCGTAGCTTAACTGGAGTCTCGCCGTCTTCCTTCCACCCTGGATCAGCTTCTGTCCTCCAGGACCGTGTGGGGAAAACCTCTCCTCCAGGAGAGCGTAACAGGAACAAGCTCTTAAAAGAGCTAAGTGATTAAAAGCTCAGGGGAATATGCAGAGCATAGCAATCCCCAGTGTAATATAGCAGTTCCCTCCAATAACGAGACATGGCTACGTATTGAGGGTCAAGAAGATCTGTTTACTTGGCACCAAAGGGACTTCTTTTATGCAGGTTTCCCTGAGATAGGACCACCCACAGGGGTTTACAGAATAACAAATCATAAACGTACATTACAGAAATACTCCCAGCAATTACACACAAAATCCTCCCCTCTGCCTGTGATCTAATTATGGCACACAATGGGTTAGCATAATTAAACACAGGCAGTAAAAATACAGTTTTTACCCATACCCTGTAACTTTAAAACCATACATCCAATCTTCATAAAAATTACATATTTAGAATCAATCCATTCAGGGGAGCAACATATTAAAAAATGGCACAAATCAGACAAAGGGATCAAAAGTTAGCAAAAGTATCTTTTGGGGCCTGGCTGGCAGCATGGTTATCTGGCCCAAACCGGTTTTACAGAGCCCTCTATCCAGGAGACAATGGGGAAAATAATCCACTTATATCCAGGGATAGAGGCAGACTCCATTAACCACATGTTGGCAAAAGACACATAAATACCTAACTCCTGTCATACTGAACAGAACCCCCACATTCAACCTATCCCCAGATGGCTTGGATCTGAGCGCTCAATATATCTGTAACGGACCGTTTCTCTCACAAGAGGATAAAAACCGTTTAGGCGATAATCCCCTTCCCCATAGACCAGCAGCTACTGCAAGCACCCAACTCCCGAACTGCAAACTGTACGAATTCACCAACTCCCGAACTGGAAACACACGAACACTGGAATCAGCCGAACAGGAAAAGTATACAATCCGCTTACACTCCTGGCAGTCAGCATACAATCCAATTCCCCCCAAAAACGAGACGACACATCGGTTTGAGGGTCAAGCAGAATCTCCCTGTACTGTCACATACAGTCTCTTTTATTCCCAATCCACAAACATAGTACAGCCCACAGGGCGTTACAAAACAACCAATCAATCCGTACAATACACCCAGACACTCCCACACAAAATCCTCCCCTCTGCATGTGATATGATTACTGAACACAATGGGTAATCTCATTATCACCGGCAGAGGAATACAGTTTTTACACAATATTTATAACTTCTAAAATATACATGTCACAAACATAAAACATACATTTTCACAATCAATCCATTCAGGGGAACAACATATTAAAAAATGGCACGAATCAGACCAGGGGTTCAAAAGTTAAGGGAAAGTCCTTTGTGACTAAATGAAGCATGGCTTTCTGGCCCAAACCAGTTTCAGAGTCTTCTATCCTGGAGAGTACCGTATTTATCGGCGTATAACATGCATCTCATTTTAAGAGGGAAATTTCAGGGAAAAAAAACTTAAAGGACCACTATAGTGCCAGGAAAACATACTCGTTTTCCTGGCACTATAGTGCCCTGAGGGTGCCCCCACCCTCAGGGACCCCCTCCCACCGGGCTCTGGAGAGAGGAAAGGGTTAAACACTTACCTTTCTCCAGCGCCTGGCGGGGAGCTGTACTCCTCCTCTCCTCCTTGCTCGCGACGTCATCGGCAGGAGCCGCGCACGCATTCAGCCGGTCGCATAGGAAAGCATTTACAATGCTTTCCTATGGACGCTTGCGTGCTCTCACTGTGATTTCAGTGAGAAGAGAAAGGCCAGCGGGCTGTCACGACAGCTACTAGAGGCTCTGGAGGCTGGATTAACCCTCAGTATAAACATAGCAGTTTCTCTGAAACTGCTATGTTTATTTAAAAAAGGGTTAATCCTAGAGGGACCTGGCACCCAGACCACTTCATAAAGCTGAAGTGGTCTGGGTGCCTAGAGTGGTCCTTTAAATTTCAAATAAAGAACTTTTTCCCCTTCCCCCTCTTACCCCCTTCTTACTCCCCCTCTTCTTACCCCCCCTTTCTTTTACTCTCTTTTCTTACTCTCTCTCTTTCTTACTCTCTCTTTCTTACCTCCCTTTTCTTACTTCCCTCCCCTTTTCTACTTCCCTCCTTCTACTTCCCTCTTTTCTACCTCTTTTACTTCTTTTTCCCTTTCTACTTCTCTCTTGGCTCTCTACTTCTCTACTTCCCTCCCTTTCTACCTCTCCCCTCTTCTTACTCCCCCTCCCCTCTTACCTACCCCCCTCCCCTGTAGCGTGGCAACAGGAGTTTCTGTTTCCTGTACCCGGTCGGACTGACAGGAAGGTGCACACTGAGCGTGCACCTTCCTATCACTCCGGCCGGCCACCGCGGACGGCAGAGCGTCTCGGCCACGCTACAGGAGAGGTGAGTACCAACTGCAGCCGCCTGAGTGCTCTTGACAGAGCGCTCAGGCGGCTGCAGTATTTAAAGGGCCGGCGTATAACACGCACCCACAATTTCTCCCCTATTTTCAGAGAGAAAAAGTGCGTGTTATACGCCGATAAATACAGTAATTCAATTATCTCCCAGGACAGACACAAGACTCCATTAAGCACATGGTTGCAAAAAGACACAAAACACTTTAAAATACATAAAGTCACCTTACACATAACACACAGACATTTCACATATCCCCAGATAGCTGGGATCTGAGTGCACATTATTAGATGAATGGCACTCAGATCACACAAATAAGCCTTTCTGCAGGGGAAATAAACGGTTTAACCTGCAGGGCCATAGTCCAAAGGGAGCAGGCGAGCAACCAGGCTTCTCCAGTTCACAGTGGCGAGGTTGGTTTCACCACAATATCCAAACAGCGCTCAGATCCCACAAATACAGTCAAATCGCCATACCCACTAGGTCCATAGTCATGGGGTAGAAGGCTGGCAATTAGGCTTCTCCATAACACAGGGAAGCAGGGCAATTTGTCAAATAAAATAACAGTTACAAATGTCAGTTTGTAACACATGCCCCCGCAGTCCTTTTGCAGGAATGCCATTTATCAGTATTCGCTGCCGGCGGCAGCTTAGGTCATCTCTGGGCCACTGTGTGGTCAGTACCGGCGTCACTCCCAGGGATCAGGTGCGCCAGTCCGAACAGTCCTGGTAATGGTCCACCTCCGCTTCCTCTGCTGTTCCAACATATTCCTAAGGACCCCACTCTCCCACCATCTGGACCGGGAGGGACCGTCTCTCACAAAATGCCCCTGGCACTGCCACCCATGACAAACAGGCTAGTGCTTTGCCCAGGGATACTTTGTGGGCCCAGTGGCCCCGTTGCTCCCTTTCTGGGACGTTGACCCTGGCATTGGCCTCTGACCGGGAACACCACTGGGGTACATAGCCCGGTCTGGCTGTGGGACATTCCTGGATTCCACAGTTTGAGCAAGGGCTGCTACCGCCATCTGGGGCGTCGGCACAAACACAGGTGCTGTAGGATTGTGCCCCGGAAGAGCAATGCTGGGGACTCCTCCACGAGTCTCACGGAAGTGCTGGGCTAACTTCGCGGCTGCCGTGGCTATAGTGGGCTTCTGGTCCTGGGTCCACTGTTGCACCTCCACCGGCAAGAGGTGGTAAAATTGCTCCAGCAGTACAATTTGCTTACAGTCCTCCCGGGAGTGCACCTTACTCCCGGTCCACCATCCCTCAAGGGCATATGTCAACCTCCAGACACATTCTGGGTAGGTGCCTTCTGGAGTCGGCTGGATCTCCCGGAACTTTACCCTGTAGGTACTTTACCCTGTAGAGTACCTGTCCAGCACCCCTCGCTTCACGACCTGGTAGTCCCCCAGTGCTCTGCAGGCCTCCAGGGCTCGTCCCGTCAGTCTCCCATCCAGTACCCGCACCCAGTCATCTGGCGGCAAGAGATTGAGCTCACATTGCTGCTCAAAGTCCTGCAGGAACCCATCTATATCATCAAACATAGAAAGGCTGTGCACTGATAGGGGACCCTCTGTCTGGCTAGATGGGGAAACCATGGCTGCGGTCACATTCACCTGATGATCACGATCCTCGCGGGCTAGGTCCTCTACTGTGATTGTTAGCAGCTCCATCTGGCTTACTTGGCCGTCTGTGGCATCCATGAAGTCCTGCATTCTCTGGGCCAGTCTGATTGCTCGGGTTGACATTGCAGGGGCTGGTGGTCTTCGCTAAAGAGCAGCCAGGACTAAATCACAAAATTTCTAGTCGCCATGGGCACTTGGTGCCTGGGATTTGTCGAGTCCTGCTAGTAGCCAACTAGCCAGTGGCCAGAGAAGTTATCAACAGGCTGTAATGTAAACACTGCATTTTCTCTGAAAAGACAGTGTTTACAGCAAAAAAAGCCTGACGGTAATGATTCTACTCACCAGAACAAATTCAATAAGCTGTAGTTGTTCTGGTGACTACAGTGTCCCTTTAATGTTGTGGCTGATCAGTGTATCCACGTAACCTGCGGCTGGTAGTGACTGCAATCAACCTCTTTATAAGTCACTTAATTTTGGGGAAAAATATCACGATAGATGCAAGATGCAGCTCCCTAACATCTCTTGGTCTCTATTGTAAAAGCTCCATGGCTCACAGCTGGATGTGACGGTTAACGCTCTTACTAAGTGGCTGTAATTTGGGGGATTTTGAAAACCAGATTTTAGTGTAAGAGGAAAACCATAAATGTGTGGTTATCATGGACTTGCTGTGTATTCCTTGGGATCTTTCTCCACATATGCCAGAATGTTTTATGTCCAAACGTAGAGCGGGGAAGATGGATTAGATACGTTGTTGAGTGATGATTTTACGCTTGGCACAACTGCTGAGGAATATCATTTGAGGTTTTCAGGGATAATTTCACGGCAGGAAACAGAAACCCAGAAATTTTGTTTAATAGCTAGCTGTTTCTGAAGCTAGGAGAATCGGATCCAAAATAAAGAATGTATGAGATGGATGTTCTTATACGAGGTATAGCATGTCTGTCTGTAGTGTTACAGTGTTTGTATATGAATGTTCTGTGCTATGTTTGTATGTCTGTCTGTAGTGTTAGGGTGTTGGTATATGAATGCTTTGTGCTGTGTTTGTGTTACAGTTCTTGGATACATCTATATACTGAAGAAATATGTCTGTATTTAACCAGAGGTCAATTCTTTTAATTATGTATTGGAACTGTCTCTTTAAGAGAGAGTAGTTTTTTCACTTTTAAGTCCGCCCCCTAAATGTGCTCACATTCAGATTATGTATGAATAAATATGCCTGTATATTTACTTTCTGCAACAATGTATTGAGACTGTAACGTTATATTTTTTGGCATCCTCTGATTTTGCTCCGGCGCTCTGCAGGTTAATTGGGTTGCCAGGGAACATATCTTAATGGGGGTCTGTCTCTAATCCCCTCCCCTAATTCCGATGAGCATTTGGCTTCACCAATGGGAGTGAGTCAATTGAAAGATAGAAACATAGAATGTGACGGCAGATAAGAACCATTCGGCCCATCTAGTCTGCCCAATTTTCTAAATACTTTCATTAGTCCCTAGTCTTATCTTATAGTTAGGATAGCCTTATGCCTATCCCACGCATGCTTAAACTCCTTTACTGTGTTAACCTCTACCACTTCAGCTGGAAGGCTATTCCATGCATCCACTACCCTCTCAGTAAAGTAATACTTCCTGATATTATTTTTAAACCTTTTGTCCCTCTAATTTAAGACTATGTCCTCTTGTTGTGGTAGTTTTTCTTCTTTTAAATATAGTCTCCTCCTTTACTGTGTTGATTCCCTTTATATATTTAAATGTTTCTATCATATCCCCCCTGTCTCGTCTTTCCTCCAAGCTATACATGTTAAGATCCTTTAACCTTTCCTGGTAAGTTTTATCCCGCAATCCATGAACCAGTTTAGTAGCCCTTCTCTGAACCCTCTCTAAGGTATCAATATCCTTCTGAAGATACGGTCTCCAGTACTGTGTACAATACTCCAAGTGAGGTCTCACCAGTGTTCTGTACAATGGCATGAGCACTTCCCTCTTTCTACTGCTAATACCTCTCCCTATACAACCAAGCATTCTGCTAGCATTAGGTTAGTACTCTATCAAATATTCTGTACTCTGCCCTTGGGTTTTTACGTCCAAGATGCATTATCTTGCACTTATCCACATTAAATGTCAGTTGCCACAATTCTGACCATTTTTCTAGTTTACCTAAATCATTTGCCATTTGGCTTATCCCTCCTGGAACATCAACCCTGTTACATATCTTAGTATCATCAGCAAAAAGACATACCTTACCATCAAGACCTTCTGCAATATCACTAATAAAAATATTAAAGAGAATGGGTCCAAGTACAGATCCCTGAGGTACCCCACTGGTGACAAGTCCAAGCTTCGAATATATTCCATTAACTACAACCCTCTGTTGCCTGTCACTCAGCCACTACCTTACCCATTCAACAATATTGGAATCCAAACTTAAAGATTGCAGTTTATTGATAAGCCTTCTATGTGCAACAGTGTCAAAAGCCTTACTGAAATCTAGGTAAGCAATGTCTACTGCACCACCCTGATCTATAATTTTAGTTACCCAATCAAAAAAATCAATAAGATTAGTTTGGCATGATCTCCCTGAAGTAAACCCATGTTGTCTCTGATCTTGAAATCCATGTGTTTTTAGATGTTCAACAATCCTATCCTTTAACATGGTTTCCATCACTTTCCCCACTACTGAAGTAAGGCTTACTGGCCTATAGTTGCCCGACTCCTCCCTATTACCTTTCTTGTAAATGGGCACAACATTCGCTAACTTCCAATCTTCTGGGACTACTCCTGTTAACAATGATTGGTTAAATAAATCTGTTAATGGTTTTGCTAGTACACCACTAAGCTCTTTTAATAGCTTTGGGTGTATTCCATCAGGTCCCGTTGACTTATTTGTTTTACTTTTGACAGTTGAAATAGAACCTCTTCCTCTGTAAACTCATGTGTAATAAATGACTCATTTATCCTTTTTCTCAACTGAGGTCCCTTTCCTTCATTTTCATCTGTAAATACAGAATAAAAATATTCATTGAGGCAGTCAGCTAGACCTTTATCCTCTTCTACATACCTTCCTTCTTTTGTTTTTAATCTAACTAATCCTTGTTTTACTTTTCTTTTCTCATTTATGTATCTAAAAAATGTTTTATCCCCTTTTTTTACTGACTGTGCTATTTTCTCTTCTGTGTGTGATTTGGAAGCTCTTATAACTTGCTTAGCCTCTTTCTGCCTAATCTTATAGATCATTTTGTCTTCCTCACTCTGGGTTTTTTTTTAATTCCTAAATGCTAACTTTTAGTTTTTAACTATTTTGGCCACATCTGTGGAGTACCACAGTGGTGTGAAGAAATGACTCCGTTCATCAGGATTTCTACCTTTGTTGTGCAGTTAATTCACCCAATTCAGCTGGAATTCAGGATATAGCTTTAATTTCTACCCTTCGGATGGATTCAGGCGAATTCCCCGTGTAAAATCTAGGTGGCCGCCATTTCGGCACTTTACACGTGGCCGCGGCCATTTTACGTGCGAACAGCGGTGTTTGCCCGTCAACGCGTGGAACTAAAATCGGATACGCAAACAGGCGAACACCGCTGAGACCTCCATACATCCAGAACTTCGCACGGGAACGACCGAATCACCGGCCGTTCGGTAGTTACATGCAACTTCGTATGGGGATTTCAACGACCACGAAGATGCGAACGGATGGCAGGGCTTTCGTCTCTTTTATTCGCCTAAACGGAGACCGACCGCAGGGCCAAAACGTATGGAACTATTTTCGGCTAGATGATCCGTGCGGTCGGTCAAAACTTTAGTGCTCCATAACTCCCGAACCATTCATCCGAATGGACTGATTTTTTGACATGTTGTCCCCACAAATGAGAACTATCCAGCGGTGCCCAATTTAAAGGTATACCCCCTGTTTTTGGGGTACATCCAGAACTGGGGTAAAATAGTGCACGTTTTAATGAAGTTAACTGTTTATCAGAGGGGAGGGAGGTAGGGGCTGTAACCTATACCTGATTGGTGATTTAATGCCTCCCCCTGGGTGTGTATTTCTTGTCTGTAACCCTAATAAAAAGCAGGCTGGAGATTCCAGACCTCAGATCTACTTGTATCCTGATTCTGGACTCTGACTGTTATTTGGGAATTCGTATGCTTTACCAAGGGGATTATCTTGGGAAGCTGTTATATTTCTTATGGACTTCATTGCTTGGAACTACCCTAGACGCTGGCATTGCAGGAGGAATTATCAAAGCGGTTCAGCTATACTTGATTTCCTTACAACTGGTGGCAAGCGGAGGGATTCGAATCCCAAATGGACATTTCAAAACAAGCAAAGGAATGAATGGCTCAGCAGTACCAGCTACTTAAAAGAACCACGCTAAAGGACTTACTGGAAGCTCGAGGCAGAGTGGCAAGTAACAAAACAAAAGCCACGTTAATTGCGGAGTTAATGCAGAGCGATAATACCAGTAATACAGAGATGGATCAAGAGGAAGAAACCGTGATGCAAAAGGACATCCGATGGACACTCAGTTTATTGGGACCCAATCCATCCTCAGAGGCGATACTGCAGGTCGTAGCACAAGCCAGACAAGCGCAAAAAGAGCGAGATGACCGGGACAGAGCGTCACAGGGGGATTTGCTACACCCCCCGAGAAGTATTGGGGAAATACCAAAGAAGGTAAATTATGCAGCGTTTAAATCATTTGTTGACAATGAAATGGAAATTGACAGTTACTTGCAAGACTTTGAACGTCAGTGTGCACTGGAGGGATTAGACTCCACCAAATGGGCTGCAGTCGTCAGCAGTAAATTGTCAGGTAGAGCAGCCGAGGCGCTGCGAGCAGTACCTGAGGGGGACATACATAATTATGAGAAAATAAAAGACATTTTGTTGGCCAGATATGCGGTAACTCCGGAGGCATACCGGAAAAAGTTTAGAGACCTGAGAAAGACTGGGAGAGATTCCCATACGGAATGGGCTTTTCGCTTGCAGCGGGCAGCCCGCAATTGGATGAAGGGCTGCCAGGCAACCACCCTAGAAGAAGCTTTGCAACTAGTGATACTGGAGCAATTTTTTAATCATACTGCAGAGGACATAAAAGACTGGGTAAAAGATAGGAAACCAAAAACCGTGGAGGAGGCCGCTAGGCTAGCGGACGAGTACCAGGATAACAGGAGGAAGGAGCCAGGGGCGAGCAGACCACCATTTAAGCCTCAGTACACAGCTCCAACAAACCCGGCTCCACCTAGACCTGCCATAGGTAACCCCCCACCGAACCCAGCAAACACACCTCGACCTCCTGCAGTGTGTCACTACTGCAAGCAACCAGGACATTACAAGCATCAGTGCCCTCGCTTAAACCGGGGAAGCTGGGAACGGCCAGCCCCACAACAACCCAGGGCAGCTGCTCACTGTGTGCAACAGGAACACACAGGCCCTGCCCTTAACCACGAAGAACAGTGGAGTGTATTACATGAGGTCAATCCAGTACAAGCTGGGGGGGACAACCGGGACCACCACCGCCAATGGATTACCGTCGATGGCGTGGGGGCCCGGGCGCTGAGAGACTCTGGGGCTACTTTGACTGTGGTACAGCCCCACACGGTCAGAGCACAAGCTCGCACCGGACGCACAGTCGCTGTAAGGGTGGCTGGGGGCGCTATTCACAAACTGCCCACCGCTAATATGTTTGTTGATTGGGGTTCCGGGTCTAAACAACTGGAGGTGGGGATTATGCAAGAACTGCCCGCCGAGGTTTTGTTGGGAAATGATGTGGGATGCCTAACCTCTCAACTAGCCCGAGACCCCCCTGCCGAGGCCTACCCGGTTACCACCCGAGCTCAAGCCAGACTGGAAGCTCCGCTGCACTCTGAGGAGAACCAGGTAAGAGTCGAAATACCCCCTTTACCCGATCCCCCCGTACCCTTCTGGGATACCCCCCAGGGGTTTGAACAGGAACAGCGTACTGACCCCACATTAGAAGGCTATAGGAAGGCCGCGGCCGCTACCCCCGAGAACAACCCGCACGAAAAATTTGAGTGGTATAAGGGGTTGCTATATAGGGTAACCGAGGGGGTGGGACAGGGGGCTACCCAGGTCATAAAAAGACAGTTAGTTGTGCCCCGTAAATTTCGGGCTGAGTTGTTAAAACTCAGTCATGACATTCCCCTAGCAGGACATTTAGGGGTCAAAAAGACCAGAGACAGGTTAACTCAAACCTTCTTCTGGCCCAGAGCTACCCAGGACCTAAAGTACTATTGTAGGACATGTGATGTATGCCAAAGGGTAGGAAAAAGGGGAGACCTTCGGAAGGCTAAGCTTCACCCCCTACCCATCATCGAACAACCCTTCCACCGAGTAGCGGTGGATTTAATAGGTCCCCTCAG
Source organism: Pelobates cultripes (assembly GCA_933207985.1). Lineage (NCBI taxonomy): Eukaryota > Metazoa > Chordata > Amphibia > Anura > Pelobatidae > Pelobates > Pelobates cultripes. Next base: position 3,420,068 of record OW240913.1, read on the forward strand.
TCGCCCCAGTCCGTCGGGCAAAAAGTTTATCCTAACAGTGGTTGACTACGCCACTAGATACCCGGAGGCAGTCGCCCTCACCAATATAGAGGCCGAGACCGTGGCAGAGGCCCTTATTCAGATATTCACCCGAGTAGGTTTCCCGCAGGAGATACTCTCCGATCGGGGGACGCAGTTCACAGCCACCCTGACGCAACAACTGTGGCAGAGCTGTGGAGTGCAGCCCCTGTTCAGCGCCCCGTATCATCCCCAGACTAACGGGCTCTGTGAACGTTTCAATGGCACTCTAAAACAGATGCTAAAAACTTTTACAGAGTCCCACAAGAATTGGGAAAAATTCCTTCCCCACCTTCTGTTTGCCTACCGTGAGGTGCCCCAGGCCTCCACTGGGTTTTCCCCCTTCGAACTCCTGTACGGGAGAAAAGTTCGGGGCCCACTGGAGCTCGTACGGGAACACTGGGAGGGCAATACAGATGAGGGGGGAGTCCCTATCGTCCAGTATGTCCTGGAGTTCCGGGACCGTCTGCGGGCCCTCACCGAATCGGTTCGGGAGAACCTGCAGGCGGCCCAGGAGGACCAGAAAAAGTGGTACGATAGGAGGGCCCAGGATAGAGTGCTGGACTTAGGGCAGAAGGTACTGGCTCTGAGGCCCGTTAAAAAGGACAAGCTGCAAGCAGCCTGGCAGGGACCCTTTAAGGTAGTGGAACAGGTTAGCGAGACTACCTACATCGTGAGCAAATGCTCAGATGAAAGGCTGACCAAAGCCTTCCATGTGAACATGCTCAAACCATATTTTGAAAGGACAGAGGGGGTGGGCGCCGTGTGCGCCCCCGCCACAGAGGATAGTGAAGGGCTTCCCCTTCCTGACTTACTGGAGACCACCCCCTGTACTATTGACCAAGTAAGCTTGGGGCAAAATTTAGACCACCTGGAGAAAGGTGAGGCTACTCAACTGCTGCAGGGATACCGAGAGATGTTTTCCGCTACCCCCGGCTATACCTCCGCTGCGGTCCACCGTGTGGAAACCCAGGGAGAGACGCCCCTACGGCAACAGCCATATCGGATCCCGGAAGCAGTACGTGAGAGTATGCTCACCGAGTTAAGGGATATGTTACGGCTAGGGGTAATAGAACCCTCCCAAAGTCCTTGGGCCTCCCCGGTGGTACTAGTACCGAAGCGCGACGGCACTACGCGCTTCTGTGTAGATTACCGGAGGCTTAACGACCGTACCATAACCGATGCCTACCCCATGCCTAGAATAGATGAGCTCTTAGATCGTATGGCGGGGGGGAACTACTTGACTACCCTGGACCTGTGCAAGGGTTATTGGCAGATCCCCCTGGAGCCTGCGGCCATCCCCAAGTCGGCGTTCGTCACCCCGTTTGGGCTATACCAATTCAAGGTTATGCCCTTTGGGATGAAGAACGCCCCGGCTACGTTTCAGCGGATGGCGGATAGGCTCCTGGAGGGGTTGCAGGACTTCGCATGTGCGTATCTAGATGATATTGCCATCTATAGCCGCACATGGGGAGACCATCTGGGTCATGTGTCCAGGGTACTCGAACGAATCCACCTCGCAGGGCTCACTTTGAAACCCGACAAATGTCACGTAGGCCTAGCCGAGGTCCAGTATCTGGGCCACCGGGTCGGCTCCGGTAGACAACGCCCAGAGCCCGCTAAGGTAGAGGCCATAGCTAACTGGCCCCAACCCCGGACCAAAACCCAGGTACTGGCTTTCTTAGGGACGGCCGGGTATTACAGGAAGTTCGTCCCAGAATATAGCGCCCTGGCCAAGCCCCTCACAGACCTTACCAAAAAGGCCCTCCCCAAACAGGTCGCCTGGACCCCAGAGTGCACGGACGCTTTCCAGAAGCTCAAAGCGGCATTGAGTGAGGCCCCGGTGTTGGCAGCACCCGATTACACTAAACAATTTCTTGTCCACACAGATGCCTCCATGTTTGGGCTGGGAGCCGTGCTAAGCCAGGTGGGGGCGGATGGCATGGAACACCCGGTGGCATACCTCAGCCGTAAACTTTTGCCCCGAGAAGTCAGCTATGCCACCGTAGAAAAGGAGTGCTTGGCCCTCGTGTGGGCCCTCAAGAAACTTCAGCCCTATCTGTATGGGCGAGCGTTTACCCTTATGACCGACCACAACCCCCTGGTATGGCTCAACCGGGTAGCTGGTGACAACCCCAGGCTACTCCGGTGGAGCCTAGCTCTCCAACCATACAATTTTACCATGCAGTACCGTCCGGGTAAACAAAATGGGAATGCGGATGGACTGTCCCGCCAGACCGAACTGGACACCTAAAAACGTACTTTCATCGGACATCCCCAAGCCAACCCGACAGGGTCTAGGCGGGTATGCCGACCTATGGACTTATAGGGGAGCAGTGTGAAGAAATGACTCCGTTCATCAGGATTTCTACCTTTGTTGCACAAGTTAATTCACCCAATTCAGCTGGAATTCGGCATATAGCTATAATTTCTACCATTCAAATGGATTCAGGCGAATTCCCCGTGTAAACTCTAGGTGGCCGCCATTTCGGCACTTTACACGTGGTCGCGGCCATTTTACGTGCGAACAGCGGTGTTTGCCCGTCAAACGCGTGGAACTAAAATCGGATACACAAACAGGCGAACACCGCTGAGACCTCCATACATCCAGAACTTCGCACGGAAAAAACCGAATCACCGGCCGTTCGGTAGTTACATGCAACTTCGTATGGGGATTTCAACGACCACGAAGATGCGAACGGATGGCAGGACTTTCGTCTTTTTATTCGCCTAAACGGAGACCGACCGCAGGGCCAAAACTTATGGAACTATTTTCGGCTAGATGATCCGTGCGGTCGGTCAAAACTTTAGTGCTCCATAACTCCCGAACCATTCATCCGAATGGACTGATTTTTTTACATGTTGTCCCCACAAATGAGAACTACCCAGCGGTGCCCAATTTAAAGGTGTACCCCCTGGTTTTGGGGTACATCCAGAACTGGGGTAAAATAGTGCACGTTTTAATGAAGTTACCTGTTTATCAGAGGGGAGGGAGGTAGGGGCTGTAACCTATACCTGATTGGTGATTTAATGCCTCCCCCTGGGTGTGTATTTCTTGTCTGTAACCCTAATAAAAAGCAGGCTGGAGATCCCAGACCTCAGATCTACTTGTATCCTGATTCTGGACTCTGACTGTTATTTGGGAATTCGTATGCTTTACCAAGGGGATTATCTTGGGAAGCTGTTATATTTCTTATGGACTTCATTGCTTGGAACTACCTTAGACGCTGGCATTGCAGGAGGAATTATCAAAGCGGTTCAGCTATACTTGATTTCCTTACACTCTGTCACTAGTCACCCCCTCCCTCACTCGGTCACCAGTCATCCCCTCCCTCTGTCACCTATCACGCCCTCACTCTGTCACTAGTCACCCCCTCCCTCTGTCACTAGTCACCACCTTCCTCACTCTGTCACTACTCCCCCCTCCTTCTGTCACTAGTCACCCCCTCCGTCCCTTACTCTGTCACTAGTCACCCCCTCCCTCACTCGGTCACCAGTCATCCCCTCCCTCTGTCACCTATCACGCCCTCACTCTGTCACTAGTCACCCCCTCACTCTGTCACTAGTCACCCCCTCACTCTAGTGACAGAGTGAGGGAGGGTGGGACTAGTGACAGTAAGGAAGTGGGTGACTAGTGACAGAGGGAGGGAGGGAGTGGGTGACTAGTGACAGAGAGAGAGAGGGGGTGACACAATGACAGAGTGAGGGAGGGGGTGACTGTCACTAGTCACCCCATCCCTCCCTCTGTCACTAATCACAACCTCCCTCACTCTGGGTTTCATTGTGTCACCCCTCTTCTGTCACTAGTCACACCGTCCCTCACTGTCACTAGAGGGAGGGGATGACTGCGACAGAGTGAGGAGGGGGTTGGCTAACAATGGGGTGATCAGTGACAGTGAGGGGGGGTGATCAGTGACAGTGGGGGGACTGACCAAGTGACAGTGAGAGGGGTGACAGGTGAGGGGGGTGATCAGTGACAGTGAGGGGTTCAAAGACAGTGACAGTGACAGGGGGGGGTGACAAGTGAGGGGGGTGATCAGTGACAGAGGGGGGGAGGGATCGTGACAGTGAGGGGGTGGATCAGTGACAGTGAGGGGTGATCAGTGACAGTGGGGGGGTGATCAGTGACAGTGAGGGGGATCAGTGACAGTGAGGGGGGGGTGATCAGTGACAGTGAGGGGGGTGTGGATCAGTGACAGTGAGGGGTGATCAGTGACATCAGTGACAGGGGGATCAGTGACTGTGCGACAGTGAGGGTGATCAGTGACAGTGAGGGGGGGTGGATCATGACAGTGAGGGGGGGGTGACACCATGTGCGAGGGGGGTGATCAGTGACAGTGAGGGGGGGTGATCAGTGACAGTGGAGGGGGGGGGGTGATCAGTGACAGTGAGGTGATCAGTGACAGTGAGGGGGGGGGGTGATCAGTGACAGTGAGGGGGGGTGATCAGTGACAGTGAGGCATGATCAGTGACAGTGAGGGGGGACTGCATTGGTGAGGGGGGGGTGATCAGTGACAGTGAGGGGGTGATCAGTGACAGGGGGGTGACTATGGTGAGGGGGGGTGATCAGTGACAGTGAGGGGTGATCAGTGACAGTGAGGGGGGGGTGATCAGTGACAAGTGAGGGGGCAGTGGTGACTCAGCACAGTGAGGGGTGATCAGTGACAGTGAGGGTGACTGTGCACAGTGAGGGGGTGATCAGTGACAGTGGGGTGATCAGTGACAGTGGGGGTGATCAGTGACAGTGAGGGGTGATCAGTGACAGTGAGGGGGGGGTGATCAGTGACAGTGAGGGAGGGGTGATCAGTGACAGTGGGGGTGATCAGTGACAGGAGGGGGTGGACTGCATTGGGTGTGAGGGGGGGGGTGGATCAGTGATGGTGAGGGGGGGTGACAGTGAGGGGGGGGTGATCAGTGACAGTGAGGGGGGTGGATCAGTGACAGTGAGGGGGGGTGACTGGGTGACAGTGAGGGGGGGGGTGATCAGTGACAGTGAGGGGGGGGGGGGTGATCAGTGACAGTGAGGGGGGAGGGGTACCTAGAGCCTACCTGTCTCTCTGCTCCTTGTGGTCTCACTGGCTGCAGCTCCTCCCCCTCGCGGTGCTCTGTGTGTAAGGAGTAAACAGGAAATGATGTCACTTCCTGTCCCCGCCTCTCCCATCACACAGAGCACCGCGTGGGACAGGGAGAAGGAGACCTGGCAGAGAGGGAGAGGGGATGAAGCTGCCAGGTCTCATGGGAGGAGGGGGGGGATTTAAAGAGCGGTAGGCTGTGGGGGCCCCGCGCTGCATCAGGGGCCCCACAACCTATCATTTAAAAAGTTATTTTATTATTTTATTTCGTTCCAGTTGGAGATATCTCTGATCTGATCTCTGATCTCTCCAGCTGGAGCATGGCTGTGCTGCCGGGCCCCTGGCTGCCTCGGACCCTCTGTCCATGACCGATATGCCCGAGTGGTCAGTCCGCCCATGGCTGGTATCTACAACTGTACAAAGTGAAAAACTATTTATAACTATTGATCAGTACTCCTCTCTATATAGTGATCAATGTAGGGATGTCGCCATGGCTGTTACTGGCGGTGTGATGGGATTTCAAAATGGTTCAAAATTTAGTAGGCATGAAATCTCCATGTGGCATATACAAGTACCGGTGTTTGTTGTATCTGTTAGTTAGTTACATGTAGCTAAGATACTGTCATCAATGTACTGAGCATGTGCACCAACTGTAGTCACATTCCTTTGTCCTTAAAAGGAGTCATACAGTCTGCCCATATTAGGTGATCCTGAATATCCTGTTCACTGATTGAGCTAAGGGTATGTGTGAGTGGCGCTATGAATGGGAGGAGTTATTGTTAATAAATAGCCTGTGCAAACTATGCTCTGGGCTCATACCTTTTGAACACAAGTTCAGTGTGAGACCCGATCGGTGTGTAAATAAAAGACCTGTTACTTCCTGAAGACTTGTGTCCATATCTCTATGTGTGGCTTCTGCAGTTTGTTCCTGTTATTCCTCAGTAACAGCAGAAAGTGAGCCCACCATACACTTTCCTTTAACATACTCAAAAGCTATACAAGGTTAAGGGCACTCCAGAGCACCCAGGCCACTTCTACCCATTGAGTAGTGCAGAGTGCAACTCTACCCTTAACCTGCAAGTACTATTGTAGTTTTATAAGAGGTACAATGTAAGAAATCAAGTATAGCTGAGCAGCATTAATTCCTCCTGCAATATGTCAGCGTCACAGGTAGATCCAAGCAATGAAGTCCATAAAATATAACAGCTTCCGAGATAATCACTTGGTAAAAGCATACGAATTCCCAAACCAACAGTCAGAGTCCAGAATCCCAGGGTACAAGTAGATCTCAGGTCTGGAATCTCCAGCCTGCTTTTTATTAGGGTTACATACAAAAAATACACACCCAGGGGGAGGCATTAAATCACCAATCAGGTACAGGTTACAGCCCCTACCTCCCTCCCCTCTGATAAACAGTTAACTTCATTAAAACGTGCACTATTTTACCCCAGTTCTGGATGTACCCCAAAAACAAGGGGTACACCTTTAAATTGGGCACCGCTGGATAGTGTTCACTTGTGGGGACAATATGTCAAAAAATCAGTCCATTCGGATGAATGGTTCGGGAGTTATGGAGCACTAAAGTTTTGACCGACCGCACGGATCATCTAGCCGAAAATAGTTCCATAAGTTTTGGCCCTGCGGTCGGTCTCCGTTTAGGCGAATAAAAGAGACGAAAGCCCTGCCATCCGTTCGCATCTTCGTGGTCGTTGAAATCCCCATACGAAGTTGCATGTAACTACCGAACGGCCGGTGATTCGGTCTTTCCCGTGCGAAGTTCTGGATGTATGGAGGTCTCAGCGGTGTTCACCTGTTTGCGTATCCGATTTTAGTTCCACGCGTTGACGGGCAAACACCGCTGTTCGCACGTAAAATGGCCGCGGCCACGTGTAAAGTGCCGAAATGGCGGCCACCTAGATTTTACACGGGGAATTCGCCTGAATCCATCCGAAGGGTAGAAATTATAGCTATATGCCGAATTCCAGCTGAATTGGGTGAATTAACTGTGCAACAAAGGTAGAAATCCTGATGAACGGAGTCATTTCTTCACATGCAATAATTACCTTGCAGGGTTAACTCCACCTCTAGTGATTGTCTACTAGACAGCCACTAGAGGGCACTTCCTGCTTCATAGCACAGAAAACCTGTGCTAGAGCGTCGCTGGATGTCCTCACGCTGAGTTTTTACTCACCCTCTTCCACACATTGTGTCGGTCAGACCGTGGCTGATCCAGCATTGCTCCGCCTCCATGGTTGAGATAAGCAAGCTTGATTATCTCAGCCAATCCAATGCTTTCCCATAGGAAAGTATTGGGAGACAATTGTGTATGTGTGGCAAAACGCTGTCCTGCTCCAATCAGTATCTCATCATAGAGATACATTGAATCAATCCATTTGTATGGGGAATGCTCACGTCTCCATGCAGAGCGTTGATTCACTAAACGTAGGTGCCGCACATTGTACGGCACTGACCCAGGAAGCACGTCTAGTGTCTCTTGTGACTGTCATTGGAGGCATCCCAAGGGGAGCAATGTAAACACTGCATTCTCTCTGAAAAGACAGTGTTTACTGCAAAAAGCCTTCAGGGACTGACTAAAGACACCAGAACAACTACATTAAGCGGTTCTGGTGACTGTAGTGTCCCTTTAAGATCAGCTACCCTTGTCATTACAAATTTATCAAACCCTGGTTTAGTAAATCACACTAAAAACATCTGCCATTTCACAGAAATATAATCTTTATTAAACTTTCTGCACAGGGTAATAAAACATATATATGAAAAATAAAAACGTTGAGTACAGCAATTGCTATGGTACATGATGATAGCCTAGTGGCAGTCTCAGGGCTGTGTGGTATTTACACTGCCTCTCACTTCCGTGGCTTTCCCCAGATTTCCAGCTTCTCTCTTCAATACATTCAGCAGAGTTTGGGAGCTCTCCAGTATCTGAAAGGAAAGGCTCGATATTAAACGCCATCGCAACACACGTAGGCAGAGCGCTTCCCAACTTCCTTTATACGCAGTCAGGCTTCAAAGTACTTCCTAACATACATTCTAAACAGCAGTATCAATCTTATGACTCACACAGCCTCCATGAAAAGAAGGTCTTATTTTTACAGCACTGTGTGTTTACTTTAGAAGTTCACAGCTATTGCTCAGTTACTTGAAATTTAATCACACACAGGAGGCTCCTGCAGGATCTAGAAAACCATTAACAGAGCAGGAGAGAAGGAATTGTAAGTGTGTAGGATGGCTGTGTGACTCCTAGCCAGAGGAGGTGTGACTATAGCTGCATAAACAAAGGGATGTAACTCCTAAATGGCAGAGAATTGAGTAGTGAGACTGCAGGGCATGATCTATACACCAAAACTGCTTCATTACTATAGTGTCCCTTTAATACACGTTTACAATAGCAATACAGACAGGCCTGGACATTTCTAGAAGTTTATAAAAAAAAAAAAAAAAAAAGTGTGTGGCTTTCCTCCCTCTGTCTGGCGAGCCCAACACCGCTCGTATTATATGGGACTTGTAGCGGATGGCACCAGGCGACCATACAAAAATACTGTATAAAGCTGCATCCGTATATCTGCTGTATTTTCTGTGCAGTAAAAAGAATTGTATTCCTCTGATTGTTCGGTAGTTTCATTCCCTTAGTTTATTCGAATGAAACTACCGAACAACCAGACCTCCCCTGTGTGAAGTGTGTCCTCGATTACCCGTTGCAACATTGTTGCGAACGGGTAATTGAACAGTAAGTAGCCGTCCTTTGTTCTCGGGGGTGGCCGCCATTCGACAAACGAACACGTGGCGGCCATTTTAAAACTCCCGAACAGCGGTGTTTTGCCGTCGAGTGTCTGGAACTAAAATCGGACACTCGAGTAGGCGAAC
>OW240913.1:3462069-3486608 GCA_933207985.1 Pelobates cultripes
TGCCCTCTGTCGTCATGTGACCCATTTCTCCATATTTCACTGTGTCCACGTAACCCAGCTCCCCGTGTCACAATGTGTTTCCACGTAACCCAGCTCCCCGTGTCACAATGTGTTTCCACGTAACCCAGATCCCCGTGTCACCATGTGTTTCCACGTAACCCAGCTCCCCGTGTCACCATGTGTTTCCACGTAACCCAGCTCCCCGTGTCACCATGTGTTTCCACGTAACCCAGCTCCCCGTGTCACCATGTGTTTCCACGTAACCCAGCTCCCCGTGTCACCATGTGTTTCCACGTAACCCAGCTCCCCGTGTCGCCATGTGTGTCCACGTAACCCAGCTCCCCGTGTCGCCATGTGTGTCCACGTAACCCAGCTCCCCGTGTCACCATGTGTTTCCACGTAACCCAGCTCCCCGTGTCACCATGTGTGTCCACGTAACCCAGCTCCCCGTGTCACCATGTTTTGGCACATCATCTCCCTCAATTTAGTATCTGATCCATAAATATGCTGGTGTGTTGTTTTAATTCCTATGGGTTTAGGGTGCTCCATTCCCAAGGGTTATGGGGTTCTCTGTTTCCAATTCTAAGGTGTTTATGGTTGCACTTCACCCAAATTCCCAGGGGTTTTTTATGTGTGTTCTACTCCCAACTCCCAGGGGTTTGGGGGTTCTCTGCTCCCAACTCCCAGGGGTTTAGGGGGTTCTCTGCTTCCAACTCCCAGGGGTTTGGGGTGTTTTCTGCTTCCAACTCCCAGGGGTTTGGGGGGTTCTCTGCTCCCAACTCCCAAGGGTTTGGGGGGTTCTCTGCTCCCAACTCCCAAGGGTTTGGTGGGTTCTCTGCTCCCAACTCCCAAGGGTTTGGGGGGTTCTCTGCTCCCAACTCCCAAGGGTTTGGGGGGTTCTCTGCTCCCAACTCCCAAGGGTTTGGGGGTTCTCTGCTCCCAACTCTCAGGGGTTTGGCATGGTTCTCTGCTCCCAACTCTCAGGGGTTTGGGGTGGTTCTCTGCTCCCAACTCTCAGGGGTTTGGGGTGGTTCTCTGCTCCCAACTCTCAGGGGTTTGGGGTGGTTCTCTGCTCCCAACTCTCAGGGGTTTGGGGTGGTTCTCTGCTCCCAACTCCCAGGGGTTTGGGGTGGTTCTCTGCTCCCAACTCCCAGGGGTTTGGGGGGGTTCTCTGCTCCCAACTCCCAGGGGTTCTCTGCTCCCAACTCCCAGGGGTTTAGACTTTTATATCATGGTTACTCAGTGAAGCAACAATTTTTTTTAATTAACATATATATGTAGAGGACATATCTATCCATGTCTGTTTCCTGTCCGGCAGGTACTGTGTCTATCTGGGATTTAAAGACAAAGTCAGCGTTGCAGAAGGTCCGACAGGGCAGAGTAATTAAGCAATACCCCTTCCACAGCTTCCAGGCACATGACCACGCTGTGCGTAGTGTAGAGTGGTGTAAAGTAAACAGGTAAAAAAAACTGACCAGCTACATTCCATCTAATGACAGTCCTGCCTGACCAGCTACATTCCATCCAATGACGGTATTGCCTGACCAGCTACATTCCATCCAATGACGGCACTGCCTGACCAGCTACATTCCATCCAATGACGGTGTAGTGGAGATGCAATATTCCCCAGGTTATCTCCGCTTGTAATCCAAGTGAGGCTCAGGAACAAGTAAATTGTAAATCCACAGGCAAGGTTTCCAGCAGGCAAAATACAGCAATATCCCAACAGCAATCCCAATAACTGGACGACACACAGTTTCAGGAGCAGAACTGAAAGCTTTATTCCACACTGGCCTTTTAAAGCATGCTCCCATGCAAGGGAGGGATTACATTCATTAGTACAGTAGCCAATCCTGTTCTGGTAACCTCCCACACATCTCCTCCCCTCAGCCGGCATCATAATCCCCTTATCCAGTACAGCAATTCCCCCTGTTTCTGGATGTACCCCTAAACGTAGGGGTACCCCTTTAAATCATACATCCCCTGGTAGCCCTGATCTGGGTGAACAACATATCCAAAAATTTATGGAGGGAATTAAATGACCGACCGCACTGAGTGAAACAGCCGAATGCGGTTCCATGTGAATGGGCCCTGCGGTCGGTCCTGGAGTCAGGGAATAAATGGCACGAAAACCTCTAGCTATAGAGGCTAGGGAGGCTTCGCCTGAATCCCCTCGTTCGGTTCTTTCTGTCTACTGCCTGACCAGCTACATTCCATCCAATGACGGCACTGCCTGACCAGCTACATTCCATCCAATGACGGCACTGCCTGGCCAGCTACATTCCATCCAATGACGGCACTGCCTGGCCAGCTACATTCCATCCAATGACGGCACTGCCTGGCCAGCTACATTCCATCCAATGACGGCACTGCCTGGCCAGCTACATTCCATCCAATGACGGTGTAGCGGAGAGCTGATATTCCAGATTATCTCCACTCAAGATCCCAGTGAGGCTCAGGAACAAGTATTAAAAATCCATAAGACAATAATTCCAGCAAGCAAGACAATCCAATAATATCCCAATATCAATCCCAATGACTGGACGACACACAGCATCAGGAGCAGAACTGAACTTTTAATCACTCAACCTTCTTTTAAAGCTTTCTCCCATGCAAGGGAGGGATTTACAGTAATTACACAATACATGAGTTGCCACCCACACATCCCCTCCCCTTTGTATGACCATTATGCAGGACACAGTTTCCCTGGTTTTCTGGATGTACCCCTAAACACAAAAGTACCCCTTTAAATATTACATCCCCTGGTAGCCCTGATCTGGATGAGAGACATATCCAAAATTCACCCAGATCGGACCAGGGGTTCAGGAAATTCCTGGAGGTAATAAAGACCGACCGCGCTGGAGTTAACAGCTGCAAGGAGTTCCATACATTTTGGCCCTGCCATCGGTCACAGAAAAAGGGAATAAAATACACGAATGGCTTGGGTTATGGAGACTGGGGAGGATTCGGGTAAACCCCCTTGTTCGCGGGGTTCTTTCTACTGAATGGGGAGCCGTTCGGTAGTTCCTACACGAATTGACGGTAGTGTAGAGGTCTCAGCGGTGTTTGCCTAACAGAGTGTCCGATTTGGGTTCCAGACACTCGACGGCAAAGCACAGCTGTTCGGGAGTTTAAGATGGCCGCCGCCACGTGTTCGTCTCCCGAATGGCGGCCACCCAGAGGACAAAGCACACACTGCACGGATTGCCAATTACCCGTTTGCAACATTGTTGCGAACGGTAATTGGAGGCACACTTATTCCTGGGGTGGCCTGATTGTTGGGTAGTTTCAATCGCATTATAACTGGAGTGATTTTACCGAACAATCAGGTGAATGCTGCATAAACTGTACATACATATGGCAAAATTTAACCCAAAACACATGAATACACAAAAGTCTGAGGACAGCCTAATGCCATCCGCTACAGACGGCACTGCCTGACCAGCTTCATTCCATCCAATGACTGCACTGCCTGACCAGCTACATTCCATCCCATGGCGGCACTGCCTGGCCAGCTACATTCCATCCCATGGCGGCACTGCCTGGCCAGCTACATTCCATCCCATGGCGGCACTGCCTGGCCAGCTACATTCCATCCCATGACGGCACTGCCTGGCCAGCTACATTCCATCCCATGACTGCACTGCCTGGCCAGCTACATTCCATCCCATGACTGCACTGCCTGGCCAGCTACATTCCATCCCATGACGGCACTGCCTGGCCAGCTACATTCCATCCCATGACTGCACTGCCTGGCCAGCTACATTCCATCCCATGACTGCACTGCCTGGCCAGCTACATTCCATCCCATGACGACAGTGTTTATTTTCTGCAGTGAGTACTTTTCCAGTTTTGACTATTTGTTTCATATTCTCCATTCAGTAACTTCCTAGTGACAGCTGGAAGTGACCGTCATCTGAAGTTCTGGGACCTACGCCGTCTTTATGAGCCAATAAACAACATCAAGCGTTTCTTGAGCACAGAAATTGCCTGGTTGCTGCCATATTGTGGCGTGGCTGTGGCACAAGAAAACTGCTATGCCTCGTGAGTAACCATGAACCATGTTTAAATTGATCTGTGTCTAATGACGAATGTCTATAATAGCGTTTTCTTTATTTCTGTAGCCACGGACTATGTGGGATTCATTTTGTGGACTCTGGCTTCCAGGGCTACAAGCCGTATTTTCTGACTCCACGGAAAGGAACTGTCTGGGTAAGGCACACACATTGTCATCCTGTAACTTTTATCATTTATAAAATGGCGGCACATTCTGCTGCGCTGTATACCTTTTACCATACTAGGGAGGTAATGTGCTTTAAGTTGGGATGTGAATGTTAACAAAACATAAAATGAAATCCTTCATTTGTGCAGTACTTATGGTTAATTGCTGGCTTGCTGCATTATTATTGAGTTTCTGTTTACTCCCAAACTGTATATGGCAGCCATGTTGTGCTTCCATATTACAATATCCAGTTGAATAACACTGTGGCACTCGCATTGTGTCAATGATAATCTTCCGGACTGTTTCGCCATGGGCGCAACACAGCTGGCGCACATACGGCGTTATTGAACTGGACATTGTTTTATAGCGGCCTGTTTTGTCTGTTAGGTTTGCCTTTGTGGGACTAGCCATGTTGGGGGGTTATGTATAGAAAGTTTAATGCATTCTTTATTCCCTATATTCCTTCCTGTGCCTTTTTTCTCACTTTATTTTCTTCCATTTTAATTCTTCTTTTTGTTCACAAATTTGTTGCTTCTAAAATAAATCGACAAAAGTGTGCCTTTTTTTTAATAAAAATCTGTTTCCTTGACTGTCGCCTTGCTGGTTGTTCTCTCGGTTAGCAGTTTCACTAACTTTTTATTTAAGGACTAAAAAAAATCCTACAAAAATGTGTCTTTTGGAACATTACAGAATTGGCAGGAAAACAAAAAGTGTAATAACCACTTTATACATAAAATAAAGTGCGTATTTGCACAAAACTGCAAAATGTCTATATATAACCCTTGTCTTTATTATCTGTATAAATATCCAGTTATTGAGACACTGCACTGTTTCATAGTTAATAAATTCAGCCATGTCTTATAATAGTGTATGAATTCAGCCAGGTCTGATGATAACTCCTGGGCAGAGTCAGTCCTTATGTATAAATTCCGCCAGGTCTGATAACTCCTGGGCAGAGTCGGTCCTTATGTATAAATTCAGCCAGGTCTGATGATAACTCCGGGCAGTCTCGGTCCTTATGTATAAATTCAGCCAGGTCTAATAATGGCTCCGGGCAGAGTCGGTCCTTGTGGATGAATTCAGCCAGGTCTGATGATAACTTGGGGCAGAGCCGGTCCTTGTGGATTAATTCAGGGAGATCTGATAACTCAGGGCAGAGCCTGTCCTTATGTATAAATTCAGCCAGGTCTAATAATGGCTCTGTGCAGAGCCGGTCCTTGTGGATTAATTCAACCAGGTCTGATGATAACTTGGGGCAGAGCCGGTCCTTGTGGATTAATTCAGGGAGATCTGATAACTCAGGGCAGAGCCGGTCCTTGTGTATAAATTCAGCCAGGTCTGATGATAACTTGGGGCAGAGCCGGTCCTTGTGGATGAATTTCGGGAGATCTGATAACTCAGGGCAGAGTTGGTCCTTATGTATAAACACAGCCAGGTCTGATAATAACTTGGGGCAGAGCAGGTCTTTATGTATAAATTCAGCCAGGTCTGATAATAGTTCAGGGCAGAGCCGGTCATTGTGTTATTTTGTTTGTTTACTGTCCCGAGTGGGGAAAGCGCATCATCCCCTGTGTTAATCATAGTTATATCTATACATGTAGCATGCTGACGGGTGTGAATACAATGTATTTTTTGTCTGTATGCAGAGTATCTCTGGCTCAGACTGGCTGGGCTCAGTTTCTGCTGGAGATGTCACCGGGGAGATGATTGTTATTTTGCTGCCGAATCTCAACGTTCACTCCTTAAACATCAAGCGGCCTGCGGATCGCAGATTTGTAAGTATTATATTTTTTTGTTTGTTTTTTTAAATAAAATGTCAAATCACACCAAAACAACTCTAGATTAATGAAGCCATTTTATTGTGTAGATAATGCCCCTGCAATCTCAAAATGGCTTAATTTTCAGTCCAATGTTACAACACAGTGTGTTCACTTTAGATGCCTGTCGCTTCTATTCTATTGATTGAACTTTAATCACACACAAGAGACAATTGCAGGCTCTAACCAGCAATTCACAGAGCAGGAGATAAGAACTTCTAAAGTAAACATACTGTGCTGTAAGATCTGATTAAAATGATACCAGGGAGGTGTGGCTGAGGCTGCATAAACAGGAACAAAATTGATTTAACTCCTGAATGGCAGAGAATTGAGCATTGGGACTGCAGGGACATGATCTATACACCAAAACTGCTTCATTAAGCTAAAGTTGTTTAGGTGACTATAGTGTCCCTTTAATCCATTAAAGAGGATGTACAGGTTGTTTTTAGACATTGAGTATGTCTATGTGAAGCCCTCCACACGTGTAAAAGGTCCATTGACTGGTCATTGAGCAGGGACGTCCTCACTTTGAGACTATGTTATGAGTAGATGTCCGGGCTTGTCTGCCACAGCCAGACTAATTTTGTTTTTATGATCCAATCCTTGGTATCTGGTCAATATTGCAAGCCCTCATTATATAATTGGATCCTAATTATCTTTAGGATGCAAACACAGCATATTATCTGGCTGATTTTAAGATTGGAAGCCACTACATTTTTGGTAGGATTTTGGAACCAGTCCCATGTAATGGGTTGCAGAACCACAGAATTATCTGGTAGTATTGGGGAGCAGACCTCCCTAGTTATTTTGTAGTTTTCAGGTTATCAATCCTTTTTATAAAATATTTTTTTTAAACTGGTGTCAGTAGGAGCATGGCATATGTCTCGAGGGGTCTGCCAAGCCCTGCTCCTATCCAAAAACTGACCTGACAACTAAAAATACCTTCAAAAAGCCTTCCCACGTTCCGCAACCCCATGTTGTCTTGCATGGTGCAGGGATGGTATACTTCAATAAGCCTTGCCCACATTCTGCAGCCCCATGTTGTCTTGTATGATGCAGGGGTGGTATACCTTCAGCAGTTGTCACTTCCACCTGTTCAGATCAGGCGCAGTGAGTTGGTCACATTTGAAACTGGCATTAGAAGTCCTACTATCTTGGCTTATTTTTTTCCTTACTAATAATGTGTCATTTTTTCAGCCGGTGTACAAAGCAGACTTCCTTCCACTCACCCCCTCATCCTCTGACCCTTCTCCTGCTGTCCCAGAACTTCCTGCAGGACCCTTGGTAGAGAGCAGTGATTGGGGACATTTCAAACCCAAATCCTTCCGGGCAGCAGAAGGACACTACAGTTTCCTTTTTCAAGACACGGACCTGGTAAGTAATGAGTAAGGGCGAGTATCTGTATGTATGAGATGGGGGAGCAGTGAGCTCCAATGCTGGAGCACTGTTAGAATTCCAATTTGTATGTGGACACCTGACAGTCGCAACTATGTGAGCTGGTTTCCATTAGGAGACCACGGGCATTGATATGGAGCTACAGTCGCCATCTTTGTTTGGGAATGCTTTCCATAAGATTTTTGTTTGTGTCTGTGGGAATTGGTCTCTGTTATTTTTTCATGTCTGTTATTCATTTATGTAAATACTAAGTGTGACGGACCACCTGGCACCCCGACCGGGTACCTCTGTCAATCGATGCTCCAAGCACTCCACCAGACACCATAAGCACTGTAGACTCCATGAGCCGCCGCCGCTTGGTTGGGGTCTTGCCGTCCTCCATCCACCCTGCATCCAAGCCCAGGATCCAGCTCCCAGTGGGCAGACCTCTCCTACTCCAGATAGCGTAGCAGGAACAGCTCTTAGAAGTGATTATACTCAGGGGAGTATAGTGATTATAGCAATCCCCAGAGTGTAGTTCTCCAATCCCCCAAACGTGAGCCAAGACTTCATGAAGGAGTGAAGCATCTCGTTTAATAGGAGGAACAGCTGGCCTTTTATGCAAGTCCCCATGCAAGGGAACACCCATGTGGACCTTGTTACAAGCCAATAATAATGCAGTACAGTAGGCGACACTCCCACACACAGTACACAATCCCTCCCCCCTGCCTGTGATATAATTAAGCCAGATAATGCTTTAACTTATTCCCAAGCAGAGAAAACACACATTTATAAAGTCCAATAAGTACCCCAAAACACACCATATCTCCATATCACATCCCCTGATAGCCCTGATCTGGGTGAACATATCCAAAAATCACCCAGATCAGAGCAGGGGTTCAGGAAATTCCTGGAAGTCTCATTTTGACCAACCGCACGCATGGTTTCATGTCCAAAACCGTTCCAGAGAATTAGGCTGTGCGGCCGGTCTATGTTAAACAGTCGTAGTACCGTTCGAATTGTCGAATATAATTGTGAATGGACATAGTTAATGTGTGTCCCTTGTTTGTGGGCCTCAACTCCTCAAACGCCGTTTGAATTGTCAAAGTTTCCTGGAAGGTAACTTTTCAGCGGTGTTCATGCCGTCTCGTGTTTCCGATTTGAGTTCCATGAACTTGGCGGCAAAACACAGCTGAACCCGTTCGACTAAATAAAATGGCCGCCACGTGTTCGAATGGCGACTACTTCGACACTTTGACTGTATTCGAAGTGTTACTTCAACCGTTCGAAGAGACATTGTTCACAGTCCCAATAGGCACAATTAGGGTCTCTCAGCCAAAATAAATTAAAGGAGCCATAGTCACAGGGTAGGAGGCTGGCAAACAGGCCCCTCCAAAAACCAGTGGCGAGGTTACTGTTATGATATATGGAGCCTAGCGTTCATTGAACTCATTAGACGCACGTCGAAATTGAGCTTTCTGGCTCCTGTCATCATTGAGTATCGTTACATGGTATGTACTATTATAATACTTTCATCATATGGCATACTGAAGATCATAACAGTCTCTGACTTATGAGACCCGTGTGTGTCCTCTGTGGTAGTATCTTGGCAGCGGTAAGAGATTCTACCGCAGTCCGACCGAAGGTGTATGACTATGGCAGGGAGATCTAGTGTTCTGTGAAAGGAGGGGCCACATTTTCAGGTATTTTTATATACACTTCATTTAAAAAATGCCAAATCGTTTCATTACATGCTGCAAGGATTCTTACAATAATATTAAAAATGGTGGTGACAGATTAAATTCAATATGAATAAACTGAACTTGATGGACAGCTGTTTCTTTTCACGCTATGTAACTCTGCGCTAATGACATTATGTACAGCCACCATTTAACACAAAGAATCTTGCTATTTACACGGCGTGTACTGAGGGATTAGTTTGATTCTATTGTCTGGATACAGCCATTTCCTGGTTCTATTCAACATACCGAATTAATATCATTTGTATCTCGATAAATCAACTTTTGTGCATAGCTAGGAAACTTGCAACAGTGGCCACAAGTATTTCTTACACCAGACATGTGCATTGGGGATGTGAAGGAGCCATATACTAATCGAGACATGGGAGAGGGGAAAGGGAACTCCCTTCGGTTAAAGGCAGAAGAAAAAACACAAAATAAACATTTCTTTATGCATACACCTTGAGGGTAATTCACAGACTATATAGTGGTTACTTACTGTGTCTGATCAATACATAGTGCTGTATTAAATCATCATCCAAATTCCCAAACAGACAACACGGTCAGAAAACCAGACAAAGAAGCGGATCCTTAAAAGTACTTCATTTATTTGTTCAATGTGCAACATGGAACCAAAGACAATACAAACAGATCTCATCCCTGACATGGGATCCAGATAGACTCTGTATCAGAGATACTAAAAAATAAAGATAAATAAATTGATAAAATGCAAAATCTCGGATCCCTGCAGTGATGATTACACACGGACAGCTCCTGCAGTCCACCCCCACCCCCCGATACTACATACAGCCTTTTATTTCCTGTATCACAAAATTCCTACCGGTCACCCTCCGTGTCCCATAGCTCCTTCTGTCTGTGTCGCCCTACAGTGGGAGGGACAGACTCCGTGTCCCATAGCTCCTTTTGTCTGTGTCGCCCTGCAGTGGGAGGGACAGACTACGTGTCCCATAGCTCCTTCTGTCTGTGTCACCCTGCAGTGGGAGGGACAGACTATGTGTCACCCTGCAGTGGGAGGGACAGACTGTGTGTCCCATAGCTCCTTCTGTCTGTGTCACCCTGCAGTGGGAGGGACAGACTCCGTGTCCCACAGCTCCTTCTGTCTGTGTCACCCTGCAGTGGGAGGGACAGACTCAGTGTCCCATAGCTCCTTCTGTCTGTGTCACCCTGCAGTGGGAGGGACAGACTCCGTGTCCCATAGCTCCTTCTGTCTGTCACCCTGCAGTGGGAGGGACAGACTCCGTGTCCATGAATGAAGTTTAAACACTAGATGACTTTTTTACAGGAAGGGTTTAGGAAGGCTGTGTAGGTCACATGCAGGGAGGTGTGACTAGGGCTGCATAAACAATGTGATTTAACTCCTACATTGCAGAGAATTGAGCAGTGAGACTGCAGGGGCATGATCTATACACTTATACAAAGATTTCTGTCCAGGTATTTAGGTTACAATTATAGATTTCTGTGCCGGGTATTTGGGTTACAATGATAGATATCTGTGCCGGGTATTTGGGTTACAATGATAGATATCTGTGCCGGGTATTTGGGTTACAATGATAGATTTCTGTCCTGGGTATTTGGGTTACAATGATAGATTTCTGTGCTGGGTATTTGGGTTACAATGATTGATTTCTGTGCTGGTATTTGGGTTACAATGATAGATTATGAATTCCACTTGATGAGAGAGGTTGATTTTCCACACTCTAGGCGAGATAAATGCTGGGGAATGTCTGCTGTCTGCTTGCAGTCATCCTGGACCGCAAGTTCATGTCTTCGATAGATGTTTGATTTTTGCAGCTCTCTGTCCTCCCCCCGCGTCCCTCGCTCCATTAATCTTTGTGTGTGCGCCGTGGATGGGACTGCAGTGTTACGATTGTTTTGTCGCAGTATGTGGGGGGGTCTGTCTTTTAGTATATGAGTCACGAAAGCTTTAAAGTGCCATGTCCACGTGCTCTCTGGTCTGTTTGTATTAATATATACGTTGTATCTTGTAGGTTTACTATTGTCCTATTCCGGCAGGGAGAGTGCATGTAGCGCAGTAGGCCTGGTTTCAAACGTTAGCAGCTATATAATAACCTTATAGCCCACATGAAATGCTACAGGATAGCTGTGAAATTCTGTGTAGTGTATGACATACAAAGAGCAATGGGGAATTGGGGGCACACCCGGAACATGCATTCTTAGTAGTGGTGCTGCGTCAAAGGGCAAAATCGATACAAAATACAGTTAAAGGAACAGCGCACACAAAAACAAAAATACGGTTTTACATTTTACAAGGCTGCTTCTAATCCCCTCTTTCAGCAAACACGTCTGGGGGTTCAGCCCAGCACTGCGTCACAGTACCCTGATATTGGTGGGTCCTTCACTACATGCTAGGAATCCGATTCCTATTGGGCACCCCACCCATCCACTATGGGGGCTTGTTTGGAAGTGACCACAGGAAGCAGTTTAACCCGCTAACTTGCAATACTTACAACTTCATCTCGAGATGGGGGAACTGAACCCCCAGATTTGTTTGCTGAGAGAGGTGATATAGCTGTATTTGTGTTTGTGTGTGCGCTGTTCCTTAATCTGTATTTTGTATACTAAAAGCAATGACATGCAATGATATGTGTCACGTGTCAGCTCTGTGTAGTGATATTCAGTAACTGTATACGGTGTGACACGTGTCATGGCCAGCTCTGTGTAGTGATATTCAGTAACTGTATACTGTGTGAGATGTGTCATGGCCAGCTCTGTGTAGTGATATTCAGTAACTGTATACGGTGTGACACGTGTCACGGCCAGCTCCGTGTAGTGATATTCAGTAACTGTATACCGTGTGACACGTGTCACAGCCAGCTCCGTGTAGTGATATTCAGTAACTGTATACTGTGTGACGTGTCACGGCCAGCTCCGTGTAGTGATATTCAGTAACTGTATACTCTGTGACACATGTCACGGCCAGCTCTGTGTAGTGATATTCAGTAACTGTATACTGTGTGACACGTGTCATGGCCAGCTCTGTGTAGCGATATTCAGTAACTGTATACGGTGTGACACGTGTCTCGGCCAGCTCTGTGTAGTGATATTCAGTAACTGTATACTGTGTGACATGTGTCACGGCCAGCTCCGTGTAGTGATATTCAGTAACTGTATACTGTGTGACATGTGTCACGGCCAGCTCTGTGTAGTGATATTCAGTAACTGTATACTGTGTGACACGTGTCACGGCCAGCTCCGTGTAGTGATATTCAGTAACTGTATACTGTGTGACACGTGTCATGGCCAGCTCCGTGTAGTGATATTCAGTAACTGTATACTGTGTGACACGTGTCATGGCCAGCTCTGTACAGACTATTCAGACACCACCGAAAAAAAGGAAATTATTGGGAGCCATTGGAGGACTAGGGGAAATAGAGGAGGGAGAAATGTCCGATTAAATAATACACCTAAAAGTGAGGGCATTCTGAATTTATCCACAGTGACCTTAAGCTCTGAACAATTAAGTGTTCTAAATAAAGGGCTGAAATTTGCCCCACAAGCTGATCCAAATTTATTTGAATTGTTTATTGATACTCAAAAGTTTTTAAAGGACCACTCTAGGCACCCAGACCACTTCAGCTTAATGAAGTGGTCTGGGTGCCAGGTCCTTCTAGGGTTAACCCATTTTTTCATAATTATAGCAGTTTCAGAGAAACTGCTATAATTATGAATGGGTTAAGCCTTCCCCCAAAGCCTCTAGTGGCTGTCTCATTGACAGCCACTAGAGGCGCTTGCGTGCTTCTCACTGTGATTTTCACAGTGAGAGCACGCCAGCGTTCATAGGAAAGCATTATGAATGCTTTCCTATGTGACCGGCTGAATGCGCGCGCAGCTCTTGCCGCGCGTGCGCATTCAGCCGACGGGGAGGAGAAGAGGAGGATCGGAGGAGGAGAGCTCCCCGCCCAGCGCTGGAAAAAGGTAAGTTTTACCCCCTTTCCCCTTTCCAGAGCCGGGCGGGAGGGGGTCCCTGAGGGTGGGGGCACCCTCAGGGCACTATAGTGCCAGGAAAACGAGTATGTTTTCCTGGCACTATAGTGGTCCTTTAAGAAAATTAACAATTAAAAGATTTTTTGAGAAGAAAAAAGACGTTACACCTGTTTTAAGAACTGTTTTAGACAATCCCGGCAAAGATTTAACATCTATAGATGAAAGACAGACACCAGAGACAATCCACTCGGGTCTTAAGAATAAATCTAAGTTTTTTCCCACTTGGGAAAAGGGAGATCATATCCCGGTTTTTTGTGAGATGATCATGAGTGATTTTGAAAGAATTTCTGTAAATAAGAAAAAAGAGAATTTAACCAAGAGAGAGAAACAAGCTCTTAAATCATTAAAAGATAATAGGGAGCTAGTAGTTAGACAGGCTGACAAAGAGGGGAGTATTGTGGTCCTAAACAGAGATGATTATATGAAAGAGTCCCAAAGAATATTGGGGGACTCTAACACTTATAACATTTTGAAAAGCAACCCTACATGTGATTTCAAAAAAAAGCTATATGAGATTTTAGATGAAGGTTATAAAAAAGGGATCATAGATAAAGATGAATTTGATTATTTGTTCATTTCGTCCCCAAAGACAGCTGTCTTTTACTACCTGCCAAAGGTACATAAGAGCCTTATATCTCCACCAGGAAGACCTATTATTAGTGGGATTGGCTCTATAACTAGTAATATTTCCCAATATATTGACTTTTTTCTTCAGAAATATGTGACACAAACAAGATCGTATGTTAAAGATTCCGCTCAGATCATTAGGGAGTTTGAAGATTTCGAGTTCAATGACGAATATCTTTGGGTGACTGTGGATGTAGCATCTTTGTATACCGTTATAGACCATGAGAAGGGTATAGACGCCATCCCTAGAATTTTAATGAAAGACCCTGATATGAACACAGAACAAATTTCTTTTATTTTGACTCTTATAAGGTTTATCCTGTTCCACAATTTCTTTTGGTTCGATGAGATTTATTACCTTCAAATATGTGGAACAGCCATGGGTACCAGGTTCGCACCAAGTTATGCCAATATTTTTGTGGCAGATTGGGAACTCCAGAATATTTGGCAGAATAACCCATTTGGTGCAAACCTAGTACAGTGGAGAAGATATATCGATGATGTTTTAATTGTTTGGAAGGGGGAAAGAAAGGTTTTAGAGCAGTTTTTGTCTTTTATTAATCTTCACATATGGTCTTAAATTCACTGAAGAGATTCATAATACTCATATAAATTTTTTAGATTTGACTTTATTTATAAAAGAAGGAAGAGTAAGATGTAAGACCTATTTTAAACCTACAGATGGGAATGGATTCATTGAGTTTTCTAGTTGCCATAATCGAAATTGGTTGATGAATATCCCAAAGGGGCAACATATGAGGATTTTTAGAAATTGCACTGTAAACAACAAGTACAGGTTTTAAACAAGAAATTCCAAGACAGAAATTATCCTGAGGATCTTTTATCCAAAACTCAACAAAAGGTAGAAGGTTTACAAAGGAAAGATCTCCTAGTAGATAAAAATAAATATAAAACTATGAATAATAGAAGCCAGAGAAATGATTTTGATTTTGCCTTCCTTACTAAATATAATGGAAGGGCGAATTTAATAGAAAGATCTATACGAAGGAATTGGCCCATTCTATTGCAGGATCAGTATTTAAAAAGGATCTTACCATCAAGACCGAAAGTGCTATACCAAAAAACTAATAATCTGAAGAATATTTTAGCACCTAGTATATTACCTAAAGAGGGCAAAGAGAAGGAGCATTTTTTATCCAAGAAACCTATGGGTTTCTTTAAATGTGGTAGGTGCAGTACCTGTAAATTTCAGGCAAATAAAACTACAGAATTTAGGAGCACTGTAACAAAGGTTTTTAAAATAAAGCATTTTATTAATTGCCAGAGCAAAAATGTTGTATATTTATTACAATGCAAATGTGGCGTCCAGTATATAGGACGCACCATTAGAAAATTACATGTTAGATTACTTGAACATTTTAATGGGATTAATAACAAAAATATGAAACATAGTGTTCCTAAACACTGTACCACCTGTGATGTTTTTAATTTGAAAGATTTTATATGTATTGGAATTGACTTGATCATACCACATTGGAGAGGGGGTAACACTGAAAAAATGTTGGCAATGAGGGAAACCCAATGGATATACAAGATGAAATCATCGGTTCCCTCGGGCCTTAACACAGATCTTGATATACTGGTTTTCATTGAATAATTTGCATATACTAATCTGTTGTTTTTATATTATTACATACATTATATCCCCTTTTTATGTGCAATGAAGAACGAAACAATAAGAAAAATTATTTTTACTCTTTGGATCTTATATAGCATTATTTTTCTCATCATATAGGGGCTTTTACCTTGTGATCTATTATATATATTTTTTAGTACATTTGCTATCATATGTCTGATTTTATTCACTTCTCTCTCTTCTAAATATGTTTTTATGATTAAATTTATATTGCTGGGATTTGTTTTTATTTTATTTTTCACTTTTTATATTTATTCAGATAAATTGGATTTTTGATTTCTTGACATCTTATACTAATGTCTATAAGATTTATTATGACATTGAGAAGATAGTTTTTTCTATGTTAGCCTTCGCAAAATATATGTATTCAAATTATGAATGTAGTAATGCAAATGGGCTTTTAAGCTTTTTTCCTTATTTTCTCATTTTTTCATTTTCTCCTCATTTTTTCATTTTTTTAAAATTTTTTTCTGTTTTTATATATATACAAATATATGTATACATATATATTTTATATTATATATTTTTTATACAGCGTTATAGCTGCATACAAAGTGATTTTTATTGTGTGTTGGCCCTATTGACCATTTTTATCCCATCTGGCCCAATTTGCATCTTGATTTAGGATGCCACATATGTGATATAACTTAGATTGGATATTGCGATGAGCACTCCAAGTGGAGTTTTGCTCATTTTGTGGCTGTATACATTATACATAAAGTTTATCTGCGTTCCAGCTTGGTTAACGCATGCGCCTTCCGACCAGCCGCACGTCATCACGTATGAAGGTGCGCACGGTACGGTCCGCGCATGCGCGATCAATTAATGGCGGCCAGACTGGCGGATTTAAAAGAAGACCAACAGCAATTTAGTAATCTCCTGAAGAAGTCGACATCGACGAAACGCGTTGAGCACTTCCAAGATCCCTGCAGTTTTTGGTATAGCAGTCATTTTCTACAAGCATTCCATCTTATAGCATTTGTGCACTTTATGCTGTTTTTGTACTACTGGCACTTGCACTTTTGCACTTGACACTTTACTATTTTCTCTTGTATGATTATAGCTGCTATCCATAGGGGTTCTTGGTCCATTTTGGTTGTACATTTATTTTTAATATTTTATTTTTAATATTATTTCATCCATATTGTGCATGTTGCACTTTTGGATATTACTGTTTCAATAAAGTGGACTTTTTATTTCCACGGAATACTCTTCATTTATGGGATTATTCTATACCATATTGTTATATGTTTTAGTGGTTGTGGCGCCCTGTAGCCTGTACTAGTATTCAGACTTTGTGTTTACTGTATACTGTGTGACACGTGTCACGGCCAGCTCTGTGTAGTGATATTCAGTAACTGTATACTGTGTGACACGTGTCACGGCCAGCTCCGTGTAGTGATATTCAGTAACTGTATACTGTGTGACACGTGTCACGGCCAGCTCTGTGTAGTGATATTCAGTAACTGTATACTGAGTGACACGTGTCACGGCCAGCTCCGTGTAGTGATATTCAGTAACTGTATACTGTGTGACACGTGTCACAGCCAGCTCCGTGTAGTGATATTCAGTAACTGTATACTGTGTGACACGTGTCACGGCCAGCTCCGTGTAGTGATATTCAGTAACTGTATACTGTGTGACACGTGTCATGGCCAGCTCTGTGTAGTGATATTCAGTAACTGTATACTGTGTGACACGTGTCACGGCCAGCTCTGTGTAGTGATATTCAGTAACTGTATACTGAGTGACACGTGTCACGGCCAGCTCCGTGTAGTGATATTCAGTAACTGTATACTGTGTGACACGTGTCACAGCCAGCTCCGTGTAGTGATATTCAGTAACTGTATACTGTGTGACACGTGTCACGGCCAGCTCCGTGTAGTGATATTCAGTAACTGTATACTGTGTGACACGTGTCACGGCCAGCTCCGTGTAGTGATATTCAGTAACTGTATACTGTGTGAGACGTGTCCCTTCTCGCCCACAGAGGAAATTCCATCACTTCACCAAACGAGAACCAATGAAAAGGATGCACGCTAATGAGACAAAGGGTGATCTTAATACAGAGCGCGTACAGCTGGAAGCCATACACAAGGTGAGTCTCCTGACACTTAGTGAGACCCGCTCACCCATTTCTGTGTGGGGTTTTGTGATTTTTTTTTTATTTTTTTTTTGCTCAGTGAGGATGATGTGGTTAAATTATGTTTACAGTTAATGGTCACCCCGAAGCTATCAACTGCGAAATTAACATTTCTGTTTCAGAGTGCTATGTGAGCAGACCCCGCTTACACTGCAGTCCACACCCACCCCCCGATACTACATACAGCCTTATATTTCCTGTATCACAAAATTCCTACCGGTCACCCTCCGTGTCCCATAGCTCCTTCTGTCTGTGTCACCCTCCAGTGGGAGGGACAGACTCCGTGTCCCATAGCTCCTTCTGTCTGTGTCGCCCTACAGTGGGAGGGACAGACTCTGTGTCCCATAACTCCTTCTGTCTGTGTCACCCTGCAGTGGGAGGGACAGACTCCGTGTCCCATAGCTCCTTCTGTCTGTCATCCTGCAGTGGGAGGGACAGACTCAGTGTCCCATAGCTCCTTCTGTCTGTGTCACCCTGCAGTGGGAGGGACAGACTCCGTGTCCCATAGCTCCATCTGTCTGTCACCCTCCAGTGGGAGGGACAGACTCCGTGTCCCATAGCTCCTTCTGTCTGTCGCCCTGCAGTGGGAGGGACAGACTCCGTGTCCCATAGCTCCTTCTGTCTGTGTCACCCTGCAGTGGGAGGGACAGACTGTGTCCCATAGCTCCATCTGAGGATGACACACACACATTAAAAGTACTGGCACTACTACCAGGTTGCTCCAGACGTGGAGGGCCAATTACCTATAATAATCCAATGGTGGTAAATGTAGATATCTGGGCACACCAGATGGTTTCTTTATTTGGAATACAGACATGGAGACAACGTTTCAGCATTACATTAATATTTTTTAATATTTCTCAAGTGTGTTCCAAATAAAGACTGCGTTTTAGAAGAAACCATCAGGGGGGTCCGAAATCTGCTTTTACTAGCACTGCTAATGTGTGGGACTCACTCTGTGCTTCCTTGGAGTGGGAGGGTTTAAAACTGTGCTGCCTTGGAGTGGGAGGGTTTCAAACTGTGCTGCCTTGGAGTGGGAGGGTTTTAAACTGTGCTGCCTTGGAGTGGGAGGGTTTCAAACTGTGCTGCCTTGGAGTGGGAGGGTTTCAAACTGTGCTGCCTTGGAGTGGGAGGGTTTCAAACTGTGCTGCCTTGGAGTGGGAGGGTTTCAAACTGTGCTACCTTGGAGTGGGAGGGTTTCAAACTGTGCTGCCCCGGAGTGGGAGGGTTTCAAACTGTGCTGCCCCGGAGTGGGAGGGTTTCAAACTGTGCTGCCCCGGAGTTGGGAGGGTTTCAAACTGTGCTGCCCCGGAGTGGGAGGTGCAGACTAGTTTGAATGGTTATGTGCCGGCCTGTGTACAGGTTTCAGTCGGTACAGCCATGCAGTGACCCCGCTTGTAGGCAGTTTATGTGGGTTGTACCTAATGTTTAGTGAATCCCAATCACTGGGTAACACTAACATGCTGTTTCTGTTCTCCTGTTCCTCCAGGTCCGTTTCTGCCCAAATCTTGATGCACACACGTGGATTTCCTCTGGGGGCCACTCTGGCCTGATCAGACTTCACTGTGTCAAAGGCCTCTTCTCCTCCGTGGCTGAGAAATTCATTCAGGAGAAGAGTGCACAGTTCCAAGCAAAGTTTGAAGAAGCCGACACGGTTCGGGAGTTCGACTATAGCCCCGAGGTCCAGCATTGCATTGTACAGATATAGACACTGATTATCTGCTCCTACACCACCAACTCTGCTAGAGCCTCCGTGTGCTGGGTAAAGAGAGCGTTCTCATCCGCCTGCTGAGTGACGCACAGCTAACCATGTGTTTAGGAAACTCTTTAACCAGAGGAGCCCAGTCTGTGACAAACGGGGTCCTCAGGGCTTGGCCTCACCAACCATCATATTAATTAGTTGTGTGAACTTTTGTTATGAATGGGTTCTATTATAAATCTGTTTATTTTACTGCCCAGTTAGTGTCTAGTTTTATACATCAGACTTCCTGTTTTTTAACCAATTTTTAGTTTTGTTGTACTGCTCTTCACCCTGGTCTGGGCAGGAACCTTTACTTCTCTATTTATGGAATAGTTATTTTTAAAGCTGCCAGGATGTAACTGAAGTTCCAACTGTCCCTCACACAGAACTCCAGCTTCCTGCACTGGAACCATCTTCAGTGGAAATGGGAGAACCAGCCCTGCACACATTTACCTGCGGAGGTCCTGCTGGCAGGTGATACACTTAGTCCTCTGAGTACCAAAACTTGCCGTGCTCTGGGCATTTCTCTGACACTCAGAGGCTTAGAGGTCACACAATAAATCCACGCTTTTAATCCCAATAACCTTAATTGAGGATGCTACGTGGATGATGGGAATTAGTCATGTGACAGATTCAGAATAGCAGTAGCATGCTGAGGGTGCTGCCTGGAGGTAGTTGGGGTGTTTGTGCTCAGTATATGTATGGCCATGTCGCTGGAGGCATGGCTGGTGTATGTATGTCACTCTGTCAGACTTTTCCCTCTGTATAATCGCTCATATTGAGCTACCTGGGGGTCATCATATTGTTTATTAAAATCTTATGTTTTATAATGCAATGTGTGTTGGCTGCTGCTTCAACTGATATCAAATCTGGTTCCGATCTGCTCTCCATATTGCCCAAAACCTAGATCATTGGGTCCTGTGGGGAAAGAACCAGCAGGGTTTGCAAATCCATTTCGAAGCTGGTTGGGGAACACCTGTGTGTGTGAGGGCTGGTGGAGGGGGGTCAGTGTGGATGCTGACCGCAAAATGACACAAAGAATAGCTAGCTTTCATCATGTTTAATTTAAAAATAACATTACAGGACTCAGTGTGTTATAGACAGAAACAGTCACAGTGTAACAAGACAACATTTTCACAAACTCCACTTACACAGCCAGTGGCTCAGGATGCAACGAAAACAGCATTGCCTCTTGGGTATTGCAGACACAGCCGGCATTGCACTAAGGATGCCATTTGAATCCATTAGTCTACTTATCTGTGTTTAATTTGGTGGGAGGGACTCCCCATGTACAGTGAGAGACAAGGAGAATCAAGACTTTTATATACTCTGAAAACTAACCAAAACAAAAATGATTTGTAGCTACTATGCAACCTTTATCGTTGTTTGCCTCATTGAAAAAGGGGCTTGTAGTTGAGACCACACATTTTGTAGGCAAAGGTAATGCTGTTTTCTTTGGAGTTTTCTTAAAATGGGGACTCCAAACCCCTACATTGATTCTTGAAAGCGTGTTTAGACCCTTGACAATTCTCATGAAATCCCAATCCAGGCTCTGGTTCCCAGACCCACCATGTTCTGCCACAGACAGATTTGGAGGACAGATTGCTGATGGCCGTGGTGTATGTTTATGAATTCCAGAGTTCACAGCCTCGTTTCGAAATGTAGACCAAACTATTCAACTTGGAAAGACTGTCCAAGATGCTTTTTACAGCCTAAATACAGCCCTGGGCTGTTGACTTCTCGGCTGTTGAATAAAGTCCAGATTGTTGGACTATTCTTTGTAGGACCTGCCACTGGCAAACTTGTACATGTACAAACATCGAGACATACACACAACACAGGACATTATACAATATCAGACCAAGGACAGAGCACACATTACAGTTTCACCGTGGAGAGTGGACCTCATGATCACTTTGGAATGTAGGTAGAAGGCTGAGTTGGCAGTGAGTAGCGGAATCAGAGAGTGAGTGTGGCACAGTTACAGAAAGCAGTGCGGCCATCCATTTAATGAATGTCAGCTTGCCCCCAGGCAGGGGATATCTTCTCAGACATAGAGACATGTCTCAGACATAGAGACATAGAGACATCACCTTGACCACTGTGAGCAGTTGTACTGTGTTCAATGTGAAGCCATGTTCCAGGATTTGTATAAAGTGTGTAATTTTGGCACAAATTTCTAAACATGGAGTAATCAACATGAGCGTTTCCTTCCTGTCCGTGGAGATTGTACTGTTACGATGTTTCTGTGCTACTACTGTAGCTCTAACAAAGTCTGCAGCGGTGTACATTGTGATGGGATTACATTTAGTGATAGTTACTGAGCACATTGGGCAATACGTGGTGTTATACAGAGATCTATATATATAGGAAGCATTACAGAAAGAGTGTACATGGGACTAGAGCGGGGTTTATAGTGATAGCAACACAGAAAAAGTATGAAGGATCCGAGTGGCCATTCTCTTCCAGTTGATTTAAGACTTGCAGTGCAGAACCAGCTCAAGTGGCTGACTTTTTCAGCTGATCACTGGTGTAATCCCTGCACTACTGGGCTTAGCTTGGTGGAGAGAGATTCTTGCTATTAGAGCTACTGTACTTGGAGTGTTCCTTTAATCAAAATATGGCTCTTCTGTGTCTATATTAAAGGACCAGTTAATCCAGACCAATAATCTCAATGAAGTGGTCTAGGTGCAGTGGTCTTGTCCTTTTAACTCTGCAATGTAAGACGTTACAGTTTTGTAGATATGGCAGTTTCCATTACAGGGTTAAAGCTACTTCCGGCCACTAGAGACATTTCTTTCTCCAGAGCTGAGTGAAGCTCTGTCCTCGAATCAAGTACTGTTAATGTCGGCATACGAGTGGTGGAGTGCAGTGTTTGGCTGCGCATGCATAGCTCCAATCTATTGTTCTCTATAGATTGGTGCAGATGGTGGAAGACATCAGCTGTGCTGGAAACGAGGTAAGTAATCTTTCTGTTATCTTTCATTTTTTAAAACCAAGGAGAGTGGGCAGGATACAGGACACACCATTTTAAAGTGTTCCTGGCAGGAAGCATGACGCTCTCTGTAAACAAACCTCTTCTAATTACTGGGTCACAGACAGCGTAGCCACTTTACCACCGTATTTTAAACCCATGTACTGCATTAAAGGTCTTAATGTGACGATTAACCATCACATTGAGATTAAAATATAGCAGCTGTGCTTCATGTCATCCTGCTTACTCCTTCCAGACATTCCTACATACACAGGTATACACATGAATCAACAAACAGCCCGGCTCTTATACATTAACATTTGGTGTGCATCGCTGGGCACCTGCTCTGGAGTTGGAAAGACTTTCCCACCTTTTTCTCCCATTATTAAGCCACAAATACCATGGTCCACCTATTTTGATAAACTGTGTAACGTGGCCGAGGGTGTAGCCATGGTCTTATCAGTCCCTAGCACTGTTTAATGTCTGCTAGCAAATAGCAGCACTTCCACTAGCATTATATCACCCTGTTGTCTCGGTCTACATGACATGTCTTCCATATTTAATACCATTTGATGCACATTCTGGCAGCTAGTTAAGTGTGGGAACCTTACAGTTTCACTTGTGATAATTTTAGTGGCAGGAGAGGATAATTGCTCTGTAATTATTTGCTCCTGGACACTGGATGACTGGAAGGAAACCGTGCTCATCCACAAGAAGTTCAGGGCACTCCAGATAGGATTGCTTACTGAACTTTGGCCTAAACAATCTGCAGAAGCTCATCTCACTCTCTGGTTTCGCTTTCTGGAATGGATGGCGAGGTGTGGAGGGGCATTACCATCAGCCCATTGGGTCCTGGCACTGTGGACAATCCCCCATATCTTCCAGATATTTCTCCACCTGGATTGTGCTCATGAAGAAGTCGAATTTACTCTGTAGGACTTCAGTGGCTTCTCTCAGGACTGTGTCTGGATCATGACTTCCATCTAAGGACAAAAGAACATAGTTCGGAAATTGGCTAATACCAATTTTTAACATGAGAGGAGGCTTCATTTTTGCTTAGGTCTCTCTTTACTAGAACTCCACAGCAGCACATTAACACAGAGAGAAAAACAACCAATCAGAAAAAAGTTAGATACAATAAAACTCCCCTCCCCGCACATAACGTCCTTTCTTTGCTGCTCCACATCAGTACAGGCCAGAGTACCACTGCTTCCTGCTCTTGTGGGTGACTGTGGAATGGCAATTTACTTTCTTTTATTTAGTCTTTTTCTAATTTGCTATTTGATTATTTTGGGGGATTGTTTTTTGTCTTTATATATTCCGTTTCTCCCCCCACCCCCCTGCCATATTTTGTTCCCTGTTACTGCCACTGGGGCTCTTTGGTTGACACTCTTAACTCCATCTATTCTTTTCCTGCACACAGATTAAATTTTCCTATAACCTGGTGTGCAGTATTAAAATTGGTTTTCTATCACTGCCATCTTACGTTGTTTTTCCCTGTTGGTTTTTTCGCTGCTCGAGAGGCTCCCTCTTAGCTGCCTCCCCTGACCTCCCACGTGTTTGCTTTTGGAATCCTGGGACCTTGCGCTATTGCGCGAGATCCCAACGACCGGCCCATGTGGGTGCTTCTGTCCCTCCCCCAGCTGGGGGTCCTTCCCCATGGGAAGTGCGGCCCTTTGGGTATCCCCTCATAGGACGCAGGGACACTGCGTGAGGCGGGTGCTGTCTCTCAGGCACGGGTAGATTTCTTTCTCTAGTTTAGGGCTTTCTGGCAAGGATGTTATCATGAGTGGTGTACTACCATCAAGAATGTATATGTGAAGTCATAACAACATCAACCCGTAATGGATAAATGTTTGTTTATGCTGCAGTACCGTTATAGCCTGGAGCCTGCCTTTCTGCATTTCCTTACCCACGTGTAGATCTGTTTTACATTCTCTCCTCCAGTGACACCGGACTCTTGCTGCCCCTGTCAGGTTAGGGCCTACTCATGCAGCCTGTGTGTACTACTCCTTATGCCTTGGCATTCTGTCCCAGCACGGTGTTTCTCTACACCCTGTTCCAAATTATTATGCAAATTCTATTTAAGTGTCACGAAGATTAAATATTTTCTTTTTCAGTTTAACTTATGGGTGGCATTGTGTCTCAGGGCTCTTTAGATCACTGAAAACAATCTCGGACACCTGTGATAATTAGATTGCCAGGTGAGCCCAATTTAA
>OW240913.1:3499728-3539932 GCA_933207985.1 Pelobates cultripes
CATACCGCTGTTTTTATCCAGGTGTATTGATTTGCTCTAATATAAGATATCTTTTTAGGCGAATTAAAATTCTGTTTTTGTAAAAATCATGGTAGATTCTCTTATTGGATGGTTCCAGGAAATGACTAATGAACTGGTTTAAATGTTATTTTATTTAAAATTACATAAGAATAGATCTTAATTACCTAGAAGATCTAGCCAGTATTGAAAGGGTTATTCAGTTGATCTAACTGTTAGCCAGGGTTTTATGGCCCTTCGCTGTGAAAAGCTTTGCTTTCTCTCTGTGAAAGATACCTCATAAATCGTGTAAGTCTTGACAGAAAATGCTGTTTAGCCATTGAAACGTGTATAGCCATTCCATTGTATTGCATGCCATTTTATACTAGATATTCATTGATTATTGTCACGCATGTTACATAATATTATTTGTTAATTAATTGTTATTATAAAATAAAAATCTATTTTTATAAAATTGTGATTTTATTTATATGAAATACTTTTCACTTACGATAACGACCTTTGGGATCTGAGAATTGAATTAGTGGGCAATTCTCACTGTTTACTATTATTATCCCATAAATATCCCCACAATCAACCTTGGCCGAACGGAGCCTATGGTTGATGTAGCAATAGGGGGAAAGAGAAGATCTTTCATGATTGACACTGGTGCTGAACATTCCGTGGTGACTAAACTGGTAGCTCCGCCTTCAGGAAAAACTATAACTGTGATAGGAGGTACTGGGAGAAGCGCAGCTAGACAGGTTTTTAAGAGTCGCACTTGCATTCAGGGAGGCGATTTGGTGAAGCACCAGTTCCTATATATGCCTGAGTGTCCGATTCAACTTCTAGGACGCGATCTATTATCAAAGCTTCAAGCCCAGATAACTTTTATACCGAATGGATCAACGTCTCTGAGGTTTAATGGATTACCAGGCATAATGGCGGTATCGGTGCCAAGGGAAGAAGAATGGCGCTTCTACTCCATAATGACAAGTGTAAACCCTAAGAGTGATGAACCTTTATTTGACATTTCAGGAGTATGGGCAGAGAATAATCCACCAGGGCTTGCTCGTAATATTCCACCTATACATATTGAACTAAAGCTTGGGGCCTATTCTGTGAGCCTACGTCAGTATCATATACCTCAAAAGGCTAAGAAAAACATACAGACCTACTTGGATAAGTTCGTAAGGTATGGCATCCTAAAATTCTGTACTTCCCCCTGGATCACTCCATTATTACTTGTTCAGAAACCAGGATCAGATGAATATCGTCCTGTACAAGATTTGAGAGCAGTTAATGATGCAGTAGTCAATATACACCCAGTTGTACCCAACCCTTATAATCTGCTTGCTTTGATACCAGGTGGGGCAACCTACTTCACAGTTCTAGACCTTAAGGATGCTTTCATTTGCCTTCGGATTGCTGCTGAGAGTCAGTGTAGCTTTGCTTTCCAATGGGAAAATGCTGTTACAGGTTCAAAGCGTCAGATGACCTGGACCAAACTACCTCAAGGGTTCAAGAATTCACCTACCCTATTTGGATCTGCATTAAGTCAGGATTTGCAAGATTTCAAGTCCATCCCAGGAGAATGTGTATTGCTTCAATACGTAGATGATCTTTTGATAGCGGCTGTTACCAAAGAGATATGCCAACAAGCGACTTATAATTTGCTTCACATTCTATGGAGAGCAGGATACAAGGTATCAAGGAAGAAAGCGCAATTGTGCCAGTCAACTGTTAAATATTTAGGATTCCATATTTCCGAAGGTCAAAGAATAATGGGACCTGAAAGAAAAGAAGCAGTGTGTTGGATATCTATACCTAAGAATAGAAGACAAGTGTGAGAATTCTTAGGAGCAGAAGGATTCTGTAGGATATGGATTCCTAATTATGCAATACTGGCGAAACCTCTATATGAAGCTGTGAAAGGCACGGAATATGACCCCTTTTTGTGGACCTCTGAACAACAGAAGGCATTTGAGGATGTTAAGAAAGCACTTATGAGTGCCCCAGCCCTAGGTCTACCAGATCACATGCGTCCTTTCTATCTGTACGTACATGAGCAAAGAAGAATGGCTGTGGGAGTATTAACTCAGTATTTGGAATCATGGCAAAGACCTGTAGCTTATATGTCCAAACAGTTGGATGCAATGACCAGTGGTCTTCCACCTTGTCTGCTAGCAGTGGCCGCCACTGCCCTGTTGGTAGCAGAGGCTGACAAGCTCACATTGGGTCAGGAACTCTACGTGCGAGTACCCCATGCAGTACAGACCCTATTGGATTACAAAGGAAATCATTGGTTTAGCAACAGTCGAATGACCAAATATCAAGCTATGCTATGTGAAAATCCAAGAGTACATCTCGAGACTGTCAATAATTTGAATCCAGCTACCCTTCTGCCACAAACTACTGAAAGTCAACATGATTGTTTGGAGATAATGGATGAAGTGTTTTCAAGCAGGCCTGATCTTCATGATTTCCCCATCCAGAATCCGGACATACAGTATTATACGGATGGTAGTAGTTATGTGAAAGAAGGTATACGTTATGCAGGGTATGTGGTAACAACCATAGACAAGGTGATAGAATCACGGCCACTATCGAAAGGGACATCAGCACAGAAGGCGGAACTGATTGCATTAACAAGGGCCTTGCAATTAGCTGAAGGGTTGAGAGTGAATATTTACACAGATTCAAAATACGCTTTTCTAACCACCCATGCCCATGGAGCATTGTATAAAGAAAGGGGGTTGTTGAATTCAGAAGGGAAAGAAATCAAGCATGCAGCAGAAATACTCCAACTATTAGAGGCGGTATGGGAACCGAAGGAAGTCAGTATCATACATTGCAGGGCACATCTGAAAGGCGATAGTAAAAGGAAATCGTATGGCCGATAGTGCAGCAAAACATGCCGCTGAATCCGGGCAAGAGGAATATGTGGGGTATGTTTCTGCCCTTGTGCTGGCACCTCTGTCTCAATGGACTCCAATATATACAGCCCAAGAGATGGAGTGGTTGAAGACTGAAGCTGGGAAATACTTGGAGAATAATTGGTATCAGTTAGAAGATGGAAGAATAGTTATTCTGACATCTCTGGCTATAGAGATTGTTCAGAACTTCCATAATGGTACACATTCAGGAAGAGATAGTATGGAAGAATCTCTCAGGAAACATTTCTACATACCAAGATTATCCAATCTTACTCAAGCTATTGTTCGAAGATGTGTTTTGTGTGCCCAAAATAATGCAAGACAAGGTCCTGTCAAACCCCCTGGAGTTCAGTATGTGGGAGGACTCCCAATGTCAGATTTGCAAATAACACTGTAATGCCTAAATCTGGGGGATATCGTTACTTGTTGGTAGCTGTGTGTACCTACTCAGGTTGGGTAGAAGCTTGTCCAACCCGTACAGAAATGGCAGGAGAAGTTGTACGATTTCTGTTGCGAGAAGTTATACCTAGCTATGGACTTCCGTGTTCTATAGGATCAGACAATGGTCCATCAGTGTTTACAACAATTGACTCGTGCTTGGTATTAAGTGGAAACTTCATATAGCATATAGACCTCAGAGTTCTGGAAAGGTGGAAAGGATGAACAGAACAATAAAAACCCAATTGGCAAAAATGTGTCAGGAAACTCAGCTCAAGTAGAATGTCCTTTTGCCAATAGCTCTGTTGCAGATATGTAGTACTCCTACCAGAAGAATGGGTCTGTCTCCCTTTGAAATCATGTATGGGCGTCCACATCCCATACTCAGTAATCTAAGGGGGGACTTGAATCAGTTGGGTGAAGGAATTACTCAGCAGCAGGTTGTAGAGTTGGGTAGAACTATGGAGGAAGTACAGAAATGGGTGCAAGATAGGTTACCTGTGAACATATATCCACCTGTTCATTCCTATCATCCAGGAGATTAAGTGTGGATAAAAGAATGGAATATTGTTCCATTAGGTCCAAAGTGGAGGGGTCCTTATGTTGTTCTTTTATCTACTCCAACAGCTGTAAAGGTGGCAGAAGTGACTCTGTGGATTCATCATTCTAGGGTTAAACCAGCAGCAGATTCTTGGTAAGCTATTCCAGATCCTGAAAATCCTTGCAAGATCCGGTTAAAGCGGGTAACTCAGTCGGAGTGAGAAATAATACGAGGAGATATTGGGACATCTTAGTTGAAAGTAACAACAGAGATCAGCAAGTAGGTGTTTTGACAGAGTGTTATAGCCAGAGTGTCTCGAAGGGACCTCTGTGAAGAAAAGTGAGGATCAGAAGAACGACAATCCTTGCAGCCCTCACAATCGGGAAGCTGAGGTTCCATTGCAAGGTCGAAGAGTAGTGTTATATTATGTGTTTAGGCATTTTTGTGATTTTTCAGAAAGATGAAGGTGAGGACATACAGAGTTGTGTTAGCTGCATTAAGACTACGAAAACAGGTAACCAAATATCCCAAACTCTCATTTGGCATTTACAGTAAGAATGTAGGGGATCTGTATCTAAGTGTAGATATTTAGATATAGATTACAGTTTGTGCAAACCAATATCAGGAGAGCTTAAATGTTTTGATCCCCAATTCCAACCCTGTACAATTTGGTTGTAATTTGGAACAGTAACTCAGAGGGGACCTTGATAAATAGGACTGTGATAAATACCATACATTCTACGTGCATTCTACTATTTGATGCATTTAAGGCGATCTCGGGTAGTGGAAAACCTTGGAATGTATGTGGTAATCTTAAATGGGAACGAACTTATGGGTTTAATGATAAATATTTAAGTCCCAGTAAAAGATCTACTGATCCTGATTGCCCAAATAGGGATTTTAATTTTTGTCCATATTGGTCTTGTGTAGGGTGGGCGACCTGGGGAAAAACAGTGGATCAAGATATGATTATCCAAAAGTTGCCCAATGTAAGTCTATGAAATGTAATCCTGTCCATATGACCATCTCTAATCCACAACATTTTATTGATAAGTTTGGAAATCTATTTGGGTTCCAAATATATGGCACAGGAGTAGATCCAGGGACCATAA
Organism: Pelobates cultripes; assembly: GCA_933207985.1. Taxonomy (NCBI): domain Eukaryota; kingdom Metazoa; phylum Chordata; class Amphibia; order Anura; family Pelobatidae; genus Pelobates; species Pelobates cultripes. Next base: position 3,504,753 of record OW240913.1, read on the forward strand.
TATATGTAGGACTTGAAACTGAGACGATAGCAACTCAAACTCATCAGGTTTTTCATTCCTTCTATGAGGAGATGAGTGTTGAGGATAAAATTCCCCATAATGTTAAGAACCTATTTATTGATTTGGCTGAGAGTATTGCGAGTAGTCTTAATGTAACTAATTGCTTTGTATGTGGAGGTACTAATATGGGAGACCAGTGGCCATGGGAGGCAAAGGAAGTATGGTACCCTGGTTCTGAGACAGATGAACAACAAATACTTTCTCAGTCTGATCATCAAGTAAGTACTAGAGGTAAATCAGAGTGGCGGTTAAAAACCTCCATTATAGGTCATGTATGTTTAGCCAGGAAAGGGCCATTGTATACCACACCTGGCGAGTTAACATGTCTAGGACAGAAGGCCTATAATGCCGATACTAAAGATACTACTTGGTGGTCAGCTTCAAATGTCTCAGAGCCTACTAATACGTTTGCCAATTACACCCATTTAAAAGAGGTATGGTTTGACTTATCTACTACATCCAATTGGAAAGCCCCAGCAAATTTATATTGGATCTATAGTAAGAAAGCATATTCGGAGTTACCACAAGATTGGGAAGGGGCATGTGTATTAGGTACGCTCAAACCATCCTTCTTCTTGTTGCCAATTAAGACAGGAGAGACCTTGGGAGTTAAGGTTGATGATGTAAATCATAAAAAGAAGCGAGCATCCTTGAATATAGGTAGCTGGGAAGATGAATCGTGGCCTCCCCAACACATTATTAATAATTATGGACCTGCTACTTGGCAGAAGATGGTACCTATGGATATAGAACCCCAATATATATGCTTAATCGTATTATAAGACTACAGGCAGTGGTTGAGATTATCACTGAGACAGCTCAAGCACTTAATTTTCTAGCTTAGCAAAATACTCGGATGAGATCAGCCATCTATCTAAATATGTAAACTCTGGACTACCTATTAGCAGTAGAGGGAGGTGTATGCAGAAAGTTTAATCTTGGCAACTGTTGTTTGCACATAGATGATGAAGGGTGGGCAGTGGCTGAACTTACAAGCCACATGGTTAAACTGATGCATGTACCTACTCAGGTCTGGAATGGGTATAATCCTAGTAGTTGATTTGGAAGTTGGTATTAGCAGCTTGGAGGGATTAAGGTGTTAGTAGGAGGAGTAGTATTCATTATATTCTTATGTCTATTTTTGCCCTGCCTAATTCCATTAGTGGTAAGGTCCCTACGTAGTATTATAGAGAGTACTATAGAGAGAAAGACAGCGGCTCATGTAATGGCTGTCTATAGATATGAATCCCTAGCCCAAAGAGAACATATTCAGGATGAGGAATGCTGAAGGAGTTTGTGATGATGCTAAGATGCTTACAAGGTCTGCTCCGGTCCAATGGCTACTTGAGAGGTGTTGGAAAACTATGATTGGTGATGCATCTGGAATAATTTTGTATCATAGGCATCAAAGGGGAGAATGTTATGGAATTTCGGTGAAATGTAAATTTAGTAGGCCGAGATTTCCACGTGGCATATGTGTATGTTGTATCAGTTAGTAGGTTACATGTAGCTAAGATACTGTCATCAATGTACTGAGCATGTGCAGGAATGCAGAAACTGAAATCACATTCCTTTCTCCTTTGTTTCGAATGAGCCATGTGGTCTGCCCATATAAGGAAATCCAGATCCTGTCCACCGATTGGTTAAGGGTATGTGCGGGTGGAGCCACCGATTGGTTAAGGGTATGTGCGGGTGGAGTTATTGATGGGAGGAGTTATAGTTCTATAAAAAGCATGTACTCCATGTGTTCGCCCCTCAGACCTGTTTTGGAATGTTAATTCATCTGAGACCCGATCAGTATGTTAATAAAGACCTTTTACTTCCTGAAGACCTGAATCCATCTCTCTGTGTCTGGCTTCTGCAAGTTTACTCGGTTACAGTGTGACCAGGCCTGTCTAATAGTGTCTGACTAGTGTCACCAGGCCTGTCTAGTAGTGTCTGACTAGTGTGACCAGGCCTGTCTAGTAGTGTCTGACTAGTGTGACCAGGCCTCTCTAGTAGTGTCTGACTAGCGTGACCAGGCCTCTCTAGTAGTGTCTGTCTAGTGTGACCAGGCCTGTCTAGTAGTGTCTGTCTAGTGTGACCAGGCCTGTCTAGTAGTGTCTGTCTAGTGTGACCAGGCCTCTCTAGTAGTGTCTGACTAGTGTGACCAGGCCTGTCTAGTAGTGTCTGTCTAGTGTGACCAGGCCTGTCTAGTAGTGTCTGTCTAGTGTGACCAGGCCTGTCTAGTAGTGTCTGACTAGTGTGACCAGGCCTGTCTAGTAGTGTCTGTCTAGTGTGACCAGGCCTCTCTAGTAGTGTCTGTCTAGTGTGACCAGGCCTGTCTAGTAGTGTCTGTCTAGTGTGACCAGGCCTCTCTAGTAGTGTCTGACTAGTGTGACCAGGCCTGTCTAGTAGTGTCTGACTAGTGTGACCAGGCCTGTCTAGTAGTGTCTGACTAGTGTGACCAGGCCTGTCTAGTAGTGTCTGTCTAGTGTGACCAGGCCTCTCTAGTAGTGTCTGACTAGTGTGACCAGGCCTCTCTAGTAGTGTCTGACTAGTGTGACCAGGCCTGTCTAGTAGTGTCTGACTAGTGTGACCAGGCCTGTCTAGTAGTGTCTGACTAGTGTGACCAGGCCTGTCTAATAGTGTCTGTCTAGTGTGACCAGGCCTCTCTAGTAGTGTCTAACTAGTGTGACCAGGCCTGTCTAGTAGTGTCTGACTAGTGTGACCAGGCCTGTCTAATAGTGTCTGACTAGTGTGACCAGGCCTGTCTAATAGTGTGTGACTAGTGTGACCAGGCCTGTCTAGTAGTGTCTGTCTAGTGTGACCAGGCCTGTCTAGTAGTGTCTGACTTGTAGTGCCTGACTAGTGTGACTAGGTCTGTCTATTAATGTCTAACTAGTGTGACCAGGCCTGTCAGTGTTTAGTAGTGCCTGTCAAGTGTGCCTGACTTGTATGACCAGCATTGTGTATATATTTGTTTACACCCTATATCAGTATATTGATTTACTTAATTATAATTTTACACACACACAAAATACATACAATAACATAGCGGTATAACAGAAAACTGGGTTGAGTGCCTCTGCCCGTGGCAACATAGAGGGAGTAAGTGGCACCCCAGGATGAGTGAGGGCGTATTTTCACACACTCTGTGTTGGTATAGACGCACTCGCACCTTGAAGTATATCATAATGGCTGCCACCATGACTCCAATGCTCTGCAGCAAGTCTCCTATCACATGGATGAAAGCCGCCCTCACACTTGTATTGCCATGCGGCCCAATGTGCATGAGGAGCCCACTGGTGGGACTGTCTCCAATCTTCTCATAACCCGACCCGTGGCTGTGTCCATGGAAAGTAGTGGATTGGTGGAGAATGTAGGCCATTCTGAAACATGGAGCAGAAGCCATGACATTATTAGGTCAGGTCAAATCTGTCCATGTAAAATATACTGCAAAGTATCTTGACCTATGTCTTACTACTCACATGACATTGACACCGACAGCACAGCCCGATGTGATCAGCATGACATGTCCATCGATGTCGTAGTCATTGTTGATAATCCGAGCAGCAGCCAGGTAGACTAGAACTCCTGTTACAATCCATATTGAAAGGACTGATGCCAAAGCTCCGAGGATCTCTGAAATTAAACAAAGACACAGAATGGAGCAGAAGCATCGAAATGTAGGTCATTCCAGTCTAGCTTGTCTCATACCTGTCCCAAAACTCTCAATAAGAAAAATAAATCATACATATATATATATATATCTTATTTACTTAAAATTACACAAAAATGAGCCTGTAACTGTACTGCACAATAAATATACGCTTATAAATTCCATCTTTTTATTCTGCAGTACAGCGATAGGCTAATTTTTCGCAACATTTTTGTTCATCTGAATAGGTTTTCCCAAATCATTTGCATAAACGATATTTGGCCTAGGAAATTCAGTCAAAGGAGAAAAACATTTAATTGGGTAAAAAAAATGTAACAATGAATGAAAGCAGACTGTGATGCCACAGGCTAAGATAGGCATGAAGAGGGCCAACCAGAATAAACTGTAAGAAATAAAAAAAAGATTAAAAGGAGAATTTTGGAGGGAATCACTGACCACATGGATACTGGCTAAGCTGCCAATTACAATGACATTAGCCTTTACACACTCCAAGACAATTATTATACCAATTCAGCTTTTTGGAATTTTCAGTAGAACAGCTTCCCAAAATGACGTTCTCACCCGCGCTTCTGAGAACAATCTCTGACTCCTAAATTTGGTGACATTGGACTAAAGGTGCTGCTATAAGTGCTCGTGGAAGTATGTAAATAAAAGGCAAACATATATAAAACTAATAAAATTAACCCTCTATCTTTCATCTGTGTTATGAACGGACATTCTCTGGGTTAATAAGTAAATATGTAAGGTCTACATTCGTGGCTTGGCCTCGTATACGCTGGAGTACACATCCTTAGCGCCTGCATACTCAGCATTGATCACATGGGAAGGAACAAATAGTTACAACCGCTGACTTTACACTTCCCTGAGATGATCATCAAATTAGTACGTTAGTTGACAATCACAAGGTCATTCCATCTTTCTGTTCAATACGCCACAAACATATGTGACGGACTAGTGGGACAATCTAGGTGTAGCGCAGGTCACTAAGTACCATGCGTACAGTTTAATCCCAAAGTCTCACCTCCAGCGCTCTGCAGATCTGGGGGTTTATTGTCTTTTATACAGTTTTCCCCACAAGGTTGCCACCCAGGTGGACCTTGTGGAGCACAGGACACAAAGTCACAAAGCCAATCAGGACAGTCTTGTATAGTTAGACACTCCCAGATAATGTACACAAACCCTCCCCTCTGCTTGGGAGATAATTGAGTAAGATACTGTAATTAACTCCATTATCCCCGAGCAGAAAAACCACATTTTTCACAAAACACAGAAAACACCCCAAAACACCAAATGTCCCCATAATTTATACATCCCTGGATAGCCCTGATCTGGGTGTACAACATATCTAAAAATCACCCAGATCAGAGCAGGGGTTCAGGAAATTCCTGGAAGTCATATTTGACCGACTGCAAGCATGGCTTTCATGCCCAAAATGGTTCCAGGGATTTAGGTTGTGCAGCCGGTCTATTTCACATGGTTCAAATCCAGTCAGAATGGTCGAACAGAGCCATTCGTGCGCACAGTCAATGTGTGTCTCTGGTTCGGTAGATTACTTCTACTGAACGGCGCTCAGTTTGTGCATACGTAGACAAAATTATGTGGAGGTGGAAGTTCCAGCAGTGTTCGTGCCATTGAGTGTCCAATTTTAGTTCTATGAACTCGACGGCTGCCGCCACGTGTTTGACTATACGAATGGCGACCACCCAGCCATTCGTCAATTAGCTTGTGGTTGACCACCAGCCTGGGAGGTAAATAGGCTGCACACTCCACTTGTGTGGGGTCTGGCTGTTCGACAGTTTGTTCGGTAAACCCCATTTACTGAACCACATAGGGAAAAAGGCACGAACAAGCCCTTTTACAGTCAAAACACAAAGTTGTAGCGCATGGGCCATAATCCTGGGACAAATGGCTGGCAAACAGGCTCCTTCAAAACCCAGTGGCGAGGTTATTTTTGCCACAAGGTTTATCTTGGGATTTAGGACCTGCTTGGGGGCCTCTGGTAAACCATCATGGAAGGTGTAGTCCAAAACATCTGGAGTGCCGAAGGTTGCCTATGCCTGCTCTAGAAAGTGGATTCACATGCATTTACAGTATGGAAACACTCCCACATGAACAGTACAACTCCTCCCCTCTATCCTGGAGATAATTGGGTTAAGTGCTTAAAGTAACTCAATTACCTCCAGGGATAGAGAATATCCCCCATTTTACAGTAATGGTAAAAACACATTAAAATACATATTTCCCAATATACCGAACAAAACCCTCACATTCAACGTATCCCCAGATAGATGTGAGTGCTCAATATAACCGAAAAGCGCTCAGATCCCATACATGTAGTTCAATCGCCATGGAGCTAAAATCTTGTACATTGTGCATTCGACGAAACTAATGAGCTCCATGGGTCTACTATGTGGTACTGTTCCATTCGTGTATTGTCAATTTACCGAACGGCACGGCGTTTGTAGGAATTTGGAACAGAGTCATGGATCGTCTGTGATTTTTGCAGTGTTCATGGGAAGCAGTGTCCGAAATCAGTTCATACGAACGACGACCACCCAGCCGACCGTTAGGGAGTTGGAAGTGTCTGCGGTTAACCACAATGTTAATGAGGGCAGAAAGGTTAACGAGCAGCACACTTCCCTGATGGGTGGCCTGCCATCCGGTAGTTTGTACGTCTTTTGATGAATGCAAGCAGGAAACATCCGAACAACCGGCAACCGCCGAACAAACAGACGAATTAGGTTTTAAATAATAATCCAAAGGCAGAGAGGTCTGCCACAATATAATTCTCCAAAACTGTTTTTTTCTTTAATAGATAATTTTTCCATCTTGATAAAATATTCATTCAAAGAGGGACAATGTTCGAGATGATTAACACCAGAAAATAATTACTGAAACCTCGAGTGGCGGACCGACAGAGTATCGCCGCCGTGGATTCCCTGTTCCAGTGTGAAGTAGCTCTATCCAACCGTTGAAGTGATTATAGCTGGTATAGCTTTCCCCCGTACATTAGTTGAGACTAAATGTTGATAGTAGATCTGGTTTGTTTGGCCAAACACACAGAATTCAAACACAAACCCCCAGCATGGTGTCTCCATACAAAATAATGAAATTTGCTCCCCCTAGGCAGTAGTTCATGTCTCCCAGACGTCGTTCAATTAGCTGGTCGAGAAGTAGGACGGGGAGCAGTACAACCTTTACCAGGGTCTGTGCGAGCGCATAGCCGAAAAGAGTTACAGGCGCTCGATGACTAAGTACTGCTGCCTGCGTTCGGTAGACAAGATGGCCGCCATGAGGAAGCACTCATTAATTACTTCCCTTTCAGTTTCAAACGTATGTTAATGGATGTGTCAGGGTTCTGATGAGGTACTGGGGTGGTCTTTGTTTGGGTGTCGAACCAACAGGGATTGGGTACAATAACTCCCGCACATATGAAAAGTTTTAAGTTTTTAAACAAATGATGGGATTAATATTATTCCATCACACTGCTCCCCCCTGGTATATTACTCCGGCAGACACGGTTTGACCCTCTTGGGTCAACTTGGCGATGGCCGGGCAAAAGTCTTTCGGTGCACCAACTTGGTCTGCCTAGACAACCCATCATGATTCCTATTCTGCTTACCGGGCCGGTAGTGGATGGTGAACTCGTAGGGTTGTAGGGCCAGACTCCACCTTAGTAATCAGGCATTGTCTGCAACCCAGTTAAGCTAAATACTAGCGGGTTGTGGTCAGTGATTAGAGGGAAGCTTGCCCATATATGCAGGGGTTCAATTTCTTCAGTGTCCATAGTAGGGCCAGGCACTCTTTCTCAATGGCTGCATAGCTGACTTCTCGGGTTAACAGTTTCTGGATCAAATAGGCAACAGGGTGCTCCTCGCCGTCCTCTTCAACTTGACTCAAAACTTCCCCCAGTCCAAACACGGAAGCATCTGTATGGACGATAAAACTTTTGTTAGGATCTGGGGCAGCTAGGACAGAGGCATTGACAAGAACTTGTTTCAAGGTGTGGATTGCTTTCTCACATTCTGGGTACCACAGGACCTGCCTAGATAAATTATTTTTAGCCAGGTCAGTCAGGAGTTTCGCTGCGGCACTGTAGTCTTGGACAAATTGTTGTTAGTAACCGGCTGTTCCCAAGAAAGCCTTGACTCGTGCTTAGGTACGAGGAATGGGCCAGTTAGCAACTGCCTCGACTTTGGCTGGTTCTGGCCATTGTTTCCCACATTCTACATGGTGTACCAGGTACTTTACTGCCGCCATACCACTTGTGACACTTGTCTGGCTTCAGGGTTAAGCCAGCTGCCCAAATTCTATCCAATACTATCCAATACGGTCCCTATATGTTCCAAGTGAGCATCCCAGGTGTCGCTGTAGACTGCTATGTCATCCAGGTATGTACAAGCATAATCCTGAAGGCCATCGAGGAGTCTGTCTACCATTCGCTGGAAGGTAGCTCTTTAATCACGAACGGCATAACCCGAAACTGGTATAAGCCAAATGGGGTGACAAATGCCAATTTGGGTATAGCCTCCTCGGCTAGGGAAAACTGCCAATAACCCTTAAAGAAGTCAATGGTAGTGAGGTAGCATCCCCTAGCTATGCGGTGTAACAGTTTGTCTACCCGGGACATAGGGTAGGCGTGTCAGGATTACTAGCTGATCCAGCACGCAGAACTGTATTACACCTAGGACCAAAGGTAACATCTTACTGGCCTTAGAATTCCCGGACTTAATGTACCAGAGAATAGTCAGAATACTTGCCGAGGTCGGGGACACAGAATAAGACACAACGATGAGGGAAAGCCAAAAGTCAGGGATACTAGAATACAGGGAAGTCAAAACGAAGCCAAAGTCAATTACCAGAAATAAACGCTCAGGAACACACTCTCGTATCACCAACTAAGGGAAACCACAACAGGGCAATGAGTGAAAGCCGAAATGAGTTTAACCCCTTAAGGACACATGATATGTCTGACATCATGATTCCCTTTTATTCCAGAAGTTTGGTCCTTAAGGGATTAAATACTCCTCTTGCAGATCCAATTGGCAGTAACCGGCCTTTTTAACCCCTAAACGTGCGCGCATCTATTACGTGACATCACACGCACGTCGACGCCGTCATTAACGTGGGCGGACGTGGGGCTATAATATTGTGTGTATCCGCAGCGGCCGATGTCCACAGATGTGCTGCAGCAGTCAGGTATACCAGCGCCGGACTGCTGAACGGCACCTCCATCACTACTAGGAAGGCCCATTCCTATTGCCAACACCACAAGGTGAGGTTGAATACGTGACACTCAGTCGCCTGAAAGTCATCCATGAAGGAATCTAGACCCACTGTGTGAAGTGGTCTAGTATCCGAACCCCACACGTTGTCTTTGGAGTCTGATTCGACCGCCTGCAATTTGTCCAATATGGCCATAGAATTGCCAAGCTTTCCCTCCTCAGAGGAGTAGTCCTGAGGGGGGGCAGAGTGGCGGTGGGTGCAGGTTTACGTCTCTTGGTGGGAGTCTTTCACTTGTGTGGATTGGGTTGTACCTTCTCACCCTTCCAATGGTGTTTGCCAGGTTGGGGTTCCTCTTTAGTGTGGGAATCCGAGGCGTCGTAGTCCAAGGCCTCGGAGTCTGACTTGTAACATGTGCGCTGAGGTTTTGAGGGTTTGGACTGGTTGGCCTTCGCGGTAATCGTGTGACAAGGCCTTCTCCATGGACGCAGCCACAGCTGCATTTACCATGGCCTGGGGAAGTCTGGAAATCTTCCATTGTGAGTAGGTATAGGGTTTAGGTAGGTCAGGGGTCAGACTTGTAGGGGAGGATCCTACAGTGGTGATAGTACCAGCAGTACTAATGAAAATATCCTCAACCGGGTATGATAACTCCGTGTTATAGTACCAGCAATATTAAAAGTAAACCCCAGCAGGGTCAGATTAAAACTCGGGATATAGTAAGTACCAGCAGTACTAAATATTAATATAAACCCCAGCAGGGTGTAGATGGTCAGATTGGCATTTATTTGGGCCTCACCAAGGTATACAGAGAATGCCAAAGCAGAGCTCTGATCAGCTGCACAGAATAAGGGGCCTCACCCCAGAATGCACAGGGTGATAAGCCCTATAGTGCATACCACAGCAGCAAGTTGGGACTGACCTGTGCAGACCTCTGCCTGGTTGAACGAGGATCCAGAGGCAATACCTGCAGAAGTAAGAAGGAAATAAAAGGGTACTCGAAACTCCTAAAATGGAGGCGAGATCCAAGATGGGCGCCGTCCCGTGACTGAACGATCCAGCAATCGCCAGATGCATGGATACACGCGGTTAGGAGGCTGTGAGGGATCAGGTCTTCCCCCTGGTACTAAGCGGTTGCTGCCGGGTTCAGGGTGGTGCAAGACCCGTGACGGTGGGGTTGATTGGGGGGGGAGGGGGGTGTGTGTGCAATATATCAAATACACCAATGCCAATAAGGCTAGAGAAAAGTAGGTAGAAGTAAATAAACTGAAAGACAGTAGTAAGGATAAATAGGAAAGCGAAAATGAAATAAAAGATATGGGAAGGTTTAAATGTAACTACAACACAGAGAAGAGCCAAAAACTCTGACCCGTCTGCTGATGGAGCATCAAAGAAAGAGGAGGAGGAGGAGCTCACTCACTGTGGATACTATACTTCCTACTGCATTTTGATTGGTTCGTGTTATACTTTTTCTTTGCTGCTGTGGAGTTAGTAAAGAGAGTTTATGCAAAATAAGAAGCCTCCTGTCATGTAATAAAATTGCATCTCTTGCAGGATCTAGCAAGCTATTAGCATAGCAGGGAATAAGAAAATCTAAATTACACAGAACTTGCAATAAAGGAAGGATAAACTTTAGATGACTCTTTAAAGGAAGTGTTTAGAAAAGGCTGTGCAAGTCACATGAAGGGAGGTGTGAATAGGGTTCATAAACAAAGGGATTTAACTCCTAAATGGCAGAGAATTGAGCAGTGAGACTGAAGGGGCAGGATCTATACACCAAAACTGCTTCATTAAGCTAAAGTTGTTTTGGTGAGTATAGTGTCCCTTTAATTTTTATTTAGTTTATAACAGCACCCAATACCTATGACTGGAGGATATATATGGCAAATACATGTATACACATCTGTTTGGCATATATCTGGACATGTCTGTTTATACATCTGTTTGGTGTAAGCCTGGGCTCTGGTGAAGCTATGTTGATGATGTACGTCATCGTGGATGGAACTCTAGTAGACTCAGAGCAATTTACTGATATGACAATGGTGTTTCCTTAGTGTTTACTTATAGTTTGGGGGATACAACGTTTTAGTTTTTTAATTTTATTTGTTTGTGTTGAAAATAACAGTATCAAGACTCTGACTCAGTGTTAATTTTGACAGAAAATTTTAAATATAGTGTAGTGGCTTTCGTTTGGCTACTATCCACTGTCCTTAATTTTGGCTGTCCATAATGTTTATTGTTGCAACATTATGTTCCATTCCCTATGGTTCGTTACTTTTAAGACAAAGTAATCAGTGGGCTGCTGAAGCATTTGTCTGGTTGTTCGGTAAGAATCCACTGGCCAACATGTTAAATAGACATGTGCAATTTGTTTCGGTCCGAATTCGAATTCGGACGAATTTCGGGAAATTTGGACATTCGGGTACTTCAGGCTGCTCACTGTTTAATAGACATGCCCCTACTCGCGGTGTAGTGAATTTGGCTGACAGACCAATTTAGGTCTTTAAGCCTTTTGGTAGATAACTCCCTAATACCGTGGGAATTAGTGAGTTATCTACTAAGCAGCTGCAAGCAAAGTCCCGAAGTCCCGAAATTCCGAAATGTCGAAGTTGCCGAAGTGACGAAATTCTGAAGCTGCCGAAGTCCCGAATGGCCAAAGTCCTGAACCAAAATTTTTCCCCATGCCCTAATGTTAAATATCTCCGTTCGACAAACGAACAAACTACTGAACAACTAGACCACCCCAGAGAGGAACTAATTTACCTCCCCATTGTTATAACAATAGCCTCTTTGAGAATAATTTGAACGCACTGTGGGTGCCGTTCAGCATACGAACGCACCAGCGGTGTTTGGTCGTCGAGTGTCTGGAACCCAAAACGGACACTCGACCACACGAACACCGCAGAGACCTCCATACCTCCACCTGTTTGTGGGAAAACACGCGAACGGCACGGCATTCGGTAAAAAGCTACACATGAACAAGGGGATTCATACGAACCCAGGAAAAGCCCATTCTATTGACTATTTTCATTTTTTTCACCCCACGAATGGAGACTGTAGCGGAGATGCAATATTCCCCAGGTTATCTCCGCTTGTAATCCAAGTGAGGCTCAGGAACAAGTAAATTGTAAATCCACAGGCAAGGTTTCCAGCAGGCAAAATAACACAGCAGTATCCCAACAGCAATCCCAATAACTGGACGACACACAGTTTCAGGAGCAAAAGTGACAACCTTTATTCCACAGTGCCTTATATAGCATGCTCCCATGCAAGGGAGGGATTTCCAATAATTAGTACAGTATCCAATTCGGTATTCGTAACCTCCTCCCCTCAGCCTGCATCATAATCCCCTTATACTGTACCCAAATTCCCCCAGTTTCTGGATGTACCCCTAAACCTAGGGGTACCCCTTTAAATGGCACATCCCCTGGTAGCCCTGATCTGGGTGAGCAACATATCCAAAAATCACCCAGATCAGACCAGGGGTTCGGGAAATTTATGGAGGTACTAAAAAGACCGACTGTGCTGAATAGAACAGCCGAATTGGGTTCCATGCGATGGGGCCCTGCGGTCGGTCCCAGTATAAGTGAATAATTTACACGAACGGTTAAGGTTACAGAGATTAGGTAGGATTCACATGAATCCCCTCATTCTGTTGTTTCTGTCTACCGAACGAGGGGCCGTTCGGTAGTTTGGAACCGAACGGACCGGGCTTATGGAGGTCTCAGCGGTGTTCGCCTAGTCGAGTGTCCGATTTGAGTTCCAGACACTCGACGGCAAAACACCGCTGTTCGGGAGTTTGTAAAATGGCCGCCACCACGTGTTCGTTTCCCGAATGGCGGCCACCCCGAGACAAAGGACCTACTGCATAGCTCATCAATTACCCATTCGCAACATTGTTGCAACGGTTAATTGAAGGCACACTTCACACAGGGGAGGTCTGATTGTTCGGTAGTTTCATTCCCTTAGTTTATTCGAATGATTCTACCGAACAATCAGAGGAATACATTTCTTTTAAAAACATATAAAACTATCAGTTTACACAAATGCAGCTATTCACATGAAATTTGCAGGACAGCCCAGTGCCATCCGCTACAGAGACCGACCGCAAGGCCAAAATGCATGGAACTCCTTTCGGCTACTGCCTCGTGTGCGGTTGGTAAAACGAAGACCTCCAAGAAATTCCCGAACCCCTGAACCGATCTGGGTGATTTTTGAATATGTTGCTCACCCAGATCAGGGCTATCAGAGGATATGTAATTTAGGGGTGTATGTCGTAGTCTTGGGGTACATCCAGAAAATGGGGAAAAATGTATGTTTCAACTGTACTGGTAATTATCTCCCAGGCTAAGGGGAGGGGTTGTGTGGGCTGTAACCAGTTTGTGATTGGAGAATGTATAATTTTCTGTGGGTGTCTCCCTTGCATGGGATAGTTTCATAAAAGCAGGGTATGTGGCATTAAACCTGAGTTCTGCTCCTGATACTGTGTGTCGTCCAGTTATTGGGAAAAGGTGATGGGATATTCGTGAATTATTTTATTTACTACTTATGCTGTTCTTCCTGTTCTAACTACTTGATCCTGAGCAACTCTTGGATCAACCAGCGGAGAAAGTCTATGTTAACCTAGCGCTCCGCTACATATAGTTTTAGTTTTGTTTTAGTCATCTGAATTGTTTTAGTTTTAGTCTAGGTTTAGTCGACTAAATTTCCAGTAAATTGTAGTAGACACAACTAAAATCTAATGGGTTTAGTTAAAGCCTTTATTTGTTTCTTTTGCCCCTTCTCCATCCCCTCTGTGTCTCTTTGTGTCCTGCCAACCCCTCTAGGTGTCTCTCTCCAAAGCCCAGGTCTGTCTCTTTTGCCCATTCCCTGGTCTGTCTCTTTTGCCCCTTTCCCTGCCCCTCTGTTGCTCTTTGCCCCCCACCCCAGCCCCTCCTTGTGTCTCTTTCTCTCCAAAGCCCCATTTGTGTGTCTTTTCCCCCCAGCACCTTGTCTCTTTCTCCCCCAGCCCTATGTTGCTTTGTGTGTTCCCAGCCCCTCCATGCATATCATCTCCCCCATGTGTCTCTTTCCCCCAGGCCCCCATGTATCTCAATACCTTTCCCAGCCCCTCCATATGTCTTATTCCCCCAACCGCCTCATGTGTCTCATTCTCCCTAATTTCACCATCACATTCTATTATACTACCAATACTCATCTTCTGACACCTAAACAAGAGGTACAATTGCATGTTCAATGGAACATCCCAAAACTCTGACACGAGTGACGTAATGATCTAAAAGCTATTGGATCCATGTCGGATGCTTGGGGCTTTAAAGGAATTGCCTATTTCCACATTTTGCTACTCTAGCAATAATAGAGAAGTTTGTACAATCCGGAAAAAAACCAAAACAAGACACAGTCAAAACATTCTAAATCCTCCTCAAAAACAAAAGACAAATGCTCAGAGGACACATCTTCCTCACCACCAAGCCCAGACACATCTTTGGCTGTCGTGGTTTCCCTCAGTAGGTTATCCGAGAGTGTGTTCCTGAGCGTTTATTTCTGGGTACTGACTTTTTCTTCATTTGACTTCCCTGTATTCTGGTATCCCTGACTTTTGGCTTTCCCTCATCGTTGTGTCTCCTTTTGTATCCCTAACCTCAGCAAGTATTCTAACTATTCTCGGGTATGTTAAGTCCGGCCATTCTAAGGCCCAGTGAGACGTTACCTTTAGTCATAAGTGTGATATAATTCTACTAGTAATCCTGACATAACGCTCCCCTCATACAAAAAATACAAACAGCCCACATACAAATATTCACACAATCCCAACAAACTCAACACGACTAACAATCCATATACATGCACACAACACCACATGCAATATCCCAAACAGCCCCACACATACACACACTACCAAACACACAATGTGACATATCCATTCACACACACTATTCCACAAGCAGCCCTCATACATAGGTATCATACACAACACCACAAACTACTTGTGAGCATATACAGTATAATAGCTCATATACGCACAAATACAACGATACAAAGCAACTGCAGCAAAAATAACACAAGCAGAATATGGCAACATACACACCTCAATTTAAAGAAATAGGACCGACACGCTACGGAACATCACAATCTTATTTCGGCACAGTGCTGCTAAAAGGTTGCCTACCCCATCTCTAGAATTTCACTTGTGCCAGATCTATTTGCCTGCATTATAGCTTGTAGGAATCTGCCATGAACCTGTTCCAAATCTAGAATTATCCACCTGCTGCTCTATGTAGTAATATGTCATCGTCGGTCCACTCGTTCCCAAACATGCTCTAGAGCTGCAGTTAATGTTGGCAGTGTAAAATGAGTTCTGATAATACCTACCTGAGCGATGCCACCCAAAATTCATCGTCTTGGTGGGAGGACGGGTTGAGATCCACAAGGAGAAGATGCTGACACACATACTGCCCAGGTCAGTGAGGAGGTGAGCAGCATCTGTCATGATAGCTAAGCTGTGGGCAAGATACCCTCCTAGGGGAAAGATATACCGTCATCCTTTGCGTGACAATGTGACAAACAACCAATGACAGAGTTGGGTTATAGACATGGATGGTTATAACAAATGGGTAACATTACCTACAACTTCTCCAATCATGAATATGAAGCAGACTCCACAGGCAAAGTACAGCTTCCTCCGTGCCTGCAGCTTCTGCTGGTTATCGGTGGACGAGAAAGATGGCCCATGGCAGTGACTGGATATTGGCCTTTCCAGCTCGATCGACACTGCAGAACCACCATTCCGGAAAGGAAAGTCCGGGAACAAGTCCTTGGTGCTTGTAAAAAGGCTGAGGATGAGAAAACTACTATTATTATTCAAGAAACAAAAGCCTCTAGAGGCAAAGAGGGAGCTATTCAGATTCGTATATACATAATGAGGTCTCGTTCGGCATACCTTATCATTAATGAATGAAACGTCCACAATTAATATTTAACTGAAGTAAAATCCCGCAGCATCTAGCATGTTATTGTAGGTTGTTGATACATAGTTGCCATGCGTATATGCTTATTTTTACCTTCGGTGAAGGAACTTGTGTTAACTATCATGTAACAAAAAAACATGTTGAACAATGTAGCATTTTTGTGCATTTTGTACATTTATTTTTACTTCCATTTTGGTTTTAATGTATTTTAAAGATACTTGTCTTGCACTGACGGAAACAAGCAATTTTGCCTTTTTTGCTGTTTGTGTTCAACCACAATTTGTATCTTTCTTGTTTATTGCACCAACACATATTAAATACTATTAAAAACAGGACATACTTTGGAGGGATGTGTTGGTATACCCATGAGTGCGCCGGATGCCATTTTTGCAACTGGTGCTGACTATTGGCATCCCCTTCCCCATAATGGAGAAATCCACTGTGGTCAGCCTGTAACGGAAACGCTGGCACCCCGACCGGGTACCTTCCGCCGACGGATGCTCCTAATGCTTTCCGAGGACTCCAAGCACTCTGCCTGATACCATAACCACTGCAGACCCCACGAACCGCCGCAGCTTGGTTGGGATCTCGCCGTCTCCACCCACTCTGGACCCAGGACCAGGGTCGAGCTTCCAGCAGGTCGACCTCTCTCCGAATTCCAGAGAGCAGGAACAGGAACAAGCTCTTAGCAGAGCTTAGTGATTATACCCTGGGGAGTATAGTGATTATAGCAATCCCCAGAGTGTAGTTTCTCCAATCCCCCAAACATGAGCCGAAACTTCATGAAGGTACAAGATGATCTGACTCCAATGAGCGTTTATTACTCCTTATATACAAGTTTTCAGGTCAGAGGCACACCCCCTGGACCTGGTGGTAAACTGTGACAAAAGGGACACAAACCAATGGGAACACTAATTAACATGATAACACTCTCACATACACAATGAAATCCCTCCTCTCCATCCTGGAGATAATTGGCTTAAGGCACTGCAGTAAACTCAATTATCTCCAGGTACAGAAAATATCTACATTTAACACTAACAGCAAAAATACGTAAAAGTACATAAAAATACATAATTCTTATTTTATTACACAGAACCCCCACATTTAACCTCTCCCCAGATAGCTCGGATCTGAGCGCCCAATCTAGGTGAACAATAGACAGGAAACGGGGGAGGGGAAGAAACACACCTTCCCATGGATTCCAATGGGAAGAAACTGTCTTTAGAAGCCAATAAGCCCCAAATAGTCTTTTTTAAATGGCAATACACCCCAGGGCCATAGTCATGAGGAAGGAGGCTGGCAATCAGGCTCCTCCAAAAGCCGGGGGCAAAGGGCAGCTTGTCACCTAACAATCCAGGGACAAAAGGCATTTCGTCACAGCATCCCCTTCCCCATAATGGAGAAATCCACTGTGGTCAGCCCGATATATTAAACCGGAGCCTGGTTGTAGCTATACAACAGATCACTCACTCAACTTACCATCTTTACTGTGGCAAGTTTATCTGGTTAAAGGACTCTACAAACTTTATTTCCCTTTTGATATTTTTGCACTTCATTTTATGACAAATTTCACCATCACATACTATTATACTACCAATACTCCTCTTCTGACTACACCTAAAGCATTGCATGTTCAATGATGATCTAATAGCTATTGGATCCATGTTGGATGCTTGGTAAGGAATTTCCTATTCCCACACTTTGCGGCTTTAGAAATAATAGAGAAATGCGTACAATGCAGAAAGAATTCAAACCAAAACACAGTCAAAACATTCTAAATCCCCCTCAAAAAAAAAAGACAAATGCTCAGAGGACACATCTTCTTCACCACCAAGCCGAGCCACATCTTAGGCTTTATTCACACCAGAGAAGAACAGTACAAAGTAAGGGTAGGACTGCGCCACAGAAATTACAGTTAAACAGGAAATATGCAAATAAACATTAGACTTATATATAGTCCCAGATGAAAAAGTCTCTTTTCTGTAGTAAAAAATACTTGGTACAGCATAGATCTTTTTGAGCCAGAAGACTTTGCCTTTACGTTTGTCAGGTGTCCACAGGGCCGCAATCAGAAATTTTGGGGCCCCTGACAAAGCACAATGTCTGCACCCCCACCCCTCCCGGGCCCGCCCACGCCCTACCTAGTCCACTGACAATGATGCAGGACTGAATGTGGTGTGTATAGTGGAAGTGAATTAGAGTATGTGTAATGGATGTAGTGTTTGTGTGTATTAGATACTGTTTGTGCAGTGAATGCAGAGTGTGTGTTTGTGTAGCGGATGCAGTGTGTATAGTGAACGCAGAGTGTGTTTGAGTAGTGGATGTAGTGTGTGTACAGTGATGTAGTGTGTGTTTGTGTAGTGGATGTAGTGTTTGTATGTACTAGATGAAATGTGTTTAGTGGATGCAGTGTCTGTAGTGGATGTAGTGTGTGTATTAGACGCAGTGTCTGTGTATAGTGAATGCAGAGTGTTTCAATTTGTGGTGGATGTAGTGTGTGTACTGTGAATACAGGATGTTTGTGTAGTGGATGCTGTGTGTACAGTTAATGCAGAGTGTATGTTAGTGTAGTGAATGCAGAGTGTGTGTCAGTATAGTGAATCCAGAGTGTGTGCATAGTTTAGTGAATGCAGAGTGTGTGTTAGTGTGTAATGAATGCAGAGTGTGTGTTAGTGTGTAGTGAATGCAGAGTGTGTCAGTGTAATGTAAATTTGTAGCGGATGCAGAGTGTGTGTTAGTGTAGTGAATGCAGTGTTAATGTGTAGTGAATGCAGAGAGTGTGTTGCGGATGCAGAGTGTGTGTTAGTGTAGCGGATGCAGAGTGTGTGTTGTGTTAGTGTATGCAGTGTGTGTGTTGTGTTAGTGTATGCCGATAACCCCCGCCGGGCCATAGGGAGTGGCATATACTTTAAAAAAAAAAAAAATTGTTTTTAAAATGCCGGCTTCTTCATAAATTTCCAAATCTAAAAAATGAATATTCTGACTGCTGCTAAAATGTAAACCCCACTCATTTAGATTTATACTTGCTAAAAAGAGTTCTAAATCCAATTGTGTGCCCTTCCATATAAAAAATATATCATCGATATATCTATGATAGGAGACCAGGTTCGTCCCCCAATTATGGCTGTTATAAATAACTTCCGATTATTCAGTCAGAATATTCATTTTTTAGATTTGGAAATTTATGAAGAAGCCGGCATTTTAAAAACAAATTTTTTTTTTTTTAAAAAAGGAGGTGCCAAGAGCTATGTATTATATAACAGCGGGCACTATACCCCCTGACTCAATAATATTCCAAAAGGTAAATTACAAAGGATAAGAAGGAACTGCACTGAACAGAATGTTTTTGAAGAGCAAGCAAAAGTAGTAATAGATAAATTTTCCCAAAAACAATATCCCACTGATATACTAAATAGGGCATACGATGAAATTAAAGACCTGGAGCCAGTGGCGTAGCGTGGGTTGTCAGCACCCGGGGCAAGGCAAGTAATTTGCGCCCCCTAACCTGTGGATTTTAGCACTCGAGTCTCTTCCACTAGGTTAGTTAAAGAAACCCTTACCCCCCCAAGCACATGTATTGTTTGTTATGAAAATACTTATGTAATTAAAGTAAAATGCATCTAAATACAAGTTTATTTCCAACACTTTATTGAGTGCGAACATGCATTACACACATTCTCCACATTTTCAGCAGGTCTATGAATACAAATATACAAATGTAGTAACCTAGCATGGGCCATGCTATTATATGTCGTCTCACAACCATCGTAAACGACAAAAAATATCAAAAACTAAAACTAAACATCAAAATGGAACCATACCCTGGAGATGATCCAAGACTGGGCTAGATGGAGCCAACTTCCTCAATCCTGTACCTCTAATTGTAATTCTTTAATAGAAGTGCAAGATATCAATCTGTATATAATATACAGATTAATTTAAATTCGCCTGCTTTTAATTAGCGCAAATTTTTCAACAACGGAATTGAAATCTACATTAAAGTCTCTCTCAATGGACAGTATTGCTAGATTACTCAGTCTTTCTTGGCTCATTGTAGATCTCTGATATGTTTTAATTAGTTTAAGTTTTGAGAAACTTCTTTCACAACTCGCTGTAGAAACAGTGATAGTAAGAAAGATTCTTAATGTGACAACAAAGTTAGTTAAACTTTCTTGCAGCTTCCACTTATACACCCAGCAAAGCAAATCTAAAGCTGACCAGTTTGCAACCTGCTCATCAGGATTGACCTCCTTATACAAGATAATGTGGTGCCGAAGTCGAGTTATTTCGGTGAGCATAGATGCAGCATTCAATTCCGTGTACTGAGCACACGTGTGCTGAATTTGTTTCTTAATAAAATCAGTGTATCACTGAGCTCTACAGCAATAGAACTCACAGTAATGTGCAATTTGTAAGTGTATCACACATCACCTCATCAATACAATGCACAGGACTGGGCAGTGTTTGAGTATGTCTCAGCCAATCCACTCCTTTCCTATAGGAAAGCATTGAGATGCTATTGCGCATGCATGGCAAAATGCTGCGCTGCAACAATCAGCATCTCCCTATAGAGATGCATTGAATTAATGAATCTCTATGGGGAGTGTACAGCGTGGCTCTAATCGGCAGTGCTGCACATTATGCAGCACTGACCCAGAAAGCACCTCTAGCGGCCATCTGAGGAATGGCCACTAGAGGTGTTACTAGGCTGTAATTTAAATACTGCTTTTTCTCTGATACATTAAAATGCCTATAGGGAATGACTATATGACACCAGATGAAACAGTAGTTGTTCTGGTGATTATAGTGTCCCTTTAATATTCCTGTGTACATTACTACGTTAAAACAGTAGATTTTATTAGCAGGGATCAGTATTTCTAAATCTACATGGCTCACTTCTTAAGTTAAAAAAAAAAAATTCCAAGATTTAATCTGCTAATCAAATGTCACTTTGGTGAGAGGGAATCCTTACTATGATGATAGAGAAAAAAAAAGATTTAAAAAAAAAAAAAAACAGCTGACCAAATTTCTAGATTTTTAGAACTTTAGTTTGCAGATTATTATTTTTTTTATAAATGTGCACATTACAAATATTGTACTGTCCCCCACCTCCTCTTTAAAAAAAATCTTCCTCATTACAAGATTTTTCTATTTCGCAGATTTTTGTGCACATTGCATTTATTGTACTGCGCCCCACCCAAAAACTCCCTCATTACAATCTTTTTTTAATTATTTTGCAGCACATTGCATTTATTGTACTGCGCCCCACCCAAAAAAACTCCCTCATTACAATTTTTTTTAAATTATTTTGCAGATTTTTTTTATCTATACAGATTGCATTTACTGCCCCCCAACTCCACCCCCTCCCCCTAAAAATAATCTCCTTATTACAATACATGAACATATTGATTTACTGCCCCCACCCCCTCCCCCTAAAAATACATTTCCACCATTACAAC
Organism: Pelobates cultripes; assembly: GCA_933207985.1. Lineage (NCBI taxonomy): Eukaryota > Metazoa > Chordata > Amphibia > Anura > Pelobatidae > Pelobates > Pelobates cultripes. Next base: position 3,526,127 of record OW240913.1, read on the forward strand.
TTATTTTGCAGATTTTTTTGTTATATATTAACACATTGCATTTACTGCCCACTCCTCCCCTCCCTATAATTTACTTACAAAAATATAAAAAAAAAAAAAAATACACTTCTCTGATTCTTTTCTCTGAAGATACCGGCAACTGCTGCTCAGGATGCTCGGCTAGGAAAAGGGTGTGAGGTGTTCCCGGCGTCCTTCAGGTGGAGGGATGCGCCCTTAAAATGACTCACTCATGATGTCACGGTACGCGCTTGCGTTCAGGGCAGGGGAGGTCAGAAGGAGGAGCCACCGAGCCATTCCGTCCTACACTATGCGGCAATGCCGGCTGCGTAGTTAGGATCGGAATTCTGTAGCCAGGCCGGCGGGGCTCAAGAGAGGCAGCTGCTTTGGTGGGCCTTAGGAAGAACTGGGCCGGGGCAGCTGCCTTTAGCCCTGCGTTAAAGACGGCCCAGCGGCCATTTTTAACATGCTTTAGGACGGCCTGGGGGGCAATTGCCTCCCTGCCCCCCGGCCCAGCCCGCCCCTGCCTGGCACCCCTCCACAGTGGCGGCGACCCGGCGGCTCGGATCGGATTCGCACAGCCAGCACTGCAGAGAGCAGTGAGTGAGCCAGGCAGGGGCAGAGGCTGCGAGTGCGAGCGCGCCCCCCGAGATGCCCCCGGTGCGGCCGGTCCCCCCTGCACCCCCCACGCTACGCCTCTGCCTGGAGCAGAATCAGTTGGTTTTTAGACAAAGTAATTATAACAAAACAAGAGAAATTTGATAAAGTACCTTTAGTTTTAGATTTTAATCAGGATTTTAAAAGAGTTAAATCTATTATTAACAGACACTGGCACCTTTTAAAAAAGGATAGAGAATTATCGATAATTATCCCAGAGAAACCTTTTATCACTTTTAGAGGTGCACCTAGTTTAAAGCAGATTTTGGCTTTTAACCATCCAAGAAAGGAAGTACCTGATACGTTTTTAAGTGTGAATAAAAAAGGTTTTTACTCATGTGGAAAATGTGTAGGATGCAAATGTAGTAAAAACAATACTATAAAAGGGATTAGTAAATTTAAGATATAATATACAACAGAAGAATATACCATTAAGGATTTTATTACTTGTTTTACTAAAAACATTATATACCTTTTAATATGTCCATGCGGACTTCAATATGTGGGCAGAACTATTCGCCCTCTACATAAGAGAATTTATGAACATGTTAATAATATCCGAAAAGGTATAGATTATCATAGTGTGTCCGCTCATTTTAAAAAATATCATAATAAAGATCCCAGTGGCCTCACATTTTTAGGAATTCAAATTGTTAAAAAACCATGGCGAGGAGGCAATTTTATCCAATATATAGGAAAAGAAGAGATGAAGTGGGTTCATACACTGGATACCCTTGAACCTAAAGGTCTTAAAGGACCACTATAGTGCCAGGAAAACATACTCGTTTTCCTGGCACTATAGTGCCCTGAGGGTGCCCCCACCCTCAGGGACCCCCTCCCGCCCGGCTCTGGAAGGGGGAAAGGGGTAAAAACGTACCTTTTTCTAGCGCTGGGCGGGGAGCTCTCCTCCTCCGATCCTCCTCTTCTCCTCCCCGTCGGCTGAATGCGCACGCGCGGCAAGAGCTGCGCGCGCATTCAGCCAGTCACATCGGAAAGCATTCTAAATGCTTTCCTATGGACGCTGGCGTGCTCTCACTGTGAAAATCACAGTGAGAAGCACGCAAGCGCCTCTAGCGGCTGTCAATGAGACAGCTACTAGAGGAAATAGGGGAAGGCTTAACCCATTCACAAACATAGCAGTTTCTCTGAAACTGCTATGTTTATGAAAAAATGGGTTAACCCTAAAAGGACCTGGCACCCAGACCACTTCATTAAGCTGAAGTGGTCTGGGTGCCTAGAGTGGTCCTTTAATATTGAATTTGATTTGTATAATTTTATTTTATGAATTTTATATTTTAGATGAATTTTCAATTTGATATTAATTACTTTCCCTTCTCTCCTTCTGCTAGTAGGTGCACTTATATAACTGTATTTATGTATTTTAATGTAGTATTTTTTTGAGATTTTAATATGGTTAAATATATTTAATATGTGTAATATGTTTATGACATTCCATTTTTTGTTGAAATATTGATTGGGACATTCATGTACTTTGGCTATTATCTGTATTATTATTCTTTTGTTATATTTCATCTATTTTATACATTTTATGGGACTTCTTTATATAGACATTTAGGGGATCTACCCCGTTTGTATAAGACTTTGGCCATTCATTTACATATTTCACTCCCACAATATGGGCTTTAAAAACCAGGACCAGGACGTGATCTGAGGAAGCCTTTTTGGGCGAAACGCGTCATCACGTTCACATACGACGTCATCACGTTATCACGTGATCGCACGGAGCTCCGAACCCGCAAGTACCCGGTATAGTGCCGCAAGCTGCAGAGACCGCGAATTTTGGTGTGTTCATCTCTTCAAAGCATTGAATGGGACACTGGCCTTCTATGTGGTAAAGGGAGCTTTTTTATTGGAAGAAATAAAGATCGTTTTATCCAGCTGGCGTCCTGCTGTTTTTACTACCATCAAAGCCCTGTACTGTGGATTACATGCTGGAAAAGTTAGAGCAGACTTTTACTGCTCTTTCATTGTGAGTTTTATTCCATTTCTCTTGGTTGTTTTATATAATTTTAAACAGTATTATGCTATGTGTTTTTTTCTTTTTTATGTACCATATCTCCTACTTTGGAATAACCAAATGCAATTTATATTGAGACATATTTTCCTACTGTAAGTTACTATTTGTATTTTTTATCACTATTCACTAGCAATTTTGCACATTCGTTATATTGAGTGTGAATTTATTGAATAGACACTTCTTATTGCACGATTTTTTTGCACTTGTTGCACTTTTAGGTGCTGCTCTACCTTTATTTTTAACACTTGCACTTATATATTCATAATTTTAGCGCCCATATTGCTTGTTTGTTTTTTATTTTATAATTCTCATGTTATCAACTATTAAGAGTACAATTCAAATTTTATTGAACAAACCTCCTGATAACAGTATTTTTTTTAAACACAAAAAAACTTACAATGCACTGTTCCAAATTATTACGCACAGTAAGTTTCAAAACACTTTATAGGTTGTAAAGAACTGGAAATTGTAATTTGTTGTGTTTGCAGCATATTTACTGAAATCAAAAGCTATTTCAATCAAACTTATAACAACATTTTAACTTTTTAAACATTTTAACAGGTCACGTTACATTTTAACATAGGACCCCTTATTTCATAGCAGCTTCACAAGTCTTGCATCCATTGAACTTGTGAGTTTTTGGACAGTTTCTGCTTGAATTAGTTTGCAAGATGTCAGAATAGCCTCCCAGAGCTGCTGTTTGGATGTAAACTGCCTCCCACCCTCATAGATCTTTTGTTTGAGGATGCTCCAAAGGTTCTCAATAGGATTGAGGTCAGGGAAGGATGGAGGCCACACCATGACTTTCTCTCCTTTTATCCCCATAGCGGCCATTGATGCAGAGGAATTCTTTGCAGCATGGGATGGTGCATTGTCATGCATGAAGATGATTTTATTACGGAAAACATAGTTCTTCCTTCTGTACCAGGGAAGAAAGTGGTCAGTCAGAAACTCCATATACTTTGCATAGGTCATCTTTACTCCTTTGTGGACCCATGATTCCGTCCCAAAACATGACTCCATGACTCTTGCTGACGTCGCAGCCTTGTTGGAACAGGGTGGCCGTCCACCAACCTTCCACTACTCCAACCATCTGGACCATCCAGGGTTGCACAGCACTCATCAGTGAACGGGACTGTTTGAAAATTAGTCTTCATGTATTTTTCTGCCCAATGCAGCCGTTTCTGCTTGTGAGCATTGGTTAGTGGTGGCAGAATAGAAGGTTTATGCACAGTTGCAAGACTCTGGAGGACTCTACACCTTGATGTCAGTGGGACTCCAGAGGCACCAGCAGCTTCAAATGGTATTTTAGCAGCTGCTCTCTTGATCCGATGCATGGATCTGGCAGAAATCTTCCTCAATGTACCTTTATCTGCACGAACCCGTCTATGCTCTGAATCAGCCACAAATCTCTTAATAGTGCGATGATCACGCTTAAGTTTTCGTGAAATATCTAATGTTTTCATACCTTGTCCAAGGCATTGAACGATTTCACTCATTTCGGCAGCAGAGAGATCCTTTTTCTTTCCCATATTGCATGAAAATGGTGCACTGCTTAATAATGTGGAACACCCTCCTTTAGTAGTTTTTCCTTAAATTGGGCTCACCTGGCAATCTAATTATCACAGGTGTCCGAGATTGTTTTCAGTGATCAAAAGAGCCCTGAGACACAATGCCATCCATGGGTTAAACTGAAAAACAAAATATTTAATCTTTGTGAAACTTAAATAGAATTTGCATAATAATTTGGAACAGGGTGTATGTGGAGTTTGTATTTGTCAGTGGGTGTGATATTTTTATTCTGTAGTTACCGTATGACAGTGTGCGTGTCACTGTGGGATGTTCTATCTGCAGTTTGTATTTGTCAGTGGGTGTGATATTTTTATTCTGTAGTTACCGTATGACAGCGTGCGTGTCGCTGTGGGATGTTCTATCTGCAGTTTGTATTTGTGGGTGTGATATTTTTATTCTGTAGTTACCGTATGACAGTGTGCGTGTCGCTGTGGGATGTTCTGTGTGCAGTTTGTATTTCTCAGTTTCCATGCGGGCTCAGCTGTATTTACAAACAATGTGTAAATCTCCCTCATTCCCCAAGGACGGAGCGTAAAGATGTGCGATTAATGGACGTCTCTGAGGACGACTTTAATGGAATTAATTAAGAGAATAATAGAGTCAGTCAATGTGCTGTTGGCCATCAGCACTGGAGCAGTCAGTACATTAATCTTCTGGGGAACGCGGTGAGCCGTGGAGAGACGCTGGAACAATGCGGCCCAGGCCTGAACTGCGTGTAATCAGTGATAATCACAGCCTCTACTTATTATTTTATTACCCCAGCTGAGCAAATTAATCCTGCACTCAGTAATACAATCATACACTCAATATTACAACCATAAACTAAATATTACAATCATACACTCAATATTACAATCATACACTCAATAATACAATCATAAACTCAATATTACAATCATACACTCAATATTACAACCATAAACTAAATATTACAATCATACACTCAATATTACAATCATACACTCAATATTACAATCCTTCACTCAATAATACAATCATACACTCAATATTAAAATCCTGCACTCAATAATACAAACCTGCACTCAATATTACCATCCCGCACTCAATATTACAATTCTGCACTCAGTATTACAATCCTTCACTCAATATTACAATCCTTCACTCAATAATAAAATCCTGCACTCAATAATACAAACCTGCACTCAATATTACAATCCTGCACTCAGTATTACAACCATAAACTCAATAATAATATCCTGCACTCAATATTAGAATCCTGCACTCGATAATACAATCCTGCACTCGTAGTACATACCGTCCAGCGACACATAGTACACGCCGCCCTGCGACACGTAGTACATACTGCCCAGTGCCACACAGTACACACTGCCCAGCGCCACATAGTACAAACGCGATACATAGTACATACTGCCCTGCGACACATAGTATATATCCGACACATAGTACATACTGCCCAGCGTCACATAGTACACTCCGCCCAGCGCCACATAGTACACTCCGCCCAGCGCCACATAGTACATACGCAATACATAGTACATACCACCCAGCGACACGTAGTACATACCGCCCAGCGACACGTAGTACATACCGCACAGCGACACATAGTACATACCGCCCAGCAGCACGTAGTACATACCGCCCAGCGACACGTAGTACATACCGCCCAGCGACACATAGTACATACCGCCCAGTGGCACGTAGTACAAACCGCACGACACATAGTACACACCGCCCAGTGCCACAGAGTACACACTGCCTCATGCCACAGAATACACACAGCCTCATGCCACAGAATACACACCGCCCAGAGACACATAGTACATACCACCCAGCGATACATAGCACATACCGTTCTGCGACACATAGTACATACCACCCAGCGCCACAGAGTACACACCGCCCATCAAAACATTTTACACACTGCCCAGCGACACATGGTACACACCGCCCAGCGACACATGGTACACACGGTAATCTGAGTAGTCCTCCAATAGTTTAGGGATATGGTTCACTTGTAAAGTAAGTGAGTTTCCGTTCTCCAGTAATCCTCTATGACATGAAACATACTTGTCTTAGTCCAGAAGGCTAGGACGACTTCAGAGTTTGTAGAGCCGGCGTGTCCCAGGAGCCAGTGTGCATATTCAGACGTAGGACCCACAATGCCAGAGCCTGTGAAGAGGTAAGTCTGGCGGAAGTAGATCCCAGTAGCTGAGCCTGTGGAGCCCGCGGTCTTGTGAAGGCAGCTCACACATTAGCTCACACACAATCACCAAGCACCCTCTCTCTGGCCCAGTCTCCCTAAATACCGTCAGAGCTGTGTCAGAGGGGGGCGGGGTCCGGCTCCTCACAGCTGAGTGCCGAACCCGGAAGTGTTATTCCATGACACAGATGTACAAGATTACATATTGGCCAGACAACTACAGGCAACCCAGCTACAACTAGCAGACCAGCGGTATCGGCCACCACCCAAGGAAAAGTAAAACTGCCATACAATGCGTTCAAAGCCTTCTCAGATACGGAAGAGGACATTGATGGGTATCTTCAAGATTTTGAGAGACTGTGCCGCTTACATGACATCGGACGAGCAGACTGGGTACCTCAGTTGGCAGGCAAATTGTCTGGCCAAGCAGCGGAGACGTACAGGGCAGTACCAGACGAGGACAGCAAGGATTACCAGCCATCTTAGCGCGATATGCCATTGCCCCAGTTGCATACTGATGCCGATTGCGAGAGCTCAAGAAACAGGAGAAAGACTCACACGCAGAGTGGGCTTGTCGACTGCAAAGTGCCGCCATGGGATGGGTCCAGGCTAACCAAGCCACAACGATAGAAGAACTGCTACAATTGATCCTCCTGGAGCAGTTCTTCAATGGGCTAGTGCAAGAATGGGTAAGGGACCGTAACCCCCTTACCCTCTCCGATTCCGTTTGGCTGGCTGACGAACACTATGACGCCCAACGCCACCACCGAGCACCACCACGCTTATTTTCTAGACCCACAGTGTCTACACCAGCACCACCTGCCCCAACCTCACTGTCAGGATCACAAGTTGATCCAGCACGTAGAACTGTATCACACCTAGGACTAAAAGGTATCGTCTTACCGGGCCTTAGAATGGCCGGACTTAACATACCAAAGAATAGTCACAATACTTGCCGAGGTTGGGGATAAAGAAAGAGAGACACAATGATGAAGGAAAGCCAAAAGTCAGGGATACCAGAATCCCAGGGAAGTCAAACGAAGCCAAATTCAAATACCAGAAATAAACGCTCAGGAACACACTCTCAGGCAACCACTAAGGGAAACCACGACAGGGCAATGAATAGGGCAAGAAATAGGTAACCTTAAATACCCCTCTTGTGGATCCGATTGGTCGAAACCAAATTACCCAAGAACATGCATTTGCGTCCTTTGGGCGGACGTGGGGTTACAAATTAGTGTGAATCCGCAGCGGCCGGCGACCATCAACATGCTGCAGGGGTCAGACATATTGACGCATGGCCACTAAACGGCACTTCCGCATCTGTTGGCAAGGCAATTATTATCAATGTCGCAAGGTGAGGATGAATATATTACATTACACCCCACCTGAAGACCACCCACTGGGCGGGCAGGACCAAGCTTGAGAGGAAATTTGGTGTGGAATCTTGCGATTAGCATGAATGTCAGAAGCTGTAAACCAACTCGGCAGGCCCATATCCCCTCCAATCAACCAAATACTGTAATGAACCACGAGAGAACCTGGAATCGATTATGGAAGAGACTTCAAACTCCTCCTGTCCAGAAACAGCCAACGGGGAGATGGAACACTTGGGACCGTATACCTATTGCAATACGTAAGGAGGCAGGGAGAGCCAGAGAATAAGACACAGGATTAATTCCCCCGAAGGATACGAAAATGGACCAAGGAATCTGGGGGCAAACTTCATACTAGGAACTTTAAATTTGACATTGCGCAATGATAACTACACCCTCTCACCCACTTGGTAAACAAGGTTGGCACCCCGCCGCTTATCAGCATAGAATTTGAAACGATCAGCCACAGTTTTGAGAGCCGAGTGAACCTTGGTCCAAGTATCAAGAATAGAAGCAAAGTGATCATCCAAAGCAGGTATAGCTGTGTCCGAGAAGACAGCTGGCAGAACAGTAGGATGCGTGGAGAATGCTCCTCTCGTTCGTCTGTTTGAAACTCCTGAACGCCGTTCTTCTACCATATGTGGAAATAAATTGTATGGGACTTCCATAGAGACCGGGTGTTCGTGCTAGTGCCATGCCCAAAACAGTTCCAGGCACTCGACGACCAAGTCCCGCTGGCCGCGTTCGGGAGTTAAGATGGCAGCCGTCCATTGTTCTCACCACGTGCGTTCGAATGCACGAAATGGCGGCCACCTAGGAGCATTCAATTAACTTGCGGGTTTCGTGTAGTTACACAAGGTTCTATGTTCTAATTGGTACCCAGGGTGGTCTCCGTTTGGTAAAACGAATATTTTACCAAGCAACGAAAAACGAAATGATTCAAGTGAATAAAACAGCAGGGAGTGGAAACAACCGAATGGGTTGTGGGAAATCCTTCACAGTGAGGATGAATATGTTACACCCACAACATCATGGGAATGGGTTTAACCCCTTCGCACCCAGGTTCCAACCCCGTGCCAACATCTGATGTCCCCTATGCCAACAGTTTGGACACGTGCAAAGGGAATGCCTACAGAACCGGAACCACATCTGGGTCATTACCTGACAAACAGAGCAGTGGCCCACTGCTACCAAACCGAGACAAGTACCCGCGATGCCGTCCTCAGCTACACTGAGGAACAACTGGGTGTTTTCCCGTCCAGGCTGCGTTGCACAACCGACAACACCACAGGCAAATGGTATGTCTGGAGGGGAAGAACGTCCAAGGACTCAGGGACACTGGGGCCACATTAACCTCAGTCAAACACCACTTGGTCCCAGACACAGCACGTAGTGGAGGTTCCGTGGCAGTACGGGTAGCAGGGGGAAAACTTCACCCCCTCCCCATTATTGAAGAAACCTTTAGCAGGGTAGCTGTAAACTTGGTAGGAACCTTAACTAGACCCAGCCCTTCAGGCAAGAAATACATGGTGGTGAAGCTGACCAATGTCCACGCTAAGACAGTCGCGGATGCCCTGATGTAAATTTTCTCTTGCGTGGGATTTCCCCGAGAGATTATTTTGGATCGGGGCACCCAATATACCGCAGAAGTCACCCACCAACTCTGGAGACTATGCGGCATTAAGCCCATAGTGAACTCGACATACTACCCACAATCCAACAGTCTCTGCGAACGTTTTAATGGGACGCTAAAACAGATGCTTTGTACGTTTGTAGACACCAAGGACTGGGAAAGATTCCTACCCCACCTTCTATTTGCTTATAGGGAAGTCCCCCAGGAATGCACCGGATTCTCCCCATTTGAACTACTGTTCAGGAGAAGGGTGAGACTTAGTAAGAGAGCATTGGGAGGGAGAGGTTGGTGCAGATGGTACCCCTATCGCCCAGTTTAGGGACCGCCTGGAGGAGGTAACCCAGATGGTATGATTCAACCACCAGGTGGCCCAACAACATCAGCACAGGTGGTACGATAGGGGAGCCAGAGATCACAGCTTTCAAGTAGGACAAAAAGTAATGATTTTAAAACCCGTCTGCAATGATAAGCTGCAGGCCACCTGGCAAGGCCCATACCGGGTGGTAGAACAAAAATTTGATAACACCTATGTGATTGTCCCGTGCGTAGGGGTAGGGAGGAGACGCATGCTCCATGTGAATAAGCTCAAGCCCTTCCATGAGCGTATAAAGGATGTGGCAGCTATCTGCGTCCCAGCCTCCAAAGATTGAGAACCTCCCACTACCAGACCTCCTAGAAAAAGGAGACCAGGCAGATGGCTTTGGAGGGGTACAGTTAGGAGAACGGCTGAGCCCGCAGGAGCATACCCAAGTACAGGAGTTGATTATGGCTAAGTGGGCCACATTCTCCAATTTACCTGGGTACACGCCTCTGGCCACTCACCATGTAGAAACCCCAGGCAAATTACCATTACGCCAAAGTCCCTACCACATCCCTGAATCTGTAAAGGAAAATATGCACAAGGAGATTCAGGAGATGCTTCAGTTAGTAGTTATTGAACATTCACACAGTCCCTGGGCATCCCCGTTAGTGCTAGTACCGAAGCGTAGACTATCGGAGGCTAAAATAAAATCTTCATAAAAGCGTATCAATTAAACGGTTAATAGCTCCTGATTGATTCCTCTTCAGCAACTGTCACTAGTCTAATACTATCCTTTTTGTGTCATTTTACCCCACTCCCTCTAGCACGTAAGCTCATTGAGCAGGGCCCTCAACCCCTCTGTTCCTGTGTGTCCAACTTGTCTGGTTATAACTACATGTCTGTTCGTCCACCCATTGTAAAGCGCTGCGGAATTTGATGGCGCTATAAAAATATCGTAATAATAATAAATGACAAAACAGTGTCTGATGCCTATTCGATGCCCAGGATAGACAAACTTCTAGACAAGATGGCCGGGGGCCAGTACCTCACTACAATTGATCTTTATAAAGGGTACTGGCAAATTCCACTAGCCGAAGAAGCCATACCAAAGTCGGCGTTTGTCACCCCGTTTGGCCTGTACCAGTTTTGGGTCATGCCATTTGGGATGAAAAACACTCCGGCAACTTTTCAGCTGATAGTAGATCGGCTATTGCACGGGTTCCAGGAGTACGCTTGCGCCTACCTGGACAATATAGCTATTTAATGCAACACTTGGTCAGAACACCTGACCCACGTAGGAGCGGTGTTAGACCGTATCAGGGAAGAAGGTTTGACACTTAAACCTCAGTGCCCTGAGGGTGCCCCCACCCTCAGGGACCCCCTCCCGCCCGGCTCTGGAAAAGGGAAAGGGGTTAAAACTTACCTTTTTCCAGCGCTGGGCGGGGAGCTCTCCTCCTCCGATCCTCCTTCTGTCCTCCCCGTCGGTGCCAGGAAAACATACTAATTTTCCTGGCACTATAGTGCCCTGAGGGTGCCCCCACCCTCAGGGACCCCCTCCCGCCCGGCTCTGGAAAAGGGAAAGGGGTTAAAACTTACCTTTTTCCAGCGCTGGGCGGGGAGCTCTCCTCCTCCGATCCTCCTTCTCTCCTCCCCGTCGGCTGAATGCGCACGCGCGGCAAGAGCTGCGCGCGCATTCAGCCGGTCACATAGGAAAGCATTTCATAATGCTTTCCTATGGACGCTGGCGTGCTCTCACTGTGAAAATCACAGTGAGAAGCACGCAAGCGCCTCTAGTGGCTGTCAATGAGACAGCCACTAGAGGAAATAGGGGAAGGCTTAACCCATTCATAAACATAGCAGTTTCTCTGAAACTGCTATGTTTATGAAAAAATGGGTTAACCCTAGCTGGACCTGGCACCCAGACCACTTCATTAAGCTGAAGTGGTCTGGGTGCCTAGAGTGGTCCTTTAAACCTAGCAAGTGTCATATACAGTGCCTAGGCCAGAGAGTAGGGAGCGGTCAACAGCAACCTGAACCAGCCAAAGTAGAGGCTGTAGCCAAATGGCCGACCCCCCGTACTAAGTCTCAGGTCCTAGCTTTCCTGGGAATAGCAGGCTATTATCACAAATTTGTACCCAACTACAGTGCCCTGGCCAAACCCCTCACTGACCTAACCCGTAAGAACCTCCCTAAGCAGGTAGTCTGGGGCCCAAAGTGTGAACAGGCATTCCAACAACTGAAAGCTGCTCTAATTAAGGCAACCGGACTTGCTGCTCCTTGCCACCATTGACAAGGAATGCCTGGCCGTGGTGTGGGCCCTCAAGATGTTACAGCCGTATTTATATGTGTACCGCATCACCTGGCACCCCTACTTGGTACCTTCGTTGAAGGATGTTCCTAGCACTTCCTGAGGGCTCCAAGCACTCCAGCCGACACCATAACCACCGTAGACTGCTTCAGAGAGCAAGACAGGAACAAGCTCTTACAAGAGCTTAGGAGTGATTATAGCAAGGGAATATGCCGAGCATAGCAATCCCTTGTAGCAGATTCCCCCAATAAGAGACGGCACTCCAAATTGAGGGTGAAGTAGAACTGTTTATTGGAAGAAAGCACTCACAATTTATACAATTCCTCAGGTCAGAGGCACACTCCCTGGACCTGATGGAACACTGGCACACAAAGGACACAAGCCAATCAAAACAATAAAACAATGTCTGACACACCCAGTCATTACAGCAAAATCCTCCCCTCTGCCTTTGATATAATTACTGAACACAATGGGCTAACGTAATTGTGAAGAAATCCCTCTTTATGTGTACTATTTCTTCCATATTCATTCGGTAGATATAACTACCGAACAGAGACCACACCCTGGCTCGTTAAACTTCAAAGAATGCTTCAATTGAACCCTCTATCTGTGCGGCCAGCGTTCGTACAACCGAACGCCATGTGGCTGAGAAAACGGCGGCCATCTTGTATCAGGCGAACAAAGGCAGCGGGACTTGGTCGTCGAGTGTCTGGAACTAAAATCGGACACTAGACTTCCCGAACACCGGTCTCAACAAGCGAAAGCTGGATCTCTATTTCCCGAATAGCTAGAAGAGCGCTATTGTACTTTTGTGCTTTCGAATGAGGGGAACAATCGCTGCTAAGAGACAGGGGAATCCATTCGTAGAATTATTCAGTTTTTGCCATTTAACTGAATAGACCGGTAAAAAAACCACCCAAACTCCTGGAACTATTTTGGGCAGCCACCTCGCGGTTAGCCGGTTGTAACGGATCACCTGGCACCCCGACTGGGTACTGCCATTGAAGGATGCTCCTAGCACTTCCTGAGGACTCCAAGCACTGCAGCAGACACCACAACCACCGAACCGGAGAAGCATACAAATGCTCTCAAGCATATGAATGCTGTAAACAGCTGAACAGGAAAAGCATACAATCAGCTTACACTCCTGGCAATCAACTTACAATCCAATTCCCCCAATAACGAGACGACACTTCGTTTTGAGGTCAAGCAGAACTGACTACTGGCACATACAGCCTCTTTTATTCACAATCCACAAACATAGTACTGCCCACAGGGTTTTGAAATACAACCAATCAATCCGTACAATACACACAGACACTCACACACAAAATCCTCCCCTCTGGCTGTGATATGATTACTGAACACAATGGTTAATATAATTATCACAGGCAGAGAAATACAGTATTATAAAACATATCACAGGGACCCCAAAACATGCAATAACCCCATAAAAAAATCTGGGTGAACCACATATCCAAAATTCACCCAGATCCATTCAGTAGTTTGGAAGATATAGTTTAATGCAGATTCCGCAGAACATATACAGGCTATATGAAAAATAATTACTGTTAAATGTGTCCCCTGTTCTATTATTATTATTATTATTGCCATTTATATAGCGCCAACAGATTCCGTAGCGCTTTACAATATTTTGAGAGGGGGGATGTAACAATAAATAGGACTATTACAAGAAAACTTACAGGAACAATAGGTTGAAGAGGACCCTGCTCAAACGAGCT
>OW240913.1:3540032-3556000 GCA_933207985.1 Pelobates cultripes
ACTGACTGTAACACAGAGCAACAAACTAAATGTCACCAGTAATCACACACTGACTGTTACACAGAGCCACTAACTGTCACCTGTAATCACACACTGACTGTCACACAAAGCCACAAACTGACTGTCACCAGTAATCACACACTGACTGTTACACAGAGCCACTAACTGACTGTCACCAGTAATCACACACTGACTGTTACACAGAGCCACAAACTGTAGCCAGTAATCACACACTGACTGTAACACAGAGCAACAAACTAAATGTCACCAGTAATCACACACTGACTGTTACACAGAGCCACTAACTGTCACCTGTAATCACACACTGACTGTCACACAAAGCCACAAACTGACTGTCACCAGTAATCACACACTGACTGTTACACAGAGCCACTAACTGACTGTCACCAGTAATCACACACTGACTGTTACACAGAGCCACAAACTGTCACCAGTAATCACACACTGACTGTTACACAGAGCCACACACTGTCACCAGTAATCACACACTGACTGTAACACAGAGCAACAAACTAAATGTCACCAGTAATCGCACACTGACTGTTACACAGAGCCACACACTGTCACCAGTAATCACACACTGACTGTTACACAGAGCCACAAACTGTCGCCAGTAATCACACACTGACTGTTACACAGAGCCACAATCTGTCACCAGTAATCACACACTGACTGTTACAGAGAGCCACACACTGTCACCAGTAATCACACACTGACTGTTACACAGAGCCACACACTGTCACCAGTAATCACACACTGACTGTCACACAGATCCACAAACTGTAGCCAGTAATCACACACTGACTGTTACACAGAGCCACACACTGTCACCAGTAATCACACACTGACTGTTACACAGAGCCACACACTGTCACCAGTAATCACACACTGACTGTTACACAGAGCCACACACTGTCACCAGTAATCACACACTGACTGTAACACAGAGCCATACACTGTCACCAGTAATCACACACTGACTGTTACACAGAGCCACAAACTGTCGCCAGTAATCACACACTGACTGTTACACAGAGCCACACACTGTCACCAGTAATCACACACTGACTGTTACACAGAGCCACAAACTGTCACCAGTAATTACACACTGACTGTCACACAGATCCACAAACTGTCACCAGTAATCACACACTGACTGTTACAGAGAGCCACAAACTAATTGTTACAGGGAACCTTACACTGACTGTCACATGGAATCTAACGCTAAGTCTTGGGGCCACACATTAAAATATCATGAGTATATGAAATATGTAATCGCAATGAATAGCAGAATATAAAGCCTATTGTCCTGATCTAAAAGCTATAAAACACAGCAGTTTAAGTCAGGATCTCCATATTACGTTAACCCCTTAGGTGCCAGGGGGGCTAAGCGGCACAGTAGTAAGCCCCCATTATTCAGTGGACTCAGTAAAGACTTAATAGAATTTGCCGGCGGCCATTCTTCAGCAACCAGTTGGCTCATGTAACAGCACCGTACCTCTTCCTGCTCTGTCTGTACTCTGGATTTTATTACACCAGCTGCCTTTACAAGGTGCGAAGTTTCTTTCAAAGGCAGAATTTATCACACCTTCAGCTTTAATTTGAGGGAGGCGAACCCTCCCTAAATACAGCTTGGCTCTTAGTTAAACGCTGGCCTTCACAGAGCATTCATGGCCTGTAGCGTAACATATGTATTTCTGTTTATGTAGAATAAGAGAAGATTATTATTAATCTCCAGCTGAATGCACTCAGTGTGGGAGGGATTGCAGGTAGAAGCCAGGAGCAGAACCTTTTACCAGAGGTGTTAATTCACAGTACTGATGTTTACTGAGGGAGGCACAATACGGCCACGTTAACCCTTCCTTCCATGGGATCCCATTGTCTGTGGGTTAAATGACACATATATAGAGTCACACTGTGAAAGCCTGAGTCCTAAAACATCATTTGAGGTAATACTAAAATTATCTCTCTAATTTCTGCTTCATGCACTGCCTAGAGCCAAACTTTCAATTCCAGAAAAACCCCCAAATAAAAACAGGCGAATGACAATAATATCAAATAGTTTAAGCATAATCAAGTGTCCCTATTTAGGAGGACAGTCCCTATTTTGGTCCCAAATCCCTCTTTCCCTTTTTTCTCTCCTAATGTCCCTCTTTTCTAGGAGCTCCATATTGTTGGTGTGTCTGAGTGTATAACAGAGCTCCACAGCAATAATACTCCCAGTAATGTGTCTGAGTATATAACAGAGCTCCACAGTAATAATACTCCCAGTAATGTACCTGAGTGTATAACAGAGCTCCACAGCAATAATACTCACAGTAATGTGTCTGAGTGTATAACAGAGCTCCACAGCAATAATACTCCCAGTAATGTGTCTGAGTGTATAACAGAGCTCCACAGCAATAATACTCCCAGTAATGTGTCTGAGTGTATAACAGAGCCCCACTGCAATAATACTCCCAGTAATGTGTCTGACTTTATAACAGAGCTCTACAGCAATAATACTCCCAGTAATGTGTCTGAGTGTATAACAGAGCCCCACTGCAATAATACTCCCAGTAATGTGTCTGAGTGTATAACAGAGCTCCACAGTAATAATACTCCCAGTAATGTGTCTGCGTGTATAACAGAGCTCCACAGTAATAATACTCCCAGTAATGGGTCTGAGTGTATAACAGAGCTCCACAGCAATAATACTCCCAGTAATGTGTCTGAGTGTATAACAGAGCTCCACAGCAATAATACTCCCAGTAATGTGTCTGAGTGTATAACAGAGCTCCACAGCAATAATACTCCCAGTAATGTATCTGAGTGTATGTGACAGACCCACCTGTATGACTATTATTTGTGGATTCGTCTGGTTTGCCTTCCTTTCGTGGAAATTGCTTATTTCTATAGCCCATGCGTATGATGGACTTTTTTACCGAACAAATCTACCGAACAGACGGCCACCCAAAATAGAAGTGTGTTGCTGGTTAACCTCTTGATCCCAATTAGAACATTGTGGTTAACCGCAGACACTTCTCAATTAAAACCAAATACAGGGTGGTCGCCGTTCGCATGTCGACCACGAGGCAGCGGCCATTTTAGATCACACGAAAGACCAGCGGTGTTCGGCATCGATTTCATGGAACTAAAAACTGACATTTTTTCTGCCGAACACCGCTGAAACAACGGGTCACCCTTCTCCGTCGACGAAAGCATGCGAACACCGGCCGTTCGGGAGTTTTGAATTACATGAAGAGACTCAACCCAGATAGATTTCACATGGAGTCAATCGCATACCGAAAGACAGTAAGAACTTTGACTCCATGGCGATTGAACTATGCGTATGGGATCTGAGCGCTATTCGCCAATAATATGCCCTCAGATTAAGGCTATCTGGGTATATGTGATAAGAATGTAAAATGTTCGGTAGTTGTGTAATTATTTATTTTTGTGTGTTTTCTGGTATTTTACTTAAGGTGGCGATTTGTCTTTGTCCTGGAGATAATTGAATTACTTCTCAATTATCTCCAGGGCAGAGGGGAGGAAACCATATTGCATTGTGGGAAAAGTTTGTGCCTGTATGTCAGAAATGTCCATGTGTCCATCTGCCATTACAGTCTCCTATTTGGTCCCCTAGGGGAGTGTCCAGGGAGACCTGCATAAATACGGGCAGGTAGCCCACAGTAAAGCCAGATCTTGTTTTACCCTCAATGCGGAGCTTAGTCTCGTTATTGGGGGGATTTATTACCGATGACTAGAGACTGACTGCTGGAGCCGAAAGCCGCTTGGTGGATATATTTGTTCGGCGGCTAGCGACGGTTCGTGGACTTATGTTCGGGAGATTACCGCTTCCCCTGATGGTGGTTCGTATAAAGCAGTCTTTGCGAACGGATATAGTGAGATTGCGAAGGGGGAAGCTTAACTAAATGGCGGTTTCCCTCATAGGCACCATGGGTGTCTTAACAGTGTATAACAGAGCTCCACAGCAATAATACTCCCAGTAATGTGTCTGAATGTATGACGGAGCTCCACAGCAATAATACTCCCAGTAACGTGTCTGAGTGTATAACAGAGCTCCGCAGCAATAATACTCCCAGTAATGTGCCTGAGTGTATAACAGAGCTTCACAGCAATAATACTCCCAGTAATGTGTCTGAGTGTATAGCACAGCTCCACAGCAATAATACTCCCAGTAATGTGTCTGAGTATGTAACAGAGCTCCACCGCAATAATACTCCCAGTAATGTGCCTGAGTGTATAACAGAGCTTCACAGCAATAATACTCCCAGTAATGTGTCTGAGTGTACTTTTTAGCTCACAAGCAATAATAACCACATTAATGTAATGCAGTGCCTTATCAAACCACCAGCAATAATACTCCCAGTAATAATATATAGAGTGTATAACAGAGCTCACGTAATACTCCCAGTAATGTGTCAAGTGTATAACAAGCCCACTGCAATAATACTCCCAATGTGTGTCGCGGTATATATGAGGCTCCCACAGTGGCAAGCCTTGGTGGCTGTGTCAGGTGGCATAGCAGGCTCCCACAGCAATAATACTCCCAGTAATGGGTCTGAGTGTATAACAGAGCTCCACAGCAATAATACTCCCAGTAATGTGTCTGAGTGTATAACAGAGCTCCACAGCAATAATACTCCCAGTAATGTGTCTGAGTGTATAACAGAGCTCCACAGCAATAATACTCCCAGTAATGTATCTGAGTGTATGTGACAGACCCACCTGTATGACTATTATTTGTGGATTCGTCTGGTTTGCCTTCCTTTCGTGGAAATTGCTTATTTCTATAGCCCATGCGTATGATGGACTTCTTTACCGAACAAATCTACCGAACAGACGGCCACCCAAAATAGAAGTGTGCTGCTGGTTAACCTCTTGATCCCAATTAGAACGTTGTGGTTAACCGCAGACACTTCTCAATTAAAACCAAATACAGGGTGGTCGCCGTTCGCATGTCGACCACGAGGCAGCGGCCATTTTAGATCACACGAAAGACCAGCGGTGTTCGGCATCGATTTCATGGAACTAAAAACTGACATTTTTTCTGCCGAACACCGCTGAAACAACGGGTCACCCTTCTCCGTCGACGAAAGCATGCGAACATCAGCCGTTCGGGAGTTTTGAATTACACGAAGAGACTTAACCCAGATAGATTTCACATGGAGTCAATCGCATACCGAAAGACAGTAAGAACTTTGACTCCATGGCGATTGAACTATGCGTATGGGATCTGAGCGCTATTCGCCAATAATATGCCCTCAGATCCAGGCTATCTGGGTATATGTGATAAGAATGTAAAATGTTCGGTAGTTGTGTAATTATTTATTTTTGTGTGTTTTCTGGTATTTTACTTAAGATGGCGATTTGTCTTTGTCCTGGAGATAATTGAATTACTTCTCAATTATCTCCAGGGCAGAGGGGAGGAGACCATATTGCATTGTGGGAAAAGTTTGTGCCTGTATGTCAGAAATGTCCATGTGTCCATCTGCCATCACAGTCTCCTATTTGGTCCCCTAGGGGAGTGTCCAGGGAGACCTGCATAAATACGGGCAGGTAGCCCACAGTAAAGCCAGATCTTGTTTTACCCTCAATGCGGAGCTTAGTCTCGTTATTGGGGGGATTTATTACCGATGACTAGAGACTGACTGCTGGAGCCGAAAGCCGCTTGGTGGATATATTTGTTCGGCGGCTAGCGACGGTTCGTGGACTTATGTTCGGGAGATTACCGCTTCCCCTGATGGTGGTTCGTATAAAGCAGTCTTTGCGAACGGAGATAGTGAGATTGCGAAGGGGGAAGCTTAACTAAATGGCGGTTTCCCTCATAGGCACCATGGGTGTCTTAACAGTGTATAACAGAGCTCCACAGCAATAATACTCCCAGTAATGTGTCTGAATGTATGACGGAACTCCACAGCAATAATACTCCCAGTAATGTGTCTGAGTGTATAACAGAGCTCCGCAGCAATAATACTCCCAGTAATGTTTCTGAGTGTATAACAGAGCTACACAGCAATAATACTACCAGTAATGTGTCTGAGTGTATAACAAAACCACTGGCAGCCAGCCTCCCCAGTAATGTGCCGTACAAGGAGTGGGAGTGCAGAATTATTAGGCAAGTTGTATTTTGAGGATTAATTTTATTATTGAACAACAACCATGTTCTCAATGAACCCAAAAAACTCATTAATATCAAAGCTGAATATTTTTGGAAGTAGTTTTTAGTTTGTTTTTAGTTATAGCTATGTTAGGGGATATCTGTGTGTGCAGGTGACTATTACTGTGCATAATTATTAGGCAACTTAGCAAAAAACAAATATATACCCATTTCAATTATTTATTATTACCAGTGAAACCAATATAACATCTCAACATTCACAAATATACATTTCTGACATTCAAAAACAAAACAAAAACAATCAGTGACCAATATAGCCACCTTTCTTTGCAAGGACACTCAAAAGCCTGCCATCCGTGGATTCTGTCAGTGTTTTGATCTGTTCACCATCAACATTGCGTGCAGCAGCAACCACAGCCTCCCAGACACTGTTCAGAGAGGTGTACTGTTTTCCCTCCTTGTAAATCTCACATTTGATGATGGACCACAGGTTCTCAATGGGGTTCAGATCAGGTGAACAAGGAGGCCATGTCATTAGATTTTCTTCTTTTATACGCTTTCTTGCCAGCCACGCTGTGGAGTACTTGGACGCGTGTGATGGAGCATTGTCCTGCGTGAAAATCATGTTTTTCTTGAAGGATGCAGACTTCTTCCTGTACCACTGCTTGAAAAAGGTGTCTTCCAGGAACTGGCAGTAGGACTGGGAGTTGAGCTTGACTCCATCCTCAACCCGAAAAGGCCCCACAAGCTCATCTTTATTATTTCAGCTGAGCAATTGCTCCACCTCCACACCTTGCTGGCGTCTGGGTAGGACTGGAGCTCTCTGCACTTTTACCGTCCCAGCCGCGGGCCCATCCATCCTGGCCTCAAGACTCACTTTCTCATTTCATCAAGTCCACATAAAACCCACGAAAAATCGGTCTGGCAGATATTTGCTTGGCCCCAGTCTTGGCGTTTCAGCTTGTGTGTCTTGTTCAGTGGTGGTAGATCTTTCAGCCTTTCTTACCTTGTAGCCCATGTCTCTGAGTATTGCACGCCCGTGCTTTTGGGCACTCCAGTGATGTTGCAGCTCTGAAATATGGCCAAACTGGTGGCAAGTGGCATCGTGGCAGCTGCACGCTTGACTTTTCTTTTTTTAACCCCTTAAGGACAGCGGGCATGCTATGTCGTCCTTGGCAACCTGACTCTACACGCCGGCCGGCGGCATAGCACGTCCACGCCATCCTATGCACTTACATGCTCGCCGGCGATCGGGTTGGGGGGACTTACCTGGCTGCTGATCCGGCTCTCCTGGGCCATGTGATCGCGAGGTCCTTGCGAGGACCTCAGGATCACATGGATGGAATAGCTGTCCATAGCAGTGCCAGCAGGGGGAGTTGGCCTTTTGCACCCTTTCCTTTCACAGGTACCTCATTCCAGGACCCTATTTAGCCTTGACTTGCAGAGAGTCCCAGTAAGAAAGTATTTCCCCAGCAAGTGGATTAATCTCATAAGAGCAAGCAAGAATGGCAGGCTTATGCAATATATGATCATATAATGGAACTAAACCCCCCTTATTTTTTGCCTAGGTGAAGTGTTTCTAAATAAAACTATTGCAATCTCTTAGATTTGAAATCATTGTTTAGTGAATAAGCGAGTGCGCTGGATTGTTTAGGTGAGTGCAGCCCTCTTGGTTTCATATATATATATTTTTTAATTCTATGTATATATGTATGTAATATTGTTGCATAATTAAGTAATTTTATTAATTACAATTTGCGGGACCTGCCTCATAACTCCTCATAACTCATAATTCCAGAGAATTTAATTTGCTAGCACTGTATTTAACCCTGTAACTTTCCAAGACACCATGAAACCTGTACATGGGGGGTACTGTTTTACTCGGGAGACTTCGCTGAACACAAATATTAGTGTTTCAAAACAGTAAAATGTACAGGGAGTGCAGCATTATTAGGCAAGTTGTATTTTTGAGGATTAATTTTATTATTGAACAACAACCATGTTCTCAATGAACCCAAAAAACTCATTAATATCAAAGCTGAATATTTTTGGAAGTAGTTTTTAGTTTGTTTTTAGTTATAGCTATGTTAGGGGATATCTGTGTGTGCAGGTGACTATTACTGTGCATAATTATAAGGCAACTTAACAAAAAACAAATATATACCCATTTCAATTATTTATTATTATCAGTGAAACCAATATAACATCTCAACATTCACAAATATACATTTCTGACATTCAAAACAAAACAAAAACAAATCAGTGACCAATATAGCCACCTTTCTTTGCAAGGACACTCAAAAGCCTGCCATCCATGGATTCTGTCAGTGTTTTGATCTGTTCACCATCAACATTGCGTGCAGCAGCAACCACAGCCTCCCAGACACTGTTCAGAGAGGTGTACTGTTTTCCCTCCTTGTAAATCTCACATTTGATGATGGACCACAGGTTCTCAATGGGGTTCAGATCAGGTGAACAAGGAGGCCATGTCTAGATTTTCTTCTTTTATACCCTTTCTTGCCAGCCACGCTGTGGAGTACTTGGACGCGTGTGATGGAGCATTGTCCTGCATGAAAATCATGTTTTTCTTGAAGGATGCAGACTTCTTCCTGTACCACTGCTTGAAGAAGGTGTCTTCCAGGAACTGGCAGTAGGACTGGGAGTTGAGCTTGACTCCATCCTCAACCCGAAAAGGCCCCACAAGCTCATCTTTGATGATACCAGCCCAAACCAGTACTCCACCTCCACCTTGCTGGCGTCTGAGTCGGACTGGAGCTCTCTGCCCTTTACCAATCCAGCCACGGGCCCATCCATCTGGCCCATCAAGACTCACTCTCATTTCATCAGTCCATAAAACCTTAGAAAAATCAGTCTTGAGATATTTCTTGGCCCAGTCTTGACGTTTCAGCTTGTGTGTCTTGTTCAGTGGTGGTCGTCTTTCAGCCTTTCTTACCTTGGCCATGTCTCTGAGTATTGCACACCTTGTGCTTTTGGGCACTCCAGTGATGTTGCAGCTCTGAAATATGGCCAAACTGGTGGCAAGTGGCATCGTGGCAGCTGCACGCTTGACTTTTCTCAGTTCATGGGCAGTTATTTTGCGCCTTGGTTTTTCCACACGCTTCTTGCGACCCTGTTGACTATTTTGAATGAAACGCTTGATTGTTCGATGATCACGCTTCAGAAGCTTTGCAATTTTAAGAGTGCTGCATCCCTCTGCAAGATATCTCACTATTTTTGACTTTTCTGAGCCTGTCAAGTCCTTCTTTTGACCCATTTTGCCAAAGGAAAGGAAGTTGCCTAATAATTATGCACACCTGATATAGGGTGTTGATGTCATTAGACCACACCCCTTCTCATTACAGAGATGCACATCACCTAATATGCTTAATTGGTAGTAGGCTTTCGAGCCTATACAGCTTGGAGTAAGACAACATGCATAAAGAGGATGATGTGGTCAAAATACTCATTTGCCTAATAATTCTGCACTCCCTGTATTATAGGATCACAGACAGGATATATTGTGTTATATCACATAGAGGATATATTGTATTATATCACAGAGAGGAAATATTGTATTATAGGATCACAGAGAGGATATATTGTATTATATCACAGAGAGGATATATTGTATTATAGGATCACAGAGAGGATATATTGTATTATAGGATCACAGAGAGGATATATTGTATTATAGGATCACAGACAGGATATATTGTGTTATATCACATAGAGGATATATTGTATTATATCACAGAGAGGAAATATTGTATTATAGGATCACAGAGAGGATATATTGTATTATATCACAGAGAGGATATATTGTATTATATCACAGAGAGGAAATATTGTATTAAAGGATCACAGAGAGGATATTTTGTATTATATCACAGAGAGGATATATTGTATTATATCACAGAGAGGATATATTGTATTATAGGATCACAGAGAGGATATATTGTATTATATCACAGAGAGGATATATTGTATTATAGGATCACAGAGAGGATATATTGTATTATATCACAGAGAGGATATATTGTATTATAGGATCACAGAGAGGATATATTGTATTATAGGATCACAGAGAGGATATATTGTATTATATCACAGAGAGGATATATTGTATTATAGGATCACAGAGAGGATATATTGTATTATAGGATCACAGAGAGGATATATTGTATTATAGGATCACACAGAGGATATATTGTATTATATCACAGAGAGGATATATTGTATTATATCACAGAGAGGATATTTTGTATTATATCACAGAGAGGATATATTGTATTATAGGATGACTGAGAGGATATATTGTATTATATCACAGAGAGGATATATTGTATTATAGGATGACAGAGAGGATATATTGTATTATATCACAGAGAGGATATATTGAATTATATCACAGAGAGGATATATTGTATTATAGGATCACAGAGAGGATATATTGTGTTATAGGATCACAGAGAGGATATATTGTATTATATCACAGAGAGGATATATTGTATTATAGGATCACAGAGAGGATATATTGTATTATAGGATCACAGAGAGGCTATATTGTATTATAGGATCACAGAGAGGATATATTGTATTATATCACAGAGAGGATATATTGTATTATATCACAGAGAGGATATATTGTATTATAGGATGACAGAGAGGATATATTGTATTATATCACAGAGAGGATATATTGTATTATATCACAGAGAGGATATATTGTATTGTAGGATCACAGAGAGGATATATTGTATTGTATTATATCACAGAGAGGATATATTGTATTATATCACAGAGAGGATATATTGTATTATAGGATCACAGAGAGGATATATTGTATTATAGGATGACAGAGAGGATGTATTGTATTATATCACAGAGAGGATATATTGTATTATATCACAGAGAGGATATATTGTATTATAGGATCACAGAGAGGATATATTGTATTATATCACAGAGAGGATATATTGTATTATAGGATCACAGAGAGGATATATTGTATTATATCACAGAGAGGATATATTGTATTATATCACAGAGAGGATATATTGTATTATAGGATCACAGAGAGGATATATTGTATTATATCACAGAGAGGATATATTGTATTATAGGATCACAGAGAGGATATATTGTATTATAGGATCACAGAGAGGATATATTGTATTATAGGATCACAGAGAGGATATATTGTATTATATCACAGAGAGGATATATTGTATTATATCACAGAGAGGATATATTGTATTATATCACAGAGAGGATATATTGTATTATAGGATCACAGAGAGGATATATTGTATTATAGGATGACAGAGAGGATATATTGTATTATATCACAGAGAGGATATATTGTATTATATCACAGAGAGGATATATTGTATTATAGGATCACAGAGAGGATATATTGTATTATAGGATCACAGAGAGGATATATTGTATTATATCACAGAGAGGATATATTGTATTATATCACAGAGAGGATATATATTGTATTATAGGATCACAGAGAGGATATATTGTATTATAGGATCACAGAGAGGAAGGGGATATATTATTATAGGATCACAAGAGAGGATATATTGTATTGTTATATCACAGAGAGGATATATTGTATTATGGGATTCACAGAGGATATATTGTATTATATCACAGAGAGGATATATTGTATTATAGGATCACAGAGAGGATATATTGTATTATAGGATCACAGTGAGGATATATTGTATTATATCACAGATAGGATATATTGTATTATAGGATCACAGAGAGGATATATTGTATTATAGGATCACAGAGAGGATATATTGAATTATAGGATCACAGAGAGGATATATTGTATTATATCACAGAGAGGATATATTGTGTGGCAAACCTAGCCACTCGGACTATAACTGGACACTATGCCTTTAAGGGTTGCCTATAGATCTGGAGAGAGATGCATTGTACCTATATGTGCCTGCTTCATGTATTCCCTGCATTGCCTGTACCTATCTGTTCCGCCGAATGCAAATGGCGGTTTGTATGGGGATTCTCGTTCGTTTCACGAACGGCACTTTGGAGGGCCGTTCGTGAAACGAATGCGATGCCCACACACTTAGAGGCGTGTGGCGCTAGTTAACCGATTGCAACATTGTTGCAATCGGTTATTAGAGGCTCTCCTGGGTGGCCGTCGTTCGACTACCGACCATGCGGCGGTCGGCCATCTTGGATCCCTGGTTCTTCAGCGGGTCTGTGTCGTCGAACGCATAGCATTGCCAACAGTTATTCGACGGCACGAACACCGCTGAGCCTCCAGGACGTTCGGGAGTTTCAGGACCAGGTTCACTAAAAGCAATCGGTTCTTTTCGTGGGTTTTGAAAGAAATATGTTTTCTGTGCGGCGTTCGGTTATTTTAGCTGGGATCTGAGCGGCAATCTCACGAATGATGCGCCCAGACCCCAGCTATCTACTGAACGTCCATTCGTGTAAATCCACCGTATATTGTACCAGTTGTAGATTTTTGTGTGAATTGCCGGTTCTGCTGCACGAGGGGATAATCCCCTTAACGGTGCATTCTGGGAGGATGATCCCTCTCGTGCAGCGGTGCCTGATGGGAGAAATATGTGGTACTGTAAGTCCCCCATGTAGTCCCCTCCTGTACAACCCCTGTAATGTCTGTTTGGAAACCCCTTGCATGGGGAATTGCATAAATACTGTGACCCGTGATTAAAACCTCAGTTGACTCCCAGCCTATGTGTCGTCTAGTTCTTGGGAAGGAAGGGTTACTGCAGTGCTGTTTGGATTATTATATGCTGATTCCCTGGATTATCCTTTGTTGTTCCTGTTACCCAGCGGAGATATCGTGGATCATACTGCCTCTCCGCTACATATTGTATTATAGGATCACAGAGAGGATATATTGTATTATATCACAGAGAGGATATATTGTATTATAGTATCACTGAGAGGATATATTGTATTATATCACAGAGAGGATACATTGTATTATAGGATGACAGAGAGGATATATTGTATTATATCACAGAGAGGATATATTGTATTATAGGATCACAGAGAGGATATATTGTATTATATCACAGAGAGGAAATATTGTATTATAGGATCACAGAGAGGATATATTGTATTATAGGATCACATACAGGATATATTGTATTATATCACAGAGAGGATATATTGTATTATATCACAGAGAGGATATATTGTATTATAGGATCACAGAGAAGATATATTGTATTATATCACAGAGAGGAAATATTGTATTATAGGATCACAGAGAGGATATATTGTATTATAGGATCACATAGAAGATATATTGTATTATATCACAGAGAGGATATATTGTATTATATCACATAGAGGATATATTGTATTATAGGATCACAGAGAGGATATATTGTATTATATCACAGAGAGGATATATTGTGTTATAGGATGACAGAGAGGATATATTGTATTATAGGAACACAGAGAGGATATATTGTATTATATCACAGAGAGGATATATTGTATTATATCACAGAGAGGATATATTGTGTTATATCACAGAGAGGATATATTGTATTATAGGATCACAGAGAGGATATATTGTATTATAGGATCACAGAGAGGATATATTGTATTATATCACAGAGAGGATATATTGTATTATAGGATCACAGAGAGGATATATTGTATTATAGGATGACAGAGAGGATATATTGTATTATATCACAGAGAGGAAATATTGTATTATAGGATCACAGAGAGGATATATTGTATTATATCACAGAGAGGAAATATTGTATTATAGGATCACAGAGAGGATATATTGTATTATATCACAGAGAGGATATATTGTATTATATCCCAGAGAGGATATATTGTATTATATCACAGAGAGGATATATTGTATTATAGGATGACAGAGAGGATATATTGTATTATATCACAGAGAGGATATATTGTATTATATCACAGAGAGGATATATTGTATTATAGGATCACAGAGAGGATATATTGTATTATAGGATCACAGAGAGGATATATTGTATTATAGGATGACAGAGGATATATTGTATTATATCACAGAGAGGAAATATTGTATTATAGGATCACAGAGAGGATATATTGTATTATATCACAGAGAGGAAATATTGTATTATAGGATCACACAGAGGATATATTGTATTATATCACAGAGAGGATATATTGTATTATAGGATCACAGAGAGGATATATTGTATTATAGGATTACAGAGAGGATATATTGTATTATAGGATCACAGAGAGGATATATTGTATTATAGGATCACAGAGAGGATATATTGTATTATAGGATCACAGAGAGGATATATTGTATTATATCACAGAGAGGAAATATTGTGTTATATCACAGAGAGGATATATTGTATTATAGGATCACAGAGAGGATATATTGTATTATATCACAGAGAGGATATATTGTATTATAGGATCACAGAGGGGATATATTGTATTATATCACAGAGAGGATATATTGTATTATAGGATCACAGAGAGGATATATTGTATTATAGGATCACAGAGAGGATATATTGTATTATAGGATGACAGAGAGGATATATTGTATTATATCACAGAGAGGATATATTGAATTATATCACAGAGAGGATATATTGTATTATAGGATCACAGAGAGGATATATTGTGTTATAGGATCACAGAGAGGATATATTGTATTATATCACAGAGAGGATATATTGTATTATAGGAGGATATTATATGATGTTGCTGAGTATTTATAGTAATTTAGGTTCACACAGAATATATATGGAGATATAGGGTAGTACATAGGTTCTACACAATGCTCCCACTCCCAGCCCATACACTGCATTCTATACATCGCTGCCGTCCTAAACATCGCTCTCTGAGAGGTCGTACCCTTCACTGATTCACACTTTGGTTTGGAAGGACGCGGGGATACATCGCTTCATCTGCGCTCCTGAGATACGTTTATTGTGGAGATCCTGATACGTCTGGGCTGAGGAGATCCTGGTCCTGGTCCATCTTTCTGAGGAGATCCTGGTCCTGGTCCATCTTTCTGAGGAGATCCTGGTCCTGGTCCGTCTGGGTTGAGGAGAACCTAGTCCTGGTCCGTCTGTGCTGAGGAGATCCTGGTCCATGTGGAGAGGATCTTGGTCCTTCTGGGCTGAGGAGATCTTGGTTTTCCTGGGGGTGAGGAGATCCTAGTCCACCTTGGATAATGAGACCATGGCCCAGTGAGGCTGAGATGGATATTTGACCCTCATTTACCTTCTGGTCCGTGGTGGGATTTTAATCAGAGGAGGTTGAGAAGATGGAGTCCGGTGCTGACTCAGAGACTCGGCGCTTAGTGGAGCAGAACCGGACCGGGGGAGACCTAAAGATCAAAAGGTAATGGGGCAACTAGCAGGGGGACTGCCTGATCCTCAAAACAACCAATATTTCATTCTTCATATATATCTAGGACAACCTGTATCTTATACACCTTGTATATCTAGGACAGCCTGTATCTTATACACCTTGTATATCTAGGACAGCCTGTATCTTATACACCTTGTATATCTAGGACAGCCTGTATCTTATACACCTTGTATATCTAGGACAGCCTGTATCTTATACACCTTGTATATCTAGGACAGCCTCTATCTTATACACCTTGTATATCTAGGACAGCCTGTATCTTATACACCTTGTATATCTAGGACAGCCTCTATCTTATACACCTTGTATATCTAGGACAGCCTCTATCTTATACACCTTGTATATCTAGGACAGCCTGTATCTTATACACCTTGTATATCTAGGACAGCCT
>OW240913.1:3564051-3581391 GCA_933207985.1 Pelobates cultripes
AAAAATATTCAGCTTTGATATTAATGAGTTTTTTGGGTTCATTGAGAACATGGTTGTTGTTCAATAATAAAATTAATCCTCAAAAATACAACTTGCCTAATAATTCTGCACTCCCTGTACAATATATCCTCTCTGTGATCCTATAATACAATATTTCCTCTCTGTCATCCTATAATACAATATATCCTCTCTGTGATATAATACAATATATCCTCTCTGTGATCCTATAATACAATATATCCTCTCTGTGATATAATACAATATATCCTCTCTGTGATATAATACAATATATCCTCTCTGTGATCCTATAATACAATATATCCTCTCTGTGATCCTATAATACAATATATCCTCTCTATGATATAATACAATATATCCTCTCTGTGATCCTATAATACAATATATCCTCTCTGTGATATAATACAATATATCCTCTCTGTCATCCTATAATACAATATATCCTCTCTGTGATCCTATAATACAATATTTCCTCTCTGTGATATAATACAATATATCCTCTATGTGATATAACACAATATATCCTGTCTGTGATATAATACAATATATCCTCTCTGTGATCATATAATACAATATTTCCTCTCTGTGATATAATACAATATATCCTCTCTGTGATCCTATAATACAATATATCCTCTCTGGGATATAATAC
The DNA here is from genome assembly GCA_933207985.1 of Pelobates cultripes. Classification (NCBI taxonomy): domain Eukaryota; kingdom Metazoa; phylum Chordata; class Amphibia; order Anura; family Pelobatidae; genus Pelobates; species Pelobates cultripes. The sequence goes on from OW240913.1 coordinate 3,564,722, forward strand.
AATATATCCTCTCTGTGATCCTATAATACAATATATCCTCTCTGTGATCCTATAATACAATATATCCTCTCTGTCATCCTATAACACAATATATCCTCTCTGTGATATAATACAATATATCCTCTCTGTGATCCTATAATACAATATATCCTCTCTGTGATATAATACAATATATCCTCTCTGTGATATAATACAATATATCCTCTCTGTCATCCTATAATACAATATATCCTCTCTGTGATATAATACAATATATCCTCTCTGTGATCCTATAATACAATATATCCTCTCTGTGATATAATACAATATAGCCTCTCTGTGATCCTATAATACAATATATCCTCTGTGTGATCCTATAATACAATATATCCTCTCTGTGACATAATACAATATATCCTCTCTGTGATCCTATAATACAATATATCCTCTCTGTGATATAATACAATATATCCTTTCTGTGATATAATACAATATATCCTCTCTGTGATATAATACAATATAGCCTCTCTGTGATCCTATAATACAATATATCCTCTCTGTGATCCTATAATACAATATATCCTCTCTGTGATATAATACAATATATCCTCTCTGTGATATAATACAATATATCCTCTCTGTGATCCTATAATACAATATTTCCTCTCTGTGATATAATACAATATATCCTCTATGTGATATAACACAATATATCCTGTCTGTGATCCTATAATACAATATATCCTCTCTGTGATCCTATAATACAATGTATCCCTCTCAGGATCCTATAATACAATATATCCTCTCCTAGATATAATACAATACATCCCTCTCTGTGATCCTATAACACAATACATCCTCTGTGATCCTATAATATAATATATCCCTCTGTGATATAATACAATATATCCCTCTCTAGATCCTATATAATACAATATATCCCTCTCTGTGATATATTACAATATATCCTCTTTTGTGATATAATACAATATATCCCTCTCTGTGATCCTATATAATACAATATATCCCTTCTCTCTGTGATATAATAATAATAAGTGTCCTCTCTGTGATATAATACAATATATCCTCTGTGATATAATACAATATATCCTCTCTGTGATCCTATAATACAATATATCCTCTCTGTGATATAATACAATATATCCTCTCTGTGATCCTATAATACAATATATCCTCTCTGTGATATAATACAATATATCCTCTCTGTGATATAATACAATATATCCTCTCTGTCATCCTATAATACAATATATCCTCTCTGTGATATAATACAATATATCCTCTCTGTGATCCTATAATACAATATATCCTCTCTGTGATATAATACAATATATCCTCTCTGTGATATAATACAATATATCCTCTCTGTGATCCTATAATACAATATATCCTCTCTGTGATATAATACAATATATCCTCTCTGTGATATAATACAATATATCCTCTCTGTGATATAATACAATATATCCTCTCTGAGATCCTATAATACAATATATCCTCTCTGTGATATAATACAATATATCCTCTCTGTGATCCTATAATAAAATATATCCTCTCTGTGATATAATACAATATATCCTCTCTGTGATATAATACAATATATCCTCTCTGAGATCCTATAATACAATATATCCTCTCTGTGATTCTATAATACAATATATCCTCTCTGTGACATAATACAATATATCCTCTCTGTGATTCTATAATACAATATATCCTCTCTGTTATCCTATAATACAATATATCCTCTCTGTGATATAATACAATATATCCTCTCTGTGATTCTATAATACAATATATCCTCTCTGTGACATAATACAATATATCCTTGTGGCAAACCTAGCCACTTGGACAATAACTAGAGACTGTGCCTTTAAGGGTTGCCTACAGGTCTGGAGAGAGATGCGTTGTATTCCTATGTATGTGCTAGATGTATTTCTGTGGAGACTGTAATTACTGGTTTCGCCGAATGCCAATGGCGGTTTGTATGGGGATTCTCGTTCGTTTCACGAACGGCACTTTGGAGGGCCGTTCGTGAAACGAACGCGACACCCGCTAATAGCCCACACACTTAGAGGCATGTGGCGCTAGTTAACCGATTGCAACAATGTTGCAATCGGTAATTAGAGGCTCTCCTGGGTGGCCGTCGTTCGACTACCGACCATGCGGCGGTCGGCCATCTTGGATCCCTGGTTCTTCAGCGGGTCCGTGTCGTCGAACGCATAGCATTACCAATAGTTATTCGACGGCACGAACACCGCTGAGCCTCCAGGACGTTCGGGAGTTTCAGAACCAGGTTCACTAAAAGTAATCGGTTCTTTTCGTGTGTTTGGAAAGAAATGTGTTTTCTGTGCGGCGTTCGGTTATTTTGGCTGGGATCTGAGCGGCAATCTCACGAATGATGCGCCCAGACCCCAGCTAACTACCGAACGCCCATTCGTGTAAATCCACCGTGTATTTTAAAAGTTATGTATTTTTGTATGAATTGCCGGTTCTGCTGCACGAGGGGATAATCCCCTTAACGGTGCATTCTGGGAGGATGATTCCTCTCGTGAAGCAGTGCCTGATGGGAGAAATATGTTATACTGTAAGTCCCCCATGTAGTCCCCTCTGGGAATGCCCCTGGGAAGGGACTCAGGAAACCCCTTGCATGGGGACTTGTATAAATTGTCGTGCCGATTAAAGGATTGTCAGTTGACTCCCAAAACTGTGTCTCGTCCGGTTATTGGGAGGTTGGGGATATTGCCTTGGTGTTTTCAGCGCTTGACTGTGGATTCGTTTCTGGACCAGCGGAATTCGTGGATTTAATATTGGCGTTCCGCTACAATCCTCTCTGTGATCCTATAATACAATATATCCTCTCTGTGATCCTATAATACAATATATCCTCTCTGTGATTCTATAATACAATATATCCTCTCTGTGATTCTATAATACAATATATCCTCTCTGTGATCCTATAATACAATATATCCTCTCTGTGATATAATACAATATATCCTCTCTGTGATCCTACAATACAATATATCCTCTCTGTGATATAATACAATATATCCTCTCTGTGATCCTATAATACAATATATCCTCTCTGTGATATTGTACAATATATCCTCTCTGTGATATAATACAATTTATCCTCTCTGTGATCCTAAAATACAATGTATCCTCTCTGTGATCCTACAATACAATATATCCTCTCTGTGATATAATACTGTAGCGGAACGCCAATCATAAATCCACGAATTCCGCTGGTTCAGGAAATAGTCCACAGTCAAGCGCTGAAACAACAAGGCAATATCCCCAACCTCCCAGTAACCGGACGAGACACAGTTCTGAGAGTCAACTGAAATCCTTTTATTCGGCTGGACAATTTATACAAGTCCCCATGCAAGGGGTTTCCTGAGTCCCTTCCCAGGGGCACTCCCAGAGGGGACTACATGGGGGACTTACATTACAGCATATTTCTCCCATCAGGCACTGCTGCACGAGAGGGGTCCTCTTCCCAGAACCCACCGTTAAGTGGATTATCCCCTCGTGCAGCAGAACCGACAATTCACACAAAAATCCATAACTTGGTGAATATGCAGTGGATTTACACGAATGGACGTTCGGTAGATAGCTGGGGTCTGAGCGCATCATTCGTGAGATTACCGCTCAGATCCCAGCTAAAATAACCGAACGCCGCACGAAAAACACATTTCTTATAAAACATATAAAAAGAACCGATTGCTTGCAGGGAACAAAATACCGAATGTCCCGAAACTCCCGAATGTCCTGGAGGCTCAGCGGTGTTCGTGCTGTCGAGTAGCCGTTTTTAGTACCAGGCGCTCGACGACATAACATCGCTGAGGGAACAAAGGATCCAAGATGGCCGACCGCGGCATGGTCGGTAGTCGAACGACGGCCACCCAGGAGAGCCTCTAATTACCGATTGCAACATTGTTGCAATCGGTTAACTAGCGCCACACGCCTCTAAGTGTGTGGGCTATTAGGGGGATTGCGTTCGGTTCACGAACGGCCCTGCAAAGTGCCGTTCGTGAAACGAAAGAAAACCCCCATACAAACCGCCATTTGCATTCGGCGGAAAAGGCAATTACAGGCAATGCAGAGAATACATAAAGCATACACATATAGAGTAAAGCGCATATCTCCCCAGACCTATAGGCAACCCTTAAAGGCATAGTCTCTGGTTATAGTCCAAGTGGCTAGGTTTGCCACAATGCTCCCCCAGAACCAAGCCGGCATACACAGTCTGATCCCAACGGATCGGCTTGGGGATGTCCGGAGGAGCGCTCACAGATCACTTCTCAAGGTCTGTTTGTCTGGATAACCCGTCGGCGTTACCGTTTTGTTTCCCTGGGCGATAATGGATCGTAAAGTCAAAGGGCTGCAGCGCCAAACTCCAGCGCAGCAGCCTGGCATTGTCTCCAGCCACACGGTTCAGCCACACCAACGGGTTGTGATCTGTGAGCAAAGAAAAGGGTTGCCCATAGAGATATGGTTGTAACTTTTTCAGGGCCCACACCACGGCCAGGCATTCTTTTTCTATGGCGGCGTAGCTCACTTCTCGGGGTAACAATTTCCGACTCAAATATGCTACGGGGTGTTCTCCGCCATCTGCTCCGACCTGGCTCAGTACTGCTCCCAATCCAAACATTGAGGCGTCTGTGTGAACAAGAAAACGTTTAGTTGGATCAGGAGCAGCCAGTACAGGGGCATTGGTCAGAGCCGTCTTCAGTTGGTTGAATGCCTGTTCACACTCTGGGGCCCAGATGACCTGCCTGGGCAGATTTTTCTTCGTTAAGTCAGTCAGGGGTTTGGCCAGGGCACTGTAATTGGGCACAAATTTTCTATAATACCCTGCGGTACCTAAGAAAGCAAGAACTTGGGTTTTGGTCCTAGGGGTAGGCCACTGGGCTACAGCTTCAATCTTTGCGGGCTCAGGCTTCTGTTGCCCGCTACCAACCCGGTGTCCTAAGTATTGGACCTCTGCCATCCCTATGTGGCATTTGCTGGGCTTCAAGGTAAGCCCTGCCTCCCGGATCCGATCTATTACAACCCCTATATGTTGTAGGTGATCCGACCAGGTCTGACTGTAGATGGCAATATCATCCAGGTATGCACACGCATAATCCTGGAACCCGTCCAGTAGCCGATCCACCATCCCCTGGAAGGTCGCGGGGGCGTTCTTCATCCCGAATGGCATGAATCGAAATTGGTACAAGCCAAACGGGGTGACAAACGCCGACTTGGGGATGGCGTCCTCGGCTAGTGGAATTTGCCAGTATCCCTTACAAAGATCTATTGTAGTGAGATACTGACCCCTGGCCATCCTATCTAGCAGCTCGTCTATCCGAGGCATCGGGTAGGCGTCCGACACGGTTTTGTCGTTCAACCTCCGGTAGTCCACGCAGAACCGAGTGGTACCGTCTTTCTTGGAAACCAGCACTACCGGCGATGCCCAGGGGCTATCCGAGTGTTCGATAACCCCCAACTGCAACATCTCTTCAATCTCCTTCCTCATATGTTCCCGCACGGATTCAGGAATCCGATAGGGGGTCTGTCGCATAGGAAGTTGTCCCGGGGTTTCTACTCGGTGAGTGGCTAGCGGAGTGTACCCAGGTAAGTTAGAAAAGGTGGCACCCTTTGTCGCTATCAGTTCTTGTACCTGGATACGCTCTTGAGGACTTAGCCGCTCCCCCAGCTGAACCCCTTGGGAGGGCTCCTTCTGCTCCTCCTGCTCTAATAGATCTGGAAGGGGCAGGTTCTCCTGATCTTCTAAGGCGGGCGTGCAAATAGCTGTCACGTCCTCAGTTCGCTCGTGGTAGGGTTTGAGCATGTTCACATGGAGCATATGGTCTCTTCCCTACTCCGGAGCATGGGCCGATCACATAGGTGGTATCGCATCTCTGCTCTACCACCTGGTATGGGCCCTGCCAGACGGCCTGTAGTTTATCGGTGCGGACCGGTTTGAGGATTAACACCTTTTGTCCCACTTGAAAACTACGGTCTCTGGCCCCTCTGTCATACCAACGACGCTGTCGTTGCTGGGCGGCTTGGAGGTTGGTGCGCACTGCCTGGGTCAATTCCTCCAGGCGATCCCGGAACGCCAGCACGTATGGTACAATAGGGGTCCCATCTGCGCTACTCTCTCCCTCCCAATGCTCTCTAATGAGATCCAACGGTCCCCGGACCCTTCTCCCAAACAACAGTTCAAATGGGGAGAAACCGGTAGACTCTTGGGGTACCTCCCTGTAAGCGAACAACAGATGGGGAAGGAATCATTCCCAGTCCTTATGGGTCTCTCCGAATGTCCGGAGCATCTGTTTTAGGGTACCGTTGAACCTCTCACATAATCCATTGGATTGCGGGTGGTAGGCTGAGTTAATGATTGGCTTAATGCCACATATCCTCCATAACTGCTGAGTAACCTCAGCCGTGAATTGGGTCCCCCTATCGGAGACCATTTCCTGTGGGAACCCTACTCGGGAGAATATTTTCATCAGGGCTTCGGCTACAGTCTCCGCGTGGATATTGGTTAGGGCAATCGCCTCGGGGTACCGGGTGGCGTAGTCCACCACGGTCAGTATATACCGTTTCCCAGAGAGGCTGGGTTTTGGTAGTGGCCCCACTATATCTACCGCTACACGGCTGAACGGTTCCTCAATTATGGGTAGGGGACATAGTTTTGCCTTGTGGCGATCCCCCCTCTTGCCTACCCTCTGACACACATCACAGGAGGTACAATATTGCCTCACGTCTTTAGAAATCCCGGGCCAAAAGAAAGCGTGCGTTAAGCGATACCGGGTCCGGGTCATCCCTAAATGGCCGGACAGAGGGATGTCATGGGCTATTCTAAGTAACTCATGCCTATACTTCTGGGGTACTACCAGCTGCTTGGTTTGGAGCGTCACAGAGTTGCCTATTGCCCTTTCCGCCACCCGGTACAGTAACTTATTTTCCCAAACGTACCGTTCTCCCTCCCGCCCCACCTGGTCCGTGTCTACCCTATCTCGGTACACCTGCAGTGTGGGGTCTGTCTGAACCTCGGCCTCAAAAGTGGTTGGGGTGTCCCAGGTCATATTTGTCAAGGGGGGGTCATGGTTTCTTACCTGAGCCTCAGAGTGTGCTGGTGATGCCGTGGTGCGAGCCTGTTGCCGAGTAGTTACCGGGTGAGCCTCTTGGGAAGGAGCCTGGGGTAGGAAAGCGGAAGTCATCTGGCCCAAGTCATTCCCCAAAACAACATCTGCCGGTAACTTCTTCATTATGGCCACTTCTACAACCCCCTCCCCAGCACCCCAGTTCAAATGCACCTTGGCAGTGGGTAACCGGTACATGGCTCCCCCTGCTACCCGGACAGCCACTGATCCGCCCGTGTGGGCCGCATCGGGAACTAAATGTGGTGCCACTAGGGTCAAAGTGGCTCCCGAGTCCCTCAGCCCCTGTACTTCTTTCCCCCCCACAAACACAACTTGGCGGTGATGCTGCCTGTTGTCCGTGGCTTGCACAGACATCACTTCATATAGAACCCCCAACGGTTCATCGGTTTGCAGACTTGTCAGCTCCGATTGGTCAGGTTCCATGTGGTAAAAATGGGCCGCCGCCCTCGGAGCGGAGTTCTGCCGTACCTGGTTCCACGCCTGCCTGCTCCGATTCTGGGTGCACTCTCGAGACATATGTCCCCACTGCCGGCAGGTATGGCATTGGATGTTGGCTCTGCCATTGTAGTGGGATGGTGGTGGGGGGTTCCCTGGTGCTGACCTGAATGGGGTAGGGTTGGCAGGTGTGGAGATGTTCGGGTGATGTTGCACTGGCGGTCTCAGAGGGCCCCTGTGGGTGAGCCCATGGTGCCTCCGGGCATCAAAGTGTTCATCCGCCAGTCGGGCGGCTGCTGTGAGGGTGAGAGATTTTCTGTCCCTCACCCATTCTTGTGCTTCTGGTGACAGGCCGTTAAAGAACTGCTCCAGCAGAATGAGTTGGCGCAGTCCCTCCATGGTGGTGGCTTGGCTTGCCTGAATCCACCCTTGTGAGGCTTGGTCAAGCTTATGCGCCCACTCTGCATGTGAATCTCTTTCGGGCTTTTTCAATCCCCGAAATTTCCGCCGGTATGCCTCTGGGGTTATGGCATACCTTTCTAGAATCGCCCTTTTCACTTTAAAATAGTCTTTGCTGTCTTCTCTGGGTACAGCGCGATACGCCTCTGCTGCTCATCCTGCCAACTTGCCTGCCAGTAGGGGTACCCACATCGCCTGCTCCAGCTCGTGTAGGTCGCATAACCGCTCGAAATCCTGCAGGTATCTGTCTATCTCATCCTTCTCGCAGAACGCTTTAAATGCCTGGTATGGTATTTTCTGCTTTACTGGAGTGCAGAATGAGTTGGCGATGGATTCTGCCCTGGAGGGTGCCCCCGGAGGTTGCTGTGCCATAATGTAGTCCTGGACGTCTGCCATCAGTACGGTCAATATGTCCAGGGGTACTGGCTGGGGTACAAACTCTAACCGGGTCCTCAGTTCCCTCTGATACGGTGTTTCCTCCCTGGCTGGTGGGGGTGGACTGCTGTGCGCTTGGTCGCCTTCCATCAGCTCCGCAATGAGTACTGCTTTAGATTTGTTGCTAGCGCTTTTCCCTCTAGCCTCCAGCAGTTCCTTTAGCATCTGCCTCTTTAACGCCGTGTAATCCGTCCCCATTCACTGAACGCTTTCGTCTGCTTGTTTCATACGAATTGCCTTTCCCTTTTCCGTTTGGTTGTTTCTTTCATTCGAATGCGCTGTATTCGGCTGTAGAGTTGGATCCCGTCGCTTGCCACCAATTGTAGCGGAACGCCAATCATAAATCCACGAATTCCGCTGGTTCAGGAAATAGTCCACAGTCAAGCGCTGAAACAACAAGGCAATATCCCCAACCTCCCAGTAACCGGACGAGACACAGTTCTGAGAGTCAACTGAAATCCTTTTATTCGGCTGGACAATTTATACAAGTCCCCATGCAAGGGGTTTCCTGAGTCCCTTCCCAGGGGCACTCCCAGAGGGGACTACATGGGGGACTTACATTACAGCATATTTCTCCCATCAGGCACTGCTGCACGAGAAGGGTCCTCTTCCCAGAACCCACCGTTAAGTGGATTATCCCCTCGTGCAGCAGAACCGACAATTCACACAAAAATCCATAAAAATCCATAACTGAATATGCAGTGGATTTACACGAATGGACGTTCGGTAGATAGCTGGGGTCTGAGCGCATCATTCGTGAGATTACCGCTCAGATCCCAGCTAAAATAACCGAACGCCGCACGAAAAACACATTTCTTATAAAACATATAAAAAGAACCGATTGCTTGCAGGGAACAAAATACCGAATGTCCCGAAACTCCCGAACGTACTGGAGGCTCAGCGGTGTTCGTGCCGTCGAGTAGCCGTTTTTAGTACCAGGCGCTCGACGACATAACATCGCTGAGGGAATAAAGGATCCAAGATGGCCGACCGCCGCATGGTCGGTAGTCGAACGATGGCCACCCAGGAGAGCCTCTAATTACCGATTGCAACATTGTTGCAATCGGTTAACTAGCGCCTCTAGAGTAAGTGTGTGGGCTATTAGAGGCAGGGCCGGATTAACATAGGGGCTGATGGAGCTGCAGCTCAGGCCCAGAGCGATGGAATAGGCCCATTTAAAAAAAAATTTTTTTTTTTTTACACCCTACTCTTAGGTTTGCCACCTGACTGGTATTTTACTGGCACAGCCGGTATTTAAAGCTGCCTGGTCATGCCGGTATTGCAGTAATACCGTCAATACAAATGCAGGTATTTTTCTAAGAATAAATGGAGATTACACTGCAATACCAGCACCAGCCAGTAGGGGTCACTGTGTTTGGAGAGAGGCAGGGATAGGAAGTTACAGCATATCCCTGCCTCTCTCTACTACTTACTGATCCGTGGGGGAGCAGCAACACAGCACAGAGTCCAGACAGCAGCTCTACAGCTCAGGTAAGTGAGGGATGGGGGGAAAGGCAGCAGGGACACATGGGGACACTGAGACACTAGGGGACACATATGGACACTGAGACACTAGGAGACACATGGGGACACAGACACTACGGGACACTGAGACACTGGGACACATGGGGACATGGACACTGGGAGACCTGGAAACACTGAGACACTTGGGGACACTGGGACACATGGGGATGCCGAGACACATGGGGATGCTGTGAGACATAGGGACATTGGTTGGGAGACACTGAGACACTTGGGGACACTGAGACACTAGGGGATACTGAGACACATGGGGATGCTGTGAGACATAGGGACATTGGGAGACACTGAGACATTGGGACATTTCTATGTCCCCGTTTCTCCCAGCGTCCCCATATACCCCATCCAGTGTCGCTAGTGTCTCAGTGTCCCCAATTCTCCCAGTGTCTGTGTCCCATGTCTCTCAGTGTGCCTAGTGTCCCCATGTGTCCCAGTGTCCCTATATGTCCCAGTGTCCCCATGTCTATGTCCACAACTGTCCCCAAGTCTCCCAGTGTCTGTGTCCCATAGTCTCCCAGTGTCCCCATGTCTCTGTGTCCCTAGTGTCTTAGTGTCCCCAAATTGTTCAGTGTCCCCATGTCTCCCAATGTCTGTGTTCCTAGTGTCTCAGTGTGCCTAGTGTCCCCATGTCTCCCAGTGTCCCTATATGTCCCAGTGTCCCCATGTCTATGTCCACAACTGTCCCCATGTTTCCCAGTGTCCCCAAGTGTCTGTCTCCCAGCCAGTGTCCCCATGTCTCCCAGTGTCCCCTGGTCTCCCAGTGTCTGTGTTCCCATGTCTCTGTGTCCCTATTGTCTTAGTGTCCCCAAATGTTTCAGTGTCCCATGTCTCCCATTGTCTGTGTCCCTAGTGTCTCAGTGTCCCCATTTCTCCCAGTTTCCCTAAATGTCTCAGTGTCCCCATGTCTCCCAGTGTCCCCATGTCTCTGTGTCCCCAGGTCTCTGTGTCCCCCGTTCTCTGTGTCCCCCATTCTCTGTGTCCCCATGTCCCTGTGTCCCTATGTCTCACTGTGTCCCCAGTATCCTAGTGACATGGGGACATACTGAGACATTGGGACACTGGGAAAAATGGGGACACTGAGACACTGGGAGACTAGGGGACTGGGCGACATAGGGACACTGAGACACTGGGTGACTTGCGAGACTGAGACACTGGGAGCAATCCATCTATACAGCAGAATCAAACTGTAAGTAGTTTGTTGGTGATTTTACAGAATTTTCTCTGATGTCACTTCTTGTGATTTACATCATGTGATGTCACGCATAACTAATTATACAAATTATTAAGGCTGGTATTTTTTTCCAAGAAAGGTGGCAACCCTAACTACTCTTCACATACTCTTGCTTAAAGGAGCACTATAGGATCAGGAACACAATCATGTATATCTGACCCTATTATGTTAAAACCACCACCCTGGCCCCTTCTTGCCTCCCTAAATATAGTAACTGCTGGCTCTGCCTCTGACTTGACTATCTCTGCCTCTGACTTGACTGTCTGCTGACATCATCAGAAGTGGTGGTCTGAGCAAATTACAATACTTCCTCATAGGATTGGGTGAGACTGATCAGGGGCAGAGCCAGCACAAGTCCAACATAGCCCTGGCCAATCAGCATCTCCTCATAAAGATACATTGAATCAATGAATCTCTATGAGGAAAGTTCAGTGTCTGCATGCAGAGGGTGGAGACACTGAATGGCAGTGCTGCACACTAGGCAGTACTGCCCCCAGGAAGCACCTCTAGCAGCCATCTAAGGAGCGGCCAGTGGAGTTATTTTCTCTGAAAAGACAGTGTTTACTGCAAAAGGCCTGAATGGAATGATTCTACTTACCAGAACAAATACAATAAGCTGTAGTTGTTCTGGTGACTATAGTGTCCCTTTAAGTTTGGAAGCTTAAGAGGGATGTATGGGAACAAAACTTATGTGGACTAGCTGACAATAAAATTAGTTTAGGTAATGCAGACGCTGGTATCTCTAACACTGTGGCATGTGCCCTTTCTTCTACACTCACTACATACACCTTTTCTCTGTCTCAGACTATACCAGGAACTTCTGCCTGCTAGTAAGAAGGCAAGGAGACAAGTGGACCAGCGAGTGCTAGGGGACAGTCCTTAGAAAGCATGGAGTGAGCGCATCATTAGATGCATTTATGTCAAGCTCATGGTGCTGCCTTCATAGTATGCCCTTAGTTGGACAGCCTGCAGGATTGGCAGGCAGCCTGACATGCATTCATGCCAGTTTGTCCTTCAAATTCTTTGGACAGACATGCCCCTTTTTGGCCTTTTGGCAGGCCTGGTCACGTGATTCGCACCAGTGGCACACTCTTTTACCCTGCACATTGACTTCCTGCTTCACTGGACACTGCTGTTAGGGGTTATGGATTTACTTGAAAGATGAAAGCATAAATTAGAGAGAGATTAGCATAGAGTATGTGTTTTCTTATAGCTGCATCCTATGAGCTTCCCTCCAGCACCATCTCCATCAGATACATGACGCTTGGGAGGTAGGACTGTTTTAGTGTTTTTGGTCGATAAGATTCCGTAATTAGGCCCATCATATTTGTCAGCACCAGGCCCAGTGTGCTCTTAATCCGGCCCTGATTAGGGGGATTGCGTTCGGTTCACGAACGGCCCTGCAAAGTGCCGTTCGTGAAACGAAAGAAAACCCCTATACAAACCGCCATTTGCATTCGACGGAAAAGACAATTACAGGCAATGCAGAGAATACATAAAGCATACACATATAGAGTAAAGCGCATATCTCCCCAGACCTATAGGCAACCCTTAAAGGCATAGTCTCTGGTTATAGTCCAAGTGGCTAGGTTTGCCACAAATACAATATATGCTCTATGTGATCCTATAATACAATATATCCTCTCTGTCATCCTATAATACAATATATCCTCTCTGTGAGATAATACAATGTAGCGGAGAGGAAGTATAATCCACGATATCTCCGCTGGGTAACAGGAACAACAAAGGATAATCCAGGGAATCAGCATACCATAATCCAAACAGCACTGCAGTAACCCTTCCTTCCCAAGAACTAGACGACACATAGGCTGGGAGTCAACTGAGGTCTTTTAATTCAGCTCCACAATTTATACAAGTCCCCATGCAAGGGGTTTCCTGAGTCCCCTCCCAGGGGCATTCCCAGAAGGGACTACATGGGGGACTTACAATACAGGACATTTCTCCCATCAGGCACTGCCGCACGAGAGGGATCCTCCCACAGGAATGTACCGTTAAGTGGATTATCCCTCCGTGCAGCAGAACTTACAATTCACATTAAATTCCATAACTTCATGAATATCTGGTTCATTTAAACGAATGGATGTTCGGTAGATAGCTGGGGTCTGAGCGCATCATTCATGAGATTACCGCTCAGATCCCAGCTAAAACAACCAAACGCCGTACGAAAAACACATTCACCAAAACATAGTTTTAAAATACTGATTGCATATAAGGGAACAAAATACCGAATGTCCCGGACCTCCCGAACGGCCTGGAAGCTCAGCGGTGTTCGGTTAATAGGCGCCACACGCCTCTAAGTGTGTGGGCTATTAACTGGTGTTTTGTTCGGTTCCCGAACGGCCCGCAAAGGTGCCATTCGTGAAACGAAAGGGAATCAGCTATCTGCGTTCGGCAGATAGCCCAGGTAAGAAATACAGCATTAACATTACATTGCATTACACGCTGGAACACATAACATGAACCCCATACCGGCAACCCTTAAAGAGACAGTACAGAAATAATGTCCAAGTGGCTAGGTTTGCCACAATGCTCCCCCAGAACCAAGCCGGCATACACAGTCTTGTGGGATGTCCGGAGGAGTACTCACAGATCACGGCTCCAAGTCTGTTTGTCTAGACAACCCGTCAGCGTTGCCATTTTGCTTCCCAGGGTGATAGTGGATTGTAAAGTCAAAAGGCTGCAGCGCCAAACTCCAGCGCAGCAGCCTGGCATTGTCTCCTGACACCCTGTTCAGCCACACCAACGGGTTGTTGTAGAATATTGCATATTCTATGTTTCTATTGATTATATATATGGATGTGTGGATTGACATAAGTAACAGATGGTATCAATAAGTCACAAGGCTTTCTTTGTCCGAGAGCTCTGGAATGTGGATTCGGGGGTCTTGTCCTTATATGGCAAGAGTTAAACGCTGACGTTAGTATTAGCACATCTATATAGTAACAGAGGGACACGAGGTCGCTCTCTGTCTTGGCTTGGCTCTTGGCTCTGTACAACGATGTAACTCTCCCATAAGAAGTCCAGCAATTACCATCTGCTGTTGAATGTCCATAATCCTGTTACATAATTTATTATGTTTTATTATGTATCCGTAACTAAGAATAAACCTGAAGAAACCGTAAGTCAGATTGCGTATTACTACTTTTCAATAATATAGACATATATTATTGTGGCGAGCATTTGGCCCAAGAATATATATACAAAAGACGTATATATATCAATCAACTGAAGATAAGAAGAAATTAAGAAGATTCTACATTAACCCCAATTCTCATCCACATTTTACATTGGCCAGCCAGCCAGTCTTCTATTCAAGGTTTGTTCCCACTTCAAGGGGGGATAGAGAAGAATCGAGTTACAAAGCTATTTTGGAACTGGGAAAACAAATTTGAAGAGAAAAAAAAGAATCTAGACTGACTGTCAGAAGAATTGTGGTTTGTAAGAAAAAGAAAGTTTTCAAATCACAAAGACTGTACAAGACTATTTTCTACAACTGAGACAAAAAGCACAAGATACAACGTGAATTCTAGAAGCAAGCACGTGGCAGAGATTGGCAATCATCCAGATCCAAGCAAAGAACTGCGCAGCTGTGTGGATGAAGCAACGAAATAGACAGAAATAACTGATCTGGTGAATAACATGGAATTCATAAATGATATTGCAGAGAAAAGTAAATTGCAGTTTTCAAGTAATAGCAGCTATTCAGATGCTGTATTGTGGCAATCTTTATACACTCAATGTGAAATTGCCAATAGTGAAATTGACAGGAAATTGTTTGTTAATAAGAAAAAACAAAAGATTAGAAATGTTATGAAACTAGTCTGTACTTACAATGCATTGATTTATAAACGAGATGCAGGTCAAGACAATTTAGAATCAGCAGATGAAGTAGATTTGAATGGGTTAACAGAAGACAAATCAGATTTAAATGAACAGTGTAACAATGTAACAGAGAGAACATTGTCAGAAACAGTCTGTGAATTAGAGGATAGAGTTGAACTAAGAAATGATCTTATTTGCCAGCTTAGAAATGAAGTTAAGCAAGTGTGTTAATACAAGAAAAATAAAGGCACAGAATCTAATCCCAGAACCAACAGATACTGAAAATGTATCCTCACAGAGTGATTTGCAGAAATGTAAATTCCAAGACAGAACTGCAAAACTTAATCTGAAAATCCATGAACAATTACTGAAAATTGTGAAATGTATTCCAGTTTATGACATGTCAGTGGATGCATTTACTAATGCTGAAATGTTTGAGTCTAATTTAGACAAATACAGCCTAAATGACGAACAAAGGAATAGACTATTTAAAACATGGCTGCCGACTCAAATGGCATGTAGGCTGACCACGCTTGTAAAATTTGAGGACAATAATGAAATAATATATGGAAATAAGCGAGACAGATTAACACAATTAATAAAATTAACAACAGGGAATGATTTTGCAGACACTGAAATGTTGGAAAAACTAAAACCACACAAGGGGGAGGATATATTTAGTTTTCTTGTAAAATTTGAAAATGCATATAGACTTGTTGCTAATTTTCCTGAAAATCAGTTAATTAATGAATTTGTGAAAACATTTCAAGATCTAGATCCAACTGCAATTGTGTTAGCTAGAGAAAAAAGCACTTTGACAGAGGTAGCTTTGTTCTTGGATAACTTAAGGAGGGAAACCAATAATGAAGGGGTTAAAACGACTTGTGGAATTAGGCAGAGAAAGAAGTGCAGATTTTACAGCCCTCGTCCCCCTCCTCCTCCTTCTTCTAGGACAGAGTGTAAAAGAGTGATACAGACAGCTGAGCCCCTCCCAATTTGTTCAAATCAAAGGCAGAATATAACTCCTAAAGTAATTTGTTTTTGGTGCAATAAACAACATTATTTAAGATCTTGCAGATATTTTATCCGAGATATCAAATCAAAAGCAAATGAGAAATTAAATTTGTTGATTGAAAATTTTGACAGAGAAAATACACGTGGAGATAAATCAATAAAAGCCTTTCCTTGTAAACTGATAATCAGACAAATAAAAGCAATTTTAGCTAAATCGAAATTAGGAGACAGACAAGCAATGCAGTGTGACACAGAAAGTTATAAGAATCAGATAACTTCAAGAGATATGATCAATTTAGGGAATGAGCATGGATATGTCTGCCAACAGATGTACACAGGCTGATTCCAGAATTAAGAACAGCACAAGAATAGAGATCTATGTTAGTTTGTTGTTTTAATGAATTGTTAGTCTGAACTGTTTTTTCATTGTTTTTATGTGTGTTATAAGAAAGTATTAGGTTAATTAATTAAAATAAAAATTTTACATCAAGTTTGCAAATATGACAGAATGAAATACACTAATGTAGTAGTGAGGAACATGCAATGTTATATTG
>OW240913.1:3581931-3602866 GCA_933207985.1 Pelobates cultripes
ATACTGGGTGGGGTTTATATTATTAAAGGGACACTCCAGGCTCCCACATGTTAGATGCACTGTGTAGGTTAGGTTACAGTTGGTTATACTGGGTGGGTTTATATTATTAAAGGGACACTCCAGGCTCCCACACCCGTTAGATGCATTGTGTAGGTTAGGTTACAGTTATTTATACTGGGTGGGTTTATATTATTAAATGGACACTCCAGGCTCCCTGCGTTAGATGCTGTGTAGGTTGGGTTTACAGTTAGTTATACTGGGTGGGTTTATATTATTAAAGGGACACTCCAGGCTCCCACACACGTTAGATGCACTGTGTAGGTTGGGTTACAGTTAGTTATACTGGGTGGGTTTATATTATTAAAGGGACACTCCAGGCTCCCACACACGTTAGATGCACTGTGTAGGTTAGGTTACAGTTAGTTATACTGGGTGGGTTTATATTATTAAAGGGACACTCCAGGCTCCCACACACGTTAGATGCACTGTGTTGGTTAGGTTACAGTTAGTTATACTGGGTGGGTTTATATTATTAAAGGGACACTCCAGGCTCCCACACATGTTAGATGCACTGTGTTGGTTAGGTTACAGTTAGTTATACTGGGTGGGTTTATATTATTAAAGGGACACTCCAGGCTCCCACACACGTTAGATGCACTGTGTAGGTTAGGTTACAGTTAGTTATATTGGGTGGGTTTATATTATTAAAGGGACACTCCAGGCTCCCACACACGTTAGATCCACTATGTATGTTAGGTTACAGTTAGTTATACTGGGTGCGTTTATATTATTAAAGGGACACTCCAGGCTCCCACACACGTTAGGTGCACTGTGTAGGTTAGATTACAGTTAGTTATATTGGGTGGGTTTATATTATTAAAGGGACACTCCAGGCTCCCACACACGTTGGATGCACTGTGTTAGTTAGGTTACAGTTAGTTATACTGGGTGGGTTTATATTATTAAAGGGACACTCCAGGCTCCCACACACGTTAGATGCACTGTGTAGGTTAGGTTACAGTTAGTTATACTGGGTGGGTTTATATTATTAAGGGACACTCCAGGCTCCCACACACGTTAGATGCACTGTGTAGGTTAGGTTACAGTTAGTTATACTGGGTGGGTTTATATTATTAAAGGGACACTCCAGGCTCCCACACACGTTGGATGCACTGTGTTAGTTAGGTTACAGTTAGTTATACTGGGTGGGTTTATATTATTAAAGGGACACTCCAGGTTCCCACACACGTTGGATGCACTGTGTTAGTTAGGTTACAGTTAGTTATACTGGGTGGGTTTATATTATTAAAGGGACACTCCAGGTTCCCTCACACGTTAGGTGCACTGTGTAGGTTAGGTTACAGTTATACTGGGTGGGTTTATATTATAAAGGGACACTCCAGGCTCCCACACACGTTAGATGCACTGTGTAGGTTAGGTTACAGTTAGTTATACTGGGTGGGTTTATATTATTAAAGGGACATTACCGGTTACAGTTGTCACACAATGTGCAGAATACTCCATATAACACGTTGTATAATACACACCCTGGCAGTATCTCGGGTTGCTGATTATTACACACTATGAATGTGGTAGCCTCTGTATAACATTCTCTGTATACAGGGCCAGGGTTCTCCTTCCTATTTTTATCTGGCAGCTGCAGGTTCAGTCTTGCCTATTTTTGGCAGTGCGTCTCTCGTAGCTTTGTTTATACAGAGTCCATGGCAGCGTTACATTGAGTGCTGGTCTGAGTGATCAGAGGTTGTGCTCCAACACTGTATATCCAGCATGAATCCCACAGGTGCGGACTGTTGTTTTGGGGCAGTTATATCAGGCTGTTCCAGCTTCCTCTCCCATTCCAGGTATTTTTAACCCCACAGATAATAGGTCTGGGAGGTATTGCAGGATTAAAAGCAGTAGGGGGTACCAGGCATGCATATCCAGAATCAGTGCTGGGGAGGGACAGTAGGTGCTAAGGGTGTTATGAGGAGGCAGTGAGAATAGGGAGACAGTGTAATGAGAGAAGTACAAAGGGAGCCTGGGGTACATTGTGGGGGTGCCAGAGCTATCACAATATATAATGAAGGGAGCCTGGCGTACATTTGGGGGGGATGCCAAAGCTATCACAATATATAATGAAGGCAGCCTGGGGTACATTGGGGGGTACCAGAGCTATCACAATATATAATGAAGGCAGCCTGGGGTACATTAGGGGGGTACCAGAGCTATCACAATATACTCAATGAAGGGGTCTGGGGTACACATTGGGGGGTGCCAGCTATCACGGTATATAATGAAGGGAGCCTGGGGTACATTGGGGGGGGGGAGTGCCAGGGCTTAACATCATATGGTGGAACTAAATCCCCATATTTATTCTTAGATAGGCGTTTTATAGAAGCCTTCTTAGTTATGAATTTTTACAAGTCTGAGTGCGCCGTAACTAGATTTTTCTGTCCGCTGGGTAAGTCAGTGTGTGTGTGTGTCCTGTCCGCTGGGTAAGTCAGTGTGTGTGTGTGTCCTGTCCGCTGGGTAAGTCAGTGTGTGTGTGTGTCCTGTCCGCTGGGTAAGTCAGTGTGTGTGTGTGTGTGTGTGTCCTGTCCGCTGGGTAAGTCAGTGTGTGTGTGTGTGTCTATCCGTGGGTAGAATCAGTGTGTGTGTGTGTGTGTCCTATCCGCTGGGTAAGTCAGTGTGTGTGTGTGTGTCCTGTCAGCTGGGTAAGAATCAGTGTGTGTGTGTGTGTGTGTCCTGTCCGCTAGGTAGAAGATGGTGTGTGTGTGTGTGTGTGTGTGTGTCTGTCCAGCTGGAGTAGAGTCAGTGTGTGTGTGTGTGTGTGTGTGTGTGTCCTGTCCATTTCGGGTAAAGTCCGGTGTGTGTGTGTGTGTGTGTGTGTCCTGTCTGCTGGGTAAGTCAGTGTGTGTGTGTGTCACATCGCTGTTAAGTCAGTGTGTGTGTCCTGTCGCTGGGTAAGTCAGTGTGTGTGTGTCCTGTCGCTGGGTAAGTCAGTGTGTGTGTGTGTGTCCTGTCCGCTGGGTAGAGTCAAGTGTGTGTGTGTGTGTCTGTATCCGCTGGGTAAAGTCAGTGTGTGTGTGTGTCCTGTCGCTGGGTAAGTCAGTGTGTGTAAGTCAGTGTGTGTCCTGTCCGCTGGGTAAGTCAGTGTGTGTCCTGTCCGCTGGGTAAGTCAGTGTGTGTCCTGTCCGCTGGGTAAGTCAGTGTGTGTCCTGTCCGCTGGGTAAGTCAGTGTGTGTCCTGTCCGCTGGGTAAGTCAGTGTGTGTCCTGTCCGCTGGGTAAGTCAGTGTGTGTCCTGTCTGCTGGGTAAGTCAGTGTGTGTCCTGTCCGCTGGGTAAGTCAGTGTGTGTCCTGTCCGCTGGGTAAGTCAGTGTGTGTCCTGTCCGCTGGGTAAGTCAGTGTGTGTCCTGTCCGCTGGGTAAGTCAGTGTGTGTCCTGTCCTCTGGGTAAGTCAGTGTGTGTCCTGTCCTCTGGGTAAGTCAGTGTGTGTCCTGTCCGCTGGGTATGTCAGTGTGTGTGTGTGTGTCTTATCTGCTGGGTAAGTCAGTGCTGGGTAGCTCAGTGTACACTGCCAGTTTTTTTTTTTTTTTTTTCTGTGTCCTGACTTATTTCTCTGTTCACAGTGATAGTGGAGAGGACTCATTGGACACTCTGCTTACTCGCCTACCCCTGACTCCTTCATTGTCCCCTCGCAAGCGGACAACCAGTCAGAGCAAGACTGAGCCACCATTACTACGCACCAGCAAGAGGACTATTTATACTGCTGGCCGCCCTCCATGGTACAATGAATCTGGAACCCCGTTCAAGGAGGCGTTTGTTATAGGTACAGCCACATCATGTAAATTAATGTTAATTTCCCTTGCCCTACGTAGTGGTATCAACCTGCGTGATTATTCACATTTCAGGTTTATGTGGTGGGAGTGCATCAGGGAAAACCACTGTAGCTAACAAGATTATTGAGGCTTTGGATGTTCCATGGGTCGTCCTTCTGTCAATGGACTGCTTCTACAAGGTGTGTAGCTTGCATATCTCATCTGGTCCTTCCCACTGTCTACCATTGCTTACTCCCATCTTCTCTGTTCCTCCCCACTCTCTCATATCTTAGCTAGTCCTCCCTTTTGTCTACCATTTCTGCTGGTCCTTCTCACTGCCTACCACCACTCTCTCATCTCCGCTAGTCCTTCCCACGGTCTACCACCTCTCTCTTCCAACTCCGCTGGTTCTCCCAACTGCCTATCACTGCTCTCTTTATTTCCACTGGGCCTTCCCGGTGTTTGCAACCATTTTCTCCACTCTCTGTTACACCTCATTCCAATCCCAAATTGGCCTCCTCACTTATGGGCCTTCCACAGCTCCTTCCACTTCCCGCAGGGCTTCTTTACTGCCGGCCACTGCGCCTTCCCATTCCCTCAGGGCCATCCCACTGGCAGCTGCTGCTGCTCCCTTCATCCCGCCTTGCATTTAGTGATCACTGCCTATACCTCACTTATGTCTATTTACACTTCCATTGTGATGCTGTCTATGATTAGATCCTCAGTAAGGAGGAGCAGGAACTGGCTGCCAGGAATGAATATAACTTTGATCATCCTGATGCGTTTGACTTTGATCTCCTGGTAAACGTTCTTCGGAAACTAAAGAAAGGGAAGAGTGTGAAAGTGCCAGTGTATGATTTTACCACGCACAGCCGTAGGAAAGAATGGGTAAGTACACTTTATGTAAGTAACCTACCATGACACCCCAGCTCCCAAGTGGGGTCGAATGCGCGTCCAGATCCGATGGGGACCTTTTTTGATGCTGTACTCTGTGGGGACGCCCAGCGTCTTCTCATTGTGATTTTCTCAGTTTAAATCGCGGAAGCGCCTCTAGTGGCTGTCAGGTAGACAGCCACTAGAGGCTGGATTAACCCTCAGCACTCTGGTATATGTTGGTACTTGTTTAACTCTGCACTCCTGATTCGCTTTTATAAGTAATGTGTGTTGAGTGCCTGACATGGGACTGTTTAGTTTATTGATACTCCACAGCATCATTTGGTGTGTGTGTGTGCGCGTGCGCAGCATCATTTGGTGTGTGTGTGTGCGCGCGTGCGTAGCATCATTTGGTGTGTGTGCGCGCGCAGCATCATTTGGTGTGTGTGTGCGCGCGCAGCATCATTTGGTGTGTGTGTGCGCGCGCAGCATCATTCGGTGTGTGTGCGCGCGCGCAGCATCATTCGGTGTGTGTGTGCGCGCGCGCAGCATCATTCGGTGTGTGTGTGCGCGCGCGCATCGTCGTTCGGTGTGCGCGCGCGCATCGTCGTTCGGTGCGCGCGCGCGCATCGTCGTTCGGTGCGCGCGCGCGCATCGTCGTTCGGTGCGCGCGCGCGCATCGTCGTTCGGTGCGCGCGCGCGCATCGTCGTTCGGTGCGCGCGCGCATCGTCGTTCGGTGTGCGCGCGCGCGCATCGTCGTTCGGTGTGCGCGCGCGCGCATCGTCGTTCGGTGTGCGCGCGCGCGCATCGTCCGGTGTGCGCGCGCGCATCGTCCGGTGTGCGCGCGCATCGTCGTTCGGTGTGCGCGCGCGCGCATCGTCGTTCGGTGTGCGCGCGCGCGCAGCGTCGTTCGGTGTGCGCGCGCAGCGTCGTTCGGTGTGCGCGCGCGCGCAGCGTCGTTCGGTGTCTCTGTGTACGTGCGCGGCGTGCATGCAAGCAGTTGTACCCTACTCCATTCTTTATATCATTTGCACAGAGTTATTAAACAGAGAATTTTAATAACTGGAGCCAAACTGGAAAAACGCTCTGTCATCTAGGTTTCAAGTCCGGCTGCTTTTTGGCATAAATCTGAAATCGACTTTAGATTCTCATTTTAGTAAATAAGCCCAGCAGTCTTTAAGGAGGTGATATTACACCCTACATTAGGCATTAAAGTAACTGAATTACTATTGCACTCTAATGGTTTAAAAGTGGTACTACATTCACTTTTCATAACCCTCACAGTTACAAGAAAAGGGAAGATTTATTGCGGCAAAATCCGGGGCTATACTGGGGAAAAGCGCTAAATAATTAGCAGTCATCATGGAAATGAACAGAATGTCTCCCAACATAGCACCCTGCCTTGACAGATCTCCACCATACATTTAAGGAAAGCCGTTAATGTGGAGTTATGGAATATTGAATACACTGTCCTCTACTCTGAAAAGCTCTGTTATATTTACTGTTTCACCTGTGCAACTCACATTATATGCACATAGAAACATAGAATGTGACGGCAGATAAGAACCATTCGGCCCATCTAGTCTGCCCAA
This sequence comes from Pelobates cultripes, assembly GCA_933207985.1. Classification (NCBI taxonomy): domain Eukaryota; kingdom Metazoa; phylum Chordata; class Amphibia; order Anura; family Pelobatidae; genus Pelobates; species Pelobates cultripes. The sequence goes on from OW240913.1 coordinate 3,588,217, forward strand.
TTTTCTTAATACTTTCATTAGTCCCTGGCCTTATCTTATGGCTAGGATAGCCTTGTGCCTATCCCACGCATGCTTAAACTTCTTCACTGTGTTAAAGGAACACTATAGCGTTAGTTGACTAGGGCCCCGTTCCGCAGCAAATAAATGGTTAAGCATCATACAGTGCTTACCTTAATCCAGGGCCGGGCTCCCTTGGCACTGGTGACATCTCCTTCTCCATCTACGTCAGCTCCCAAGTGGGGTCGAATGCGCATGCACGTCCAGATCCCATGGGGACCTTTTTTGATACTGGACTCCGTGGGGACGTCCAGCGTCTTCTCATTGTGATTTTCTCAGTGTAAATCGCGGAAGTGCCTCTAGCGGCTGTCAGTGAGACAGCCACTAGAGGCTGGATTAACCCTCAGGGAAACATAGGAGTTTCTCTGAAACTGCTATGTTTTCAGCTGCAGGGTTAAAACTAGAGGGACCTGGCACCCAGACCACTTCATTCAGTTGAAGTGGTCTGGGTGCCTATAGTGGCCCTTTAGCCTCTTATATAATATATCTTACATAATATGCACTTTTTGTTAAATCTTTTTATTTCTCTCATTTTGCTAACCTTATAGTTTGTGCTGAGGTTTTGTAGTAAATGTAAAGTTTTTTAAGATGCATATCCTTACACGGCCACGCATACCGCAATACTAATCTCCATGACTCTATATATACTGTCTTTTCTCAGAAAACTGTGTACGGTGCCAATGTGGTGATATTTGAAGGAATTTTGTCTTTTGCCAACAAGGAGCTCCTTAAGGTTAGATTGAAATAATCCACACAGCCTCTAGGCTGCTGTATCTGGGTGCCCTCTCTGCCAGTCTCTTAACCTGTCCTGGCATTTCCCTCCGCAGCTCCTGGATATGAAGGTGTTCGTTGATACAGACTCTGACATCCGGTTGGTGCGCAGACTGAAGCGTGACATCACAGAAAGAGGCCGTGACATTGTTGGCGTCATCAAACAATATAACAAATTTGTGAAGCCCGCATTTGAGCAATATATAGAGCCCACAGTCCAACTGGCGGATATTGTGGTGCCGAGAGGTGTGTAGTCATTTGTCAGCATGATGATTTAAAAATGTGAGTGTTCTGTTTCTCCTTGTATCCCTGATCCAGGAGGAAGTGCCCAGATCAGGTCTGTAACGGATCCCCTAGCCCCCCGACTGGGTACCTCCATTGAAGGATGCTCCTAGCACTTCCTGAGGGCTCCAAGCACTGCAGCAGAGACCATAACCACTGAAGACCCCACGAATCGCCACAGCTTGGTTGGGGTCTCGCTGTCTCCTACCCACTCTGGACCTACGACAAGGCTCCAGGTTCCAGTGGGTGAACCCATCTTTCCTCAGAGAGCAAAGCAGGAACAAGCTCTTAAAAGAGCTTAGTGATTATCCAAGGGAGTATAACAAGCATAGCAATCCCTTGTAGCTGTTTACCCCAATAAGAGACAGGACTCTAAATTGAGGGTGAAGTAGAACTGGTTTCATGAGCGCAAAGACATTTCTTATATACAGTTTTCCCCACAAGGTTAGGTGGAGCACAGGACACAAAGTCACAACAGCCAATCAACACAGTATTGTACGGTTAGACACTCCCAGCTAATGTACACAAACCCTCTGCCTGTGATACAATTACCAAACACAATAGACTAACTCAATTACCACAGGCAGAAAATATAAATTTTTACCCAAAGTCCAGAAACACCCCAAAACAATAAATCCCCATAAATCCTACATCCCTGGATAGCCCTGATCTGGGTGAACAACATATCCAAAAATCACCCAGGTCAGAGCAGGGGTTCAAAGGTTTTATGGAAGTCACATTTGACCGACCGCAAGCATGGCTTTCATGCCCAAAACAGTTCCACAGATGTAGGCTGTGCAGCCGGTCTATCTTCTCCTCTATCCTGGAGATAATTGGCTTAAGTGACTGTGGTATCTTAATTATCTCCAGTAACAGGAAATATCTCTAAGTCAAAAACTACATAAAAATACATAAATATTATAATACAATGTTTAACCTATATGTCCAACATATCCCCAGATAGCTTGGATCTGAGCGCTCAATATGTCCGAAAAGCGCTCCGATCTCACAAATACAGTTGGATCGCCATGGGATTAAACAATAGCAAGGGCTGATGAGAGATTGAGGAGGGACAAAGCAGCCAGTTTCAACTGGTCTGGCAGTGTCCCTGGGACAACGCCCTGCTGGAGAAACAATAGGATAAGAAAAAGGGGGAGGGGAAGAGGCACATTTTCTCCTTTATTTAAAGGGGCAGAAAGAGTGTATTAAAATCCTATAAGCCCAAATAGGGTTTTTAAATGGCAATACCCCCAGGGGCCATAGTCACAGTGCAGGAGGCAGACAAGCAGGCCCCTCCAAAAACTCATGGCAAACTCTCTTAAAAAGAGGAGTTTGTCACAAGGTCATAGCCCAGAGATTCCAACAAACATTATATTTCACTTTCCAAAATGATCTGTGCTAGTTGAGCTCAGGCTGCAGGGACATTATCCCAGTTTACTTCTATTATCCACAGCAGTGTACACACTGATCAGCCACAGCATAAAAACACCTGCCTAATACCACATAGGTCCCCCTTGTGCTGCCAAAACCGCTCTGGTGCGTCAAGTCAAGGACTCCACAAGACCTCTTAACGTGTACCTTAGTATCTATAACCAAGACATTAGCAGCAAATCCTTTACGTCCTGCAAGTTGTGAGATGGGGCCTCCATGGAGCGGATTATTTGTTTCACCTCGTTCCACATCTTGCCTTGGCCTCCAAATTCCCCAGGTCTCAATCCGATTGCTGAAAAAGGCCCCTGTCATCAGAGTAATGCTATGGCCAGGAATGGGTGCATGGGGTCTGCAACAGTTCGCACAAAAGATTGCTAGTAAAACTGAAATCAGTTGGCTTAGATTAAAAAAATAGTTTTTCAATAGAACCCTGGCTTACAGGTAGAGTACAGAGAGTAGTTGTAAATGGAAAAGGTGGTAAGTAGAGTGCCTCTGACACATAACGAGGCAAGACAATACCGTCTGAACACTGTACAGAGGGATTTGGAATAGTGCACAAGTAGCTTTTTTTCTTTGTATTTTTTGTTTGTATCGGGGCTGATGTATACTGTAGTCATTGCTGCTGCCCAGAAACAGTAGGCATTTGAAGCAGGGCTTAATTTTGTATGTTTGCTCCTTGATCCATTTCTGAGGTTCATGTCCCCATTGAAGGTGCTTCTTCACGGGCACTCTGACCGGTCTGCAGCTACGCAGCCCCATACACAGCAACCTGCAATGCACTGTCTGTTCTGACTCCTTTTTTTTTTTTTTTATTGTGGCCAATATAATCACCAAAACAACCACAGCTTACTTGAGCAGTTTTGGTGTATATATCCTGACTTACTGCCTAATTCTCTGCTATTTAAGAGGGAAATCACTTTGTCTATACAGCCCTAGTCACACCTCCCTCCATGTGACCTACACAGCCTTCCTAAACACTTCCTGTAAAGGGTCATCTATGTTTAAACATCCTTTATTGCAAATTCTGTTCAGTATAACATTTCTCATCTCCTGCTATGTTAGTAGCTTGTTAAACCCTGCAGGAGTCTCCTGTGTGTGATTAAACTTCAATTTACAAAACAGGAGGTAAAAATTTAACATGCTGTGTGAATCACAGCCAAGGGAGGCGTGGCTAGGGCTGCATGGACAGAAACAAAAGGGATTTAACTCCTAAATGACAGATAATTGAGCAGTAAGACAGCAGGGACATGATCTATATACCAAAACCACTTAGTTAAGCTAAAGTTGTATTGGTGACTATAGTGTTCCTTTAAGTTTTTTAGCAATTTGAGCTACAGTAGCTCTTCTGTGTGATCGGATCAGACAGACTAGCCTTTGATCCCCACGTGCCTTGGGAAACTGTGACTCTGATGCCGGTTTTTAGGTTGTCCTTCATACCAGGAACACCCCACAAGACTTGTCCTTTTGGAGATGCTCTAGATGTCTAGCCATCACTATTTGGCCCTTGTCAATCTCATTCAGAATTTTTCGCTTGCCCATTTTCCTGCTTCCAACACATGAAATTCAAGAACTGACTGTTCACTTTCTGCCCAATATATCCCACCCCTTGACAGGTTACAATCAATGTTATTCACGTCATCGGTCAGTGGGTTTACTGGTGGTGCTGATCAGGGTACATCCTCTTACTGCACATAGTTCAATACATACACACCAGAGTGACCAAATACCAGGAAAATTAATACAAATGAAAACTTCTGAGCAAGTCTGAGAATTGACAGGCGAAACCATTTAATCTGTTGCCTTCACAAGCCTGCTGCTTTTGTGGTGTTGGGAGCCCCATTCGGTTGTAGAACCCGGAGTTGTGACTGAGGGATTTCCAGGGACTGCTCGTTGGTGGCCAACATCGACAAAGCGATTTCATTTCATTATTTATAGGTTTTGTTTTAGATTGACGTAATACTTTAATTGTGGCATGATTTTTATTTTATGCTTTTTTTTTTTATGTTCTGGATCTGCATAACCTCTAAGATCATACTGGATGTTTTTTTTTGTTTGAGGAATGTGTGGGTATATGTATAATTTTTAGTCCTTTTTACTAGTATCCGGGTCCTCTGGTAATTATATATTTGATCAATTCTAAGATGGTCGCCTCCACACTGAAACACGAACAGATCTTTTACTGGGGTCCCGCTGTGCGGGCTGCAATGATCGCGCTGTGCGGGCCCCCGGGGGCACCAACAGAGTGCCATCCATCATGGATATCATTGACAACAAGCAGCATTTCTGATGGAGACGATAATAGAGGGTTAAATGCGCCAACTGATCCCTTCTGTTCCATTAGATAATACTGGACAGGACAGCTCTCATGGACTGTTACATGCAAATGCACATCATTAAGGTGTATTATGTCTGTGTTTATGTCTTGTAGGAGGAGAGAACTTTGTGGCTCTGGATTTAATTGTTCAACATGTACACAGCCAGCTGGAGAAGGTAACACTTTATAAACTGGAACGATGCAGATACCCTGGGTGTCTGGCAATTAGGACACCTGTGGTATATTATCTAGGGATACAGGGGGGGATTGTATGGGGTGGTGGGGGTGGCGGGTATTGGATCTGGGAAAGATTACCCATGGGGGGTGGGGACAGGTATGGGATTTGGAGACAGATTATCCAGTGAGATGGGCAGGTATAGAATTTGGGGTAGATTATCTGGGGGGAAGGTATATAATTTGGGGTAGATAATAATTTGGGGTAGATTATTCAGGGGTGGTATATAATTTGGGATATAAGCTGGGTGGGCGCAGCTATGTAATTTGGGGTACATTATGCAGAGTGTGCTGGGACAGTGTAGAATTTGGGCTAGATTACCCAAAGTGAGAGATAGTGGGTAGTATAGTATTTGAGGTAGACTATCCAGAAAGAGAGGGCAGGTATATTATATTGGGTACTTAACTAGGGAAGGTACTGCTTTGATAGATTTACTGCCTCTGCATAATCAGCTGTGTCAGCGGCAGAGTTAGACTTTAGGGTCTGATCTGCTCTGTGGATTGCATGTCTGACAGTAACCTCTGTGTTTTTGCCCCTTCCCCATCTCTCTGTTTTTATTTTATTTTCATTTGTAACTTTTTTTTTTTTTTTTGCATCTCCTTGCCCTCATATCGCTTTTCACCCAATAACATATTTCTCCTTTCCTGTTAATCCCTTTACCACCTTTTCTTTTCCTTTTTGGTCCGTACCCCTGCATCTCTAATTACTTCCTACGTGTTGCTGTGACCTTTAACCTGTGGTTGTCGATGAGTCAGCGGGAGATCACAGTGAGGTAGGCATCTGATTGGTAAACCTGTCATGTGTCGTTAGTAGGGGAGAGAGCATAGACCTTCTACTGAAAAAACACAAACTATTGTCATTACTGGGGTGGAGCATCTAGACCTCCTGTCGGGGGAACCAGTCCTATTGTCATTACTGGGGAGCACATAGACATATTATTGGATAACCTGCCTTATTGTCATTACTGGGGTGGAGAACCTAAACCTATTATTGGGGAACCTGTCCTATTGCCATTACTGGGATGGAGCACCTAGACCTATTATTGGGGAACCTATCCTATTGTCGTTACTGGGGTCAAACACCTAGACCTCCTATCAGGGAACCTGTACTATTGTCATTACTGGGATGGAGCACCTAGACCTTCTATTGGGGAACTTGTCCTATTGTCATTACGGCGATGGAGTACCTAGACCTATTAGTAGCAAAACTGTCCTATCGTCATTACTGGGAAGGAGCACCTAGACCTCCTTTGGGAACCTGTCCTATTGCCATTACTGGGATGGAGCACCTAGATCTAATATTGGGGAACCAGTCCTATTGCCATTATTGGGATGAACAACGTAGACCTCCTATGAGAGAACCTGTCCTATTGTCATTACTGGGATCGAGCACCTAGCCCACCTGTAGGGGAACCTGACCTATTGTCATTACTGTGAAGGAGCACCTAGAGCTGTTATTGGGGAACCTGTCCTATGGTCATTACCTGGGTGGTGTACCTAGACCTATTATTGGAGACCCTGTCCTATTGTCATTACTGGGGTAGAGCACCTAGATCTCTAATGACTTAGGTGGATGAACATTTTCATGACTTGGTAGAGCACCTAGACCTATTATTGGGGAACCAGTCCTATTGTCATATTGCGGTAGATTACATCATCCTTGAATGTGAGAATGTGTCCTATAGCCATTGTTGGAGTAGAGTGCTAGACTTTACTTTGGGGAATGTGTACTACAGTCATTAGTGGAGTGGACTGCCCAGCCATGGATTTAGGGAGAGTGTCCTGTAATCATTTGTAGAGCACTAGATTAAATAGATTGGGGGACCTGGAGTGGAAGCAGTGATGGGGTAAAATTCCCTGTGTAACAGGAGGTTTGCAGCCATGTGTTGGCATTGCCTGGATTTTACGCTTTTTTTTTTTTTTTCCCAGATGTGAATTCTCTGTATGTTTGTGTGAAATATATTAATTGAAACCCAATTTTCCTGTACACGGCTGGATGAATCTGGCTGCAGGTATCGTGTATAGACATGTGCAGTACAGACTGACCGCATGTTGTTTTTCATGTAACTCTCAAAGGTATTCCTGTGTATTCAGGGCACGACTTTCTCTTTATTCGTAGAAAAATAATGCATCTGAACTGTCATCTTCCCTGTCTTTTCCTTCTGAATCCCTGTAACCCTATCCTAATCTGTTCTTTTTAATCAGAGCCCCATATGTTGTCTCCTCCAACACCCTTTAACACTCTGTCCTGTACCTCCACCTAGTGACTGCTCTCTTCAGTCAATTGTCTTACTCCGTAGTGACTGCTTTTTTTACCCCTAAGCTGTGTCCTTGTGATTGAGTCCTACCTTCTCCTTTCTCTTCTTTTTGTGACTGTGGCTCATTTTCCTGGTCTTTCCTGTCCACAACACCATATTTCGCAGAGGATGCAACGCTGGAACATGTGAGAGCTCCTGCTTGTTGTTTAATTGCACGGGTGTTGCAAACGGATTTGGGTGCTGGGTCCTGATTGTGCACCATGTATCTTTGTGGACTTTGTGTGTCCAGATTGAGGGCCATGTGTGAAGTCCTGGTGTGGTTCTGTCAGACCTTCAGTGAAACAATTTAGAAAGTCAACTGACGTGGTATATAATCCCAAAATAAATTGTGGCCACTGCTAAAATTGCAATAAAATTTTAACTTTTATTTATGTCCTAAAAATTTAAACTTTTCAAACTACTTTAACCCCTTAAGGACCAAACTTCTGGAATAAAAGGGAATCATGTCACACGTCATGTGTCCTTAAGGAGTTAAACTTGACAAGCTACATGAAAAGTGCCCATGTGGCAACCCTGCTTAACCAGTGACATTACCTCAGGTTCTCTCTGCTGTGATGGTATTGGCTGAGGGCCATGGCTTCATAATGATGTTGACTGAGGTTTCTGGCTGTGTGGTGGTGTTGGTTGAGCTTTTAGATTGTGATGATATGAGAGTCCTGGCTGAAGAATTGACGATGTTGGCTGAGGGTCCTGTCTTAGTGATTGTCAACGATGGCTGAGGGTCCTGGCTAAACGATTGATGTTAGCTGAGGATCCTGGCTGAATGATTTCCGATATTGGCTGATGGTCCTGGCTGAACGATTGACAATGTTGGCTGTGGGTCCTGGCTGAATGATTGACAATGTTGGCTGTGGGTCCTGGCTGAATGATTGACAATGTTGGCTGTGGGTCCTGGCTGAATGATTGACAATGTTGGCTGAGGGTCCTGGCTGAACGATTGACAATGTTGGCTGAGGGTCCTGGCTGAACGATTGACGATGGCTGAGGGTCCTGCCTGAACAATTGATGATGATGGCTGAGGGTCCTGGTTGAACGATTGACGATGTTGGCTGAGGGTCCTGGCTGAATGATTGACAATGTTGGCTGTGGGTCCTGGCTGAATGATTGACAATGTTGGCTGAGGGTCCTGCCTGAACGATTGACGATGGCTGAGGGTCCTGCCTGAACAATTGATGATGATGGCTGATGGTCCTGGCTGAACGATTGACAATGTTGGCTGTGGGTCCTGGCTGAACGATTGACAATGTTGGCTGTGGGTCCTGGCTGAATGATTGACAATGTTGGCTGTGGGTCCTGGCTGAATGATTGACAATGTTGGCTGTGGGTCCTGGCTGAATGATTGACAATGTTGGCTGTGGGTCCTGGCTGAATGATTGACAATGTTGGCTGAGGGTCCTGGCTGAACGATTGACAATGTTGGCTGAGGGTCCTGGCTGAATGATTGACAATGTTGGCTGAGGGTCCTGCCTGAACGATTGACGATGGCTGAGGGTCCTGCCTGAACAATTGATGATGATGGCTGAGGGTCCTGGCTGAATGATTGACGATGTTGGCTGATGGTCCTGGCTGAACGATTGACGATGTTGGCTGATGGTCCTGGCTGAACGATTGACAATGTTGGCTGTGGGTCCTGGCTGAACGATTAACGATGTTGGCTGAGGGTCCTGCCTGAATCATTGACGATGATGGCTGAGGGTCCTGGCTGAACGATTGACGATGTTGGCTGAGGGTCCTGGCTGAACGATTGACGATGTTGGCTTGGGGTCCTGGCTGAACGATTGACGATGATGGCTGAGGGTCCTGCCTGAACGATTGACGATGATGGCTTAGGATGATGGCTGAGGGTCCTGCCTGAACGATTGACGATGATGGCTTAGGATGATGGCTGAGGGTCCTGGCTGAACGATTGACGATGTTGGCTGAGGGTCCTGGCTGAACGATTGACGATGTTGGCTGAGGGTCCTGGCTGAACGATTGACGATGTTGGCTGAGGGTCCTGGCTGAACGATTGATGTTGGCTGAGGGTCCTGCCTGAACGATTGACGATGGCTGAGGGTCCTGCCTGAACAATTGACGATGATGATGATGGCTGAGGTCCTGGCTGAACGATTGACGATGTTGGCTGAGGGTCCTGGCTGAACGATTGACAATGTTGGCTGTGGGTCCTGGCTGAATGATTGGTTGGCTGTGGGTCCTGGCTGAATGATTGACAATGTTGGCTGTGGGTCCTGGCTGAATGATTGACAATGTTGGCTGTGGGTCCTGGCTGAACGATTGACAATGTTGGCTGAGGGTCCTGGCTGAACGATTGACAATGTTGGCTGAGGGTCCTGGCTGAATGATTGACAATGTTGGCTGAGGGTCCTGCCTGAACGATTGACGATGGCTGAGGGTCCTGCCTGAACAACGATGATGATGGCTGAGGGTCCTGGCTGAATGATTGACGATGTTGGCTGATGGTCCTGGCTGAACGATTGACGATGTTGGCTGATGGTCCTGGCTGAACGATTGACAATGTTGGCTGTGGGTCCTGGCTGAACGATTAACGATGTTGGCTGAGGGTCCTGCCTGAATCATTGACGATGATGGCTGAGGGTCCTGGCTGAACGATTGACGATGTTGGCTGAGGGTCCTGGCTGAACGATTGACGATGTTGGCTTGGGGTCCTGGCTGAACGATTGACGATGATGGCTGAGGGTCCTGCCTGAACGATTGACGATGATGGCTTAGGATGATGGCTGAGGGTCCTGGCTGAACGATTGACGATGTTGGCTGAGGGTCCTGGCTGAACGATTGACGATGTTGGCTGAGGGTCCTGGCTGAACGATTGACGATGTTGGCTGAGGGTCCTGGCTGAACGATTGATGTTGGCTGAGGGTCCTGCCTGAATGATTGACGATGATGGCTGAGGGTCCTGCCTGAACAATTGACGATGATGGCTTAGGATGATGGCTGAGGGTCCTGGCTGAACGATTGACGATGTTGGCTGAGGGTCCTGGCTGAACGATTGATGATGTTGGCTGAGGGTCCTGCCTGAACGATTGACGATGATGGCTGAGGGTCCTGCCTGAACGATTGACGATGATGGCTGAGGGTCCTGCCTGAACGATTGACGATGTTGGCTGAGGGCCCTGGCTGAAGGATTGACGATGATGGTGGCTGAGGGCCCTGGCTGAAGGATTGACGATTATGTTGGCTGAGGGCCCTGGCTGAAGGATTGACGATGATGTTGGCTGAGGGTCCTGGCTGAAGGATTGACGATGATGTTGGCTGAGGGTCCTGGCTGAAGGATTGACGATGTTGTTGGCTGAGGGTCCTGGCTGAAGGATTGACGATGTTGTTGGCTGAGAGTCCTGGCTGAAGGATTGACGATGTTGTTGGCTGAGTGTCCTGGCTGAAGGATTGACGATGATGTTGGCTGAAGGATTGACGATGATGTTGGCTGAGGGTCCTGGCTGAAGGATTGACGATGATGTTGGCTGAGGGTCCTGGCTGAAGGATTGACGATGATGTTGGCTGAGGGTCCTGGCTGAAGGATTGACGATGATGTTGGCTGAGGGTCTTGGCTGTGTAATAATGCTGAGCGTGCATGCTGTTGGGTTTAGCCTATACAGTGCTGATAATGTGGACTGTCCTGGCTCAGTTACACTCCAGTCTGTTATTGTCTCCTGCTGGTCAGAACAACCTGTTTCCGGGGCTTCTGTCTTGCAAAGGAAACTGGTGTTATTGGAAGTCTGGCTGTAGTAGCCTTGCGTTTTGAGTTGTGGCATGACATTCTCAAATTTATACCTGCATGTTCTCTTTAATTAGTGTGTGTCTTCCTTTTATTAACATCATTCGTATTTTATGAAATGACCACCTCGTTCACAATCTGGCTTAATCATATATATCATATATATCCAGCTTTCTATTTCATCTACCGACAACTGTGCCACATCTCAGTGACAGACAGAAGGAGCTATGGGACACGGAGTCTGTCCCTCCCATTGCAGGGTGACACTCTGAAGGGAGCTATGGAACACAGAGTCTGTCCTTCCCACTGCAGGGTGACACAGACAGAAGGAGCTATGGGACACGGAGTCTGTCCCTCCCATTGCAGGGTGACACTCTGAAGGGAGCTATGGAACACAGAGTCTGTCCTTCCCACTGCAGGGTGACACAGACAGAAGGAGCTATGGGACACGGAGTCTGTCCCTCCCATTGCAGGGTGACACTCTGAAGGGAGCTATGGAACAGAGTCTGTCCTTCCCACTGCAGGGTGACACAGACAGAAGGAGCTACGGGACACTGAGTCTGTCCCTCCCACTGTGGGGTGTCAACGATGGCAGAAATCTGAGATATGGAGATTACTCGGAATACTGCAAGTTTTTTGTCAGAGTTTCTAATGAGGAGTATTCTTGGGCTGCTCTCCCAGAGATATGACCTGTTCATACTAACTTGTGTAGGATTGTCTCACTCGTCTTGTTTGGGATACATTTACCAGAAGTTGCTGTGGGTTTGGTGTGTCTAGTAAGTACTTTCTGGCTCCTGACACTTTCTCTCTATTTTAGGGCAGCTCTGGCCTCTGCTCACCAAGGGCAGCCCTTGCCTGAGACCCTGAGTGTTCTCCAGAATACCCCTCAGGTGCGGGGAATGCACACCATCATCAGGTGAGGCCCTCGCTCTGGCAGGCTCTACTCTATTGCATCTGTAATTGTTCTAACCACATCTCCTTTGGGTTTTATAGAAATAAAGACACAAATCGGGACGAGTTTATATTTTACTCCAAACGTCTCATGCGCCTGCTGATAGAACACGCACTTTCCTTCCTGCCTCTTCAGGTAAGTAGAAGCACCTTCCAGCTCCCACCGTGGAAGCCCCCTACTCCTTGCACTCGGATGATTTCCTGCTTTTTGTTTCTGTCACTCGTAACTAATTAACATGAAATCCTAGCCTCGTTCACCAGCTTGTGATTACCTCTTCTCCTCTTTCAGCCAGTGACTGTGGAGACTCCTCAGGGAACTTTATACCAGGGCAAGAGAATCCACAAACAGAGGGTGAGTACCCATGAGGGGAACCAGTAGCAGTAGATACAGTAACTGGATAACTAAGAGGAGAGACACTAATTGGGTTTAAAGGGGGAGTCGTAGTAAGTTCAATGAGTGAGTTAGGAGGTGATGGCAATAGATACAGTAAGTGAAAGAGGGAGGGAAGATGATGGCAGTAGGTACAGTAAGTGGAGGGAGGGGAGAAGATGGCAGTAGATACAGTAAGTGGAGGGAAGGGAGAAGATGGCAGTAGATACAGTAAGTGATAGAGGGAAGGGAGAAGATGGCAGTAGATACAGTAAGTGATGAAGGGTGGGGAGAAGATGGCAGTAGATTACAGTAAGTGATAGAGGGAGGGGAGAAGATGGCAGTAGGTACAGTAAGTGATGGAGGGTGGGGAGAAGATGGCAGTAGATTACAGTAAGTGATGGAGGGTGGGGAGAAGATGGCAGTAGGTACAGTAAGTGCTGTGGGTGGGGAGAAGAAAGCAGAGTAATTGGGTGGTAGATACAGTAAAGTGTCTTGGCTGCTGAGCTTGCACTCTATGTATTATAACTTAATGTAATTATTACCCCTGTACATAGATAACAGGGGTGTCTATTCTCCGTGCTGGGGAGACCATGGAGCAAGCCCTCACTGCAGTCTGTAAGGACATCCGACTTGGAAAGATTCTAATACAGACAAACCATAACACTGGAGAGCCTGAGGTGAGATCCCAGCCCTCTCTTCTTCTTCTAACATCAGAACAAGTGTGCATTTTTTTCTTCTATCTGTACAATGCAGAAACCACACTGGGAATAATCCCCCATATATAGGCACTGTGTTATCATCTAGTGATTTAAGGCTCAGAACTTCAGGGGTTGGAGGGGCTTATGTCCAGGATGGTGAGTTCTTCCCTGGGGTTGGAGGGGGTTATGTCCAGGATGGTGAGTTCTTCCCTAGGGTTGGAGGGGGTTATGTCCAGGAAGGTGAGTTATTCCCTGGGGTTGGAGGAATGGTGAGTTCTTCCCTGGGGCTGGATGGGGTTATGTCCAGGATGGTGAGTTCTTTCCTGGGGTTGGAGGGGGTAATGCCCAGGGTGGTGAGCCCTTTCCTGGGATTGGAGGGGGTTATGCCCAAGTGTTAAATAGTGGTGGATGCCCGCTGTGTTTTTGAGATGGAAGCATCAGGATTTGGCGATGAGAGCACTTAGGCAGCAAGCCTGCAATATAGAGCTGGTGGTAGCGCCGTTGACTTGGAGGGAGACTGACAAGGGAGTGGAAACACTTAAGGGATGGAGAACCAAAAGTTCTATTTTGGACAGATTAAGTTTAAGGAAATGAACAGTAATCCAGTTAGAAATAGCAGAGAGGCAGTCAGGTACACAAGTCAAGAAGGGTGGTGAGAAATCAGGGGAGGACAGGTAGATTTGTGTGTCATCCGCATAGAAATAATATTGGAAGGAGCTGATGAGTTTACCAAGGGAGGCATTATAGATGGAGAATAGGAGACCAAGTACAGACCCTTGGGGAACACCAACAGAGAGGGATTGGGGAGAAGAGGCAGAGCCAGCGAAAGAAACACTGAAAGAGCGATTTGAGAGGTAGGAAGAGCACCAGGAGAGAGCGGTATCTCGTAGACCGAGATTAGAGGATAAGAAGAAGCTGCTAATATTCAACATTGTCAAAAGCAGTGGTGGTGGGTGCAAGTGACCACAGGGCAGAAGAGGGAGTTGGGTTTGGGGGGAAAATTGGTTAGGGGATAGAGAGATGAGAGATCTCTTCCCCAATTGTAGAAATCTTCTCAGTGAAGTGAGTTGCGATGTTTGTCAAGTTGGTAGGAGGAGCAAGAGAGCTAAGAATAGAGTTAAAAGCATTAAACAGTCGTTTGGGCTTGTGGGAGAGTGTGATTGTGATGAAAGGAGTTTACTTTTGCAGAGGAAAGAGACAGACTGTAGGAGCGCAGCTTAAATTTATAGTGGAGTGACTTGCAGTCCAGTGTTCACCAGTTCTGGAACATTTTTGGAGATATCTGGTCAGCTTGATGTGCCAGGGTTATAACTGGGGGCGCTTAGTGCATTTAAATGTAGGAGGTGCCACGATATCTAGTTGAGAGGAGAGAGTGTAGTTGTAGAGGGAGGTTGCAGCGTTAGGGCAGGTGAGGTTTGAGATGGGTAAAAGGAGAATTTCTGGAGGTTGGTGATAACGAGGAGGGTGAGCCCGTCCCAGGGGTTGGAG
>OW240913.1:3607676-3625589 GCA_933207985.1 Pelobates cultripes
TCAGAATTTTCATTGCTGGGATTAGATCAGGTCCAGATTGGTTTTTCATTTTTAAATTATTAAGATGTTCGTTAACGACACTAACAGGCACAGGTCTAAAATGGAACTTCTCTAAATGAGGATTTTGAAGATTTGGCAGGGCCTGATCTTTATTTGCAGTCTGAGAATGAGTGTCATTGTTATCTTAGCAACCAGGGGGGTAGCACACCCAACAAAATAATTATTAAAGGCGTTCGCTACATCTAGGGGGTGTTGCAGTGTTTGGTTGTCCATTTTGACAGTGGAGGGTTGGGAGTGGATTGTGGGGGTTTGTATGCTATTTATGATTTTCCAGACGTTTCTTGGGTTTGATAGATTGTTTAAATTTTCACTGAAATATTGGGCCTTTGCCATTTTTGTTTGTTTTGTGCATATATTTCCCCAATGTCTGTAGGCACAGTAATCATTCATGGAGCCAGTACGCTTGGTACGTTTGAATGAGGTCAGCAGTAACCCAGGGCAGGTGTGTCCCTTTTAGTCGCACTTTACGCAGAGGGGCATGCAAATTCCAAACACGCAAGAGCTCGGCCTGGAAAAATGCAATTGCAGAGTCTAGATCTGGTATTAGACCGGCCAGGGATAAGTCTCTCCTCAATGTAAGACACATAAAAACCCACTTAACATTTTAAAAAGAAAGCAACTAAAAGACTCTCAGACTGTTAGAAATATGTTTCTCCGCTTTGATAAAATGAAGATTGAATTGTTTGGTCTCACTTCAAAGCATCATGTCTGGTAGAATCCAGGCACCTCCCACCACTAGCCCAATATCATCCCAACTGTGAAATGTGCTGGTGGTTGAGTTATGTTTTGGGAGTGTTAAGAGAAAGCTGAACGCAGTGAAATACAGCGATTTCATAAATGAAAATCTGGTCCAGAGATCTCAGGAGCTCAGACTGGACTGAAGGTTCACTTTCCATAAGGACAGTGACCCTAAACTCAGACCACACAATGCAAGAGAGGCTTACGAATAACTCTATTAATGTCCTTGAGTGGTCCAGCCACAGTCTGGACTTGAACCCAACTGAACATTGTTGGAGAGACCTGATAATGTCTGTCCACCGGTCGTCTCCATCCAACTGAAAAGAGTTTGAGTGGATCTGCAGAGTTGAATGGCAGAAATAAATATTTAATATTTTTTTTGCTGTTTAAAATTTTTGTAATGGTGTCAAAATCTGTTTTTTTTTTTAATTTGTCATTATGGGGTATTGAGTTTAAGTTAGTGTGAAGAAGATTTGTTTTAACAAATAATTGTAGCTTCAGGCTGCAACATAAAAACATGAAGGGGTCTGAATTCCTTCTGTCTATAGATAAATGTATGTGTAGTGCAGAATACAATTACCAAACATCATAAAGACCAATGCTCCCTTCATAGGTTACAGTGCAAGATGGTGCCTTTGCCATGTCTCCATGCCCCAACCTTCTTTAGCAGACACCTTCAACACTTATGGCAGAATCTGATAGCTAATGTCAAAAATCTGTGATTGAGCTGTCAACAAGCTGATAGCAGCTATGGTGCAATTGCTATCAGCTTAGGAAGCAGTTCTATTAATGTTATCTGTAAAATCGAATATTCAATGTTCATCTACACATGAGTTCCTGCTTGCCAGACGTTTATGGGATAAGCTTAGCTCATTAAAATCAAGATTGGCTGAGGTGCCTTCTGGTTCGGTGAGAGCTCAATGCAGAAGCTAAAAATCCTTCAAATTTACAGCATAATATTTTTCATTTGACTTTTTTAGTGTATATATAGAATTTTATTATATTTAGATGACAATGACTGCCAACCCATAACCTCTCTCATTCCCTGTGCATGACACATTAGACACCTGGTGCTTCATATCGATACAGCTCATTTAACATTTCAAAGCTTTTGTAAAGCTTGGTACCCTCACCTTGACTTTAGAGCTTCATGGGAACCTAGTTAACATATCTGACGTGCCACGGGTTCATTATTACTGGTTTCCAGGATGGGTTTGCACATAACTTCATATATATTTATTATTTTCAGTTCCGCTGGAAAATTCCATTTATTTGATAAATTTCCAGGTTTGGGAGCATTGTCGATGATGTGCGTGTGATATTTGAAGATTTTTGATGCTTGAAGCCACAGGCCTGTTATTTTTATGCTTGAGTTGCGCTTTCAATCCTGACATTCTTCTCTTCCCATGTCTAGTTTGTTGGACAGCCCAAGCAAACTGGACGAGGAACATCGGCTGATTGCCCGATACGCAGCTCGATTAGCCGCAGAAGCTGGGAACTCAGTAAGTAGATTTGCCGTCCTTTCCAGTTTTTATGTAATGTATAGAAGACTTTTATCTCCTAGCCTCGTGGTCAGGTTACTTTCACATACAAAGGATTTCCTTGATACTGTCGTATGGGAGATCAAGTTGAGACCAGCTGCCGCACTGCAAGTTTTACATGACGTTGAGAGGTCAGTGGCAGTTCTGAGCACTTTATTGGCCTCATACTGAGCCACAGGGCTTTGTAATCCTTCCTCTCCAACAGGGATATGCAATGTTTGTAGCAGAGAATCAAGGCACTCCAGAGCACCATAACTACAACACTTCATTGCAGTGGTTATAGAGAAGAATAAATCATTCGGCATCTCTAGTGGGCTCAGATGATCCAGACTCCAAGCTGTGATGTCACTGAAGCGCCCATTAATATTTGGTTGCCTAATTCACTCTTATTGGAAGCATCTATCACTATTGGGGTTCACCAGAGATGCTTCATGGAGAGCTACCTAACTTAAAGGAATAGTATAGTGCTGGAATAGATATTTAGGCCCCCTGTCCCCCTTAGAGTGGAGATAAAAGGTATTAAACTTACCTTTTCTCCATCGCAGCGCTGGTCTCTGCATGACTAGCCCTTCCTTCATGGCAGAGATTTTCAACCTTGACAATCTCAGCCAATCCAATGCTTTGAATCAATGCATCTATATGAGAAGCGTGCCGCGTCTCTTTGCAAAGAGGAGGTCCTGCATATTGTGCAGCACTGACCCAGGAAGCACCACTAGTGGTTGTCTGAGTGACTGCACCTCGAAAGTGTTACAAACCAGCAATGTAAATATTGCTTTTCTCTGAAAAGGCAGTGTTTACATTGATAAGCCTGCAGGAATAGGCTACAGTCACCATAACAACTATATTAAGTTATATACCGTACATTAAGCTGTATATGTTCATTAAGTTGTATATGTACATTAAAGGACCACTATAGTGCCAGGAAAACATACTTATTTTCCTGGCACTATAGTACCCTGAGGGTGCCCCTACCCTTAGGGTCCCACTCCTGTCGGGCTGGATGGAGAGAAAGGGGTTAAAAACTCTCCATTCTCCAGCGCCGGGGACTCTCCTCCTCCTTTCCCGTCATCAGCTGAATGCGCATGCGCAGCAAAAGCCACGCGCGTCTTCAGCCAGTCTCATAGAAAAGCATTCTCAATGAAAATCACAGTGAGAAGCGCTTCTAGCGACTGTCAATGAGACAGCCACTAGAGGCTGGATTAACCCTAGTGTAAACATAGCAGTTTCTCTTAAACTGCTATGTTTACAGCAGAAAGGGTTAATCCTAGGTGGACCTGGCATTAAGCTGAAGTGGTCTGGGTGGTCTGGGTGCCTATAGTGGTCCTTTAAGCTGTATATTGTACATTAAGCTGTATGCTGTACACTAAGTTATATACTGTACATTATGCTGTATACCGTAAATAAAGCTGTATACCATACAAAAAGCTGTATACCGGACATTAAGCTGTATACTGTACATTAAGCTATAAACTGTACATTAAGCTGTGTACTGTACATTACGCTGTATACTGTACATTACGCTGTATACTGTACATTACGCGGTATAATGTACATTAAGTTGTATACATACATTACGCTGTATACCATACAATAAGTTGTATACCATACATTAAGCTGTATACCGTACAATAAGCAGTATACTGTACATTAACCTGTATAACAGATTACGCTGTCTACTGTACAATAAGCTATATACCATACAATAATCTTTTTACCAAACATTAAGCTGTATACTGTATATTAAATGTTATACGTACATTAAGCTGTATACGTACATTACACTGTGTGTCGGACCGCCTGCCTCCTGCCTGGGTGCCTCCGTCGAACGATGCTCCTAGTGCTTGCCAAGGACCGTCAGCACCGCACTCGACACCATAACCCCAGCAAGCCCCACAAACCGCAGGGTTTTGCCGTCTTCCGCCTACTTTGGACCCAAGACCAGGATCCCGCTTCCTGTAGGTAGACCTCTCTTAAATCCAGGGAGCAGGAACAGGAATAAGCTCTTACCAGAGCTTAGTGGTTATACCCTGGGGAGTATAGGGATTATAGCAATCCCCAGAGTGTAGATCTCCAATCCTTCAAACATGAGCCAAGACTTCATGAAGGTGCAAGATGATCTGTTTAATGGTGGCCACAGCTTGGCCTTTTATGCAGGTCCTCCAGCAAGGGCTACTCCCACAGGGACCTTGTGGAGGACTGGAATACAATTACAGTGGCCAATCAAAGTACAATACAATATGAAACACTCCCACATAAACAGTAAAATACCTCCTCTCTATCCTGGAGATAATTGGGTTAAGTGGCCGTAGTAAACTGAATTATCTCCAGGTACAGAAAATATTTCTAAGTTAAAACTGTAACAAAAACACATTAAAATACATAACTTATATTTCACCAAACGGAACCCCCACATTCAACCTATTCCCAGATAGTTTGGATCTGAGCGCTCAATATATCCGAACAGCGCTCATATCCCCTGAACACAGTCAAATCGCCATGGAGCCAAAGAGTTTTTTTCACCGACTGTTCGGCAGAAATCTGTCCAGAATTAGCTCCATAGCTTTAGCTATCCGGGTCGGTCTGTTTTTAATGTTAATTGCCCCCTTTTAGTACAAGGAAGGGTGGGGTCAGACCATAGCAAGGGCTGAGGGGAGATTGAGGAGGGACAGGGCAGCCAGTTTCAACTGGTCTGGCAGTGTCCCTGGGACAACACCCTGCTGGAGAAACAATAGGACAGAAAAAAGGGGGAGGGGAAGAGGCACATTGTCCCATGGAAGTCACTTTTTAACTTGTCTTTTTGCAGGACCCATAGTCTTTGGGCAAAATGCTGGCAAGCAGGCCCTCCAAATCCCAGTGCGTCCTACCCCTTAAGGACGCAGCTTCAAAAACTGGACTTACCCTTAAAGACACAAACATTTTTTGAATTTTTTTCTGTTTGTGTTCAACCTCCGTTTGCATTTTTCTTATTTATTGCACCAACACATGTTCTATAGCGTATATTTTTAAAGTACAAAAAGGGCTTTAATCTGATGTGACATATACATATATAAATTCTTGTTTATTTTAAAAAAAAAATTTTTTTCCACATTTTAGGCAATAACGTGTGTATAATAAATGCAGCTTAAGGAAAGTAATTTTAAAAATATTCAATTAGTTCTGATTTTCAGAGTACATAATATGTCTAGGATTTCAGCTTATCTTGAAAGTTATAGGTCACAAAATACAAGGAGTAAAATAAAATTTTAATGTGGAGCTATTTTAGAATTTGGTATGTTTGTCTTAAAAGCTTAATAGCCATCACAGAAAGCAAAATTGCTGCACAAAAGTATATATTTATATAAAGCACACATCACAGGCTATTTACCAAAGGGTATTCTGACACTTTTTATGCCGCCAATCTCTGCTAAATAGTGTAGTAAAAAAGATTTCTAACATACACACATAAAACAAGGATTTTTAATGTGTATTTTATAATGCTGATGTATACTACTGCTGTATAAAACCCCATATTGTTTTCAGCCATATCAACTGAGTAAAACGATACCCCCAATGTATGCCTTTGCCTTTATCCTGTGAAGTTACAGTGCCATAAAAGAGACGTGACCATTTCAGTTTTCACAGTGATAATTTTGATAGATGAATTTGATGGGGCAAGTCTCATTTTGGGGCATTGTAGCAGTTTAACTGTTGAATTTATCCCTGGACAGCTCACTAAGAATGCAGCTTTACAATGAATGTAAAATGGATGCTGTCCAGGAGGTGGGAGGGTCTGGGAGGGAGGGTCTGCTGCTGATTGGCTGGAATGTGTCTGCTGACTGTGAGGTACAGGGTCAAAGTTTACTCAATGATGAGTCCGTGGCGAACCGTTCGTGGCGAACCGTTCGGCACTTCACTAGTCCTGACCATTACAGTTTTTACAATTAGAATTTTGATAAATGGATTTGATGTGTCTATATCACATTTTAGGGCATTGTAGCAGTTTGACAGTTAAAATGACCCCATAAATGCATACCATTTGTGAAAGTAGACACCACGGGCAATGTCATATGGTATATTTTGAGCTTTATTATTGTTATGTTAGCACCAATTTCTTTCAAATTTTATCATTGTTTTATTTTTGCATTTTTATTCACACATGCTGTATTTTAGTGGTTAATTTTGGAAAATTGATATATGCTACTGTAAATTTAATCACTAAATTATTCTCAGCTATATTTCCTGAGTACAAAATGACCCCCTTTGTATACCTTAGCCAGGTTTTGTGAAAAAATACAGGGCTAAAATCATACCCGGCCCAGAACAGTTTTTTTTAAATGGCAAATTGACGATGGGTCATTGTTTCATTTTGGGGCATTTTAGTCGCTTATATATTTAATTTACGCCACCAATGCATACCATTTACAAAAGTGGACACCATGGGGACCCTCACATAAAATATTATAAGCTTTATTGAAGTGACATTTTGTTACCATTTTGTTTCAAAGTTTGTGGTATTCATTTTTATTTTAACATTTCTACATACACATATTATTTTTTATGCTTATTTTTTAAATCTCGTGTGTCCCACTGTCATAAAATTATCTTAGCTGTACTCAGTAACATCTTCTCAGTACAAATATACCCCATATGTATATCTTTGGAAAGTAGCGATCTTAATCCCAATCTAAATCTGTAATCCTAAACCAAGCCCTAATCCTAATCCTAATCCCAAATCTAACCCTCAATCTAATAATAAACCCTTACCACAATCCTAATCCATAACGTAACCCTAATTATAACCTTAATCCTAATCTCAATCCTACCTTTGGCAATAGTGTTAAAATGATTCCCCCTGCTGGTGTCAGCAGAGGAATTCTCTTGCTATTTTCAGCCAGGGATGCCCGTGCTGACCCTAATCCTAATCTGAACCATAATCTGAATCCTAATCTGAAACATAATCCCAATACTAAAATTAATTATAAACCTAATTTTAAACATAAATTTTACAATAAACCCAATAATAAATCTAGTACTTATGCTAAACCGAATAATAATCCTTAATTGTAATCCTTAATTTAATCTTAATCCCAAAGTTTTCGCTCTACTAATATCAGTACTGATATTACTAAAGGGATTTTAAACTAAAACAGACAGTGATATGTTGCTGCCATCTACTGGCTATTTTCAGTATTGCAGTCTCCCATCTTTTACATTGAAGACCTTATGCCCAATGCAATGCGGTCTGTGCTGGGCAACTGAAAATGCCCAGTACTGATCAGAATGGCATTTGGGTATAGAGGGAGACCCTGGTGGTCTTCCAAGCACCAGTTCACTTGAGAGAATGACTTAGCTGAGCTTGATCGCTCAGCTGCAGTGTTCTTTGTGGAGTTACAGCACTGCATGCAGCTCATCAAAAAGTCTGGGGCCACTAAAAATGGCCCCAACTGACAGAGGGAAGCCCCAGCTATCTATTGATACCCAGGTTTCCTGGTGTGAGCAGAGATTTGACCCTGCTCACACTACATTGCTGTCTATGTGGATTTAAATCCCCATTAAAAGAGCTGCTTGCCGACCTCACTTTAAGCTCTCCATGCAGCTCATCAAAAAACCTGGGGCCACTAAAAATGTCCCCATCTGACAGAGGGGACCCCCAGGTTTCTAATGATACCTGGGTTTCCTTGTGTGAGCAGGGATTTAACCCTGCTCACACTGCATTGTGCTCTATGGGGATTTAAATCCCCCTTTAAACAGCTGCATGCAGATCTCACTTTGAGCTCTGCATGCAGCTCAGCTGTCAGTCTGGGGACATTAAAAACATGTCCCCAGCTGATAGAGGGGAGCCCCAGGTTTCCATTTATACCTGGAACTCCCTTGTGTGAGTAGGGATTTAACCCTGATCCCCACTAAATAATAGTGGGGATTTAAATCCCCATTTAAATGCTTGTTTGCAGCATCGGTCAGTCTGGGGCCACTAATTCTGGCCCCAGGTGAGAGAGGGGAGCCCCAGGTATCAAATGATACCTAGGGCTCAGAGTTACCAGCAAGGTAATAGACCCTGCTGGAAAAATACTGCATGTCGGAAATTTACCATCATGCGTCCTTAAGGGGTTAAGCTATATACTGTACATGAAGCTGTATACCGTACATTAAGCTGTATGCCGTACATTAAACTGTATATTGTACATTAAGCTGTATATTGTACATTACGCTGTATATTGTACACCTTACATTAAACTGTATGCCGTACATTGAGCCGTATACTGCACACCTTACATTAAGCTGTATATTATACATTACGCTGTATACCGTACATTACGCTGTATACCATACATTAAGATGTATACTGTACATTAAGCTGTATACCGTACATTAAGCTGTATATTATACATTAAGCTATTTACCGTACATTAAGCTGTATACCGTACATTAAACTGTATACTGTACATTAAGCTGTATATTTTGAGTTCCAGACACTAGACGAGGTTGTGATCCGTGAGCAACAAAAATATACTGTACATTAAGCGGTATACCTGTGGGGATATTTATGGGATGATAATATTATACAGTTGAGAATTGCCCACTATTTCAATTCTCTTAGATCTTAGAGATAGTTTTGTGTGTGTGTGTGCCAGCGTGTTGGGTTCCCCGAATCGTGACACTAATATTATTATTATTTTATTTGTCACAATAAATTATATCTATTTTTATAACAAATTGTGATGTTATTTGTATGGAATACATCACAATGTATCAGCTGCAGTGTTCTTTGTGGAGTTACAGCACTGCATGCAGCTCATCAAAAAGTCTGGGGCCACTAAAAATGGCCCCAACTGACAGAGGGAAGCCCCAGCTATCTATTGATACCCAGGTTTCCTGGTGTGAGCAGAGATTTGACCCTGCTCACACTACATTGCTGTCTATGTGGATTTAAATCCCCATTAAAAGAGCTGCTTGCCGACCTCACTTTAAGCTCTCCATGCAGCTCATACAAATAACATCACAATTTGTTATAAAAATAGATATAATTTATTGTGACAAATAAAATAATAATAATATTAGTGTCACGATTCGGGGAACCCAACACGCTGGCACACACACACACACACACAAAAGGTGCCGTACCGGACCTTAGAGTGGCCGGGCTAAGCACACACAGAATAGTCAGGAAACAAGCCGAGTAAGGGGAACCAGAAGACAGAATAACGTGAAACAAGCCGAGGTCAAAGGGTAGGAGAAAGTCACAGAGTCAGATAAACAAGCCAGAGAGTACGTAACCAGAAACACAAGGTAAGTAGCAATACTAGCAAGCAAAGACCACAACAGGGCAGGGAGGAACAGGAAAGGTAAGTATTTAAACCATAAGGTTAATTCTGATTGGATAATTTCCAATCAGAATTAACAATCACACGTGGGAGATATCTAGACCTCCCACTGTGATTGAGGCACTGTGCCTTTAACGCCGGGTCAGGTGACTGACCCCGGCGTGTACAAACTTGGGCGGTCTCCCAGCGTGCAGCGTCATGTATGCTGCCGCTGGGGGACGTGGAGGAAACGGCGGGCGGCATCCGAGGCTGGAAGGATGCTGCTCGCCAGACCCAGGAGGAGGAGGGGACCGCAGACGGCTGGAGGGTGAGTACCGCGAGTGGAGTGCAGCCTCCCCTCGCAGCCGCCCGCGGGATCCCGACATTACCCCCCCTCGAAGACCACCCGGAGGGCGGGAAGCGGAAGGCTTCAAAGGAAACCGGGCATGAAAGGAGCGGACCAAAGAGGGAGCGTGCACATCACAGCTCGAAACCCAGGACCGCTCCTCAGGGCCGTACCCCTTCCAATCCACCAAATATTGCAGCCAGCCCCTAGAAACACAAGAGTCGAGAAGAGCAGCCACCTCGTACACGTCGTCAGAGACAGCGCGAGGGGAAACGGGCCGCCCGAGGGGACAAGAGAACCGGTTACACAGCAAGGGCTTCAAAAGCGAGACGTGAAACGTGTTCGGGACACGCATGGAAGGAGGCAGATCAAGGGAGTAGGAAACGGGGTTAACCTTACGTAACACCTTGTAGGGACCAAGAAACCTGGGGGCAAATTTCATCGAGGGAACCTTGAGACGGAGGTTCCTGGAGGACAACCATACCCTATCACCCGGAACATAAGAAGGGGCCGCAACCCTACGGCGATCAGCAAACTTTTTCTGAGCAGCTGCTGAACGAGACAGCGCAACATGGACCTGATCCCACGTCTTCCGCAAAGAGGCGAGGTGCTGGTCCAAGGCGGGCATTCCCTTGTCGGAGAACGCACCGGGAAGGACAGAAGGACGAAACCCATAAGCAACCTCAAAAGGACTTAAGCCAGTAGACGAATGAGACACCTGGCAAATTCAGCCCACGGAAGAAGGCGAGTCCAGTCATCCTGGTGCGCATTAGTGAAGCAGCGCAAATACAATTCCACAGACTGATTAGCACGTTCGGCCGCACCATTAGATTGCGGGTGATAGGAGGAAGAGAACGACAAGGAGACCCCCATCTCAGCACAAAAGCCCCTCCAAAACCGAGAGACAAATTGAGGGCCCCTGTCAGATACGATATCCTGAGGTACCCCATGCAATCGGAACACTTCTTTGGCAAACACCTGAGCTAACTGAACTGCAGAAGGCAGTTTCTTAAGCGGAATAAAGTGCGCCATTTTAGAGAACCTATCCGTCACAGTCAGTATCACCGTCTGACCATCAGAAAGAGGCAGGTCTACAATGAAATCCATGGATAAGTGGGTCCATGGTTTCTTGGGTATAGATAGAGGCATCAGAAAACCCTGGGGTCTCACATTAAGGGACTTACACTGCGTGCAGACCCGACAAGCCTGAACAAAATCCACTACGTCTCGCTTGAGTGAAGGCCACCAGAACTGTTGAAGGAGGCCCTTGTAGGTTTTGGTAACCCCCGGATGACCAGCAGTTTTGGCTGTGTGAAATAAAGTTAACAACTTTTTTCTGTCATTTGTTTCAACGTATAGTTTACCAACCGGCGTCTCAGGGGCTGCCTGGGTTTGGTATGTCTTAATGCTATCAAAGAAAGGTGAAGAAACAACCAAACGGGTAGCAGCTATTATCTGAGACGCAGGTACAATAGGTTCAGGAGTCGGGTTAACAAATTCTACTGGTTCATGCTGCCGAGAGATAGCGTCAGCTTTGGCATTACGGCAACCAGGTCTATAGGTAATAACATATTGGAAGCGTGAGAGAAATAGAGACCATCTAGCCTGGCGGGCAGATAACCTTCTAGCATCAGCTATATAGGATAGGTTCTTATGATCTGTTATAACCATAATTTTGTGTCTAGAACCCTCTAATAAGTACCTCCATTCCTTAAAAGCTAACACAATAGCTAATAGTTCCCTGTTCCCAACATCGTAATTCTTCTCTGAATCAGACAACCTTTTAGAAAAATAACAACAGGGATGGAGGGGTTTGTCATACGACAACCTCTGTGACAGTACGGCTCCCACACCTGACTCTGAAGCGTCTACTTCCATAACAAAGGGAAGAGAAGGATCAGGGTGGTACAGCACTGGAGCAGAGGCAAATGCCTTCTTGAGGGTTTCGAAGGCCTTAAGGGCTTCAGGAGTCCAAACCCTAGGGTGTAGACCTTTTTTTTGTCAGCTTCGTTATAGGAGAGATGAGTGGTGAAAAGTTTTTTATAAATTTCCTTTAATAGTTGGCAAATCCTATAAAACGCTGGATAGCCTTCAGTCCTTGGGGAAGTGGCCAGGACAGTATAGCTTCCAATTTAGCAGGATCCATACTGAAACCCTGTTCAGTAATGATATATCCTAGGAATTGCACAGAGGTCTGATCGAATAAACATTTTTCTAACTTACAGTAGAGTCCGTTCTGCAATAGCCTTTTGAGCACCATCCTAACATGGTTATGGTGTGACTTCAAATCAGGAGAATACACAAGTATGTCGTCAAGGTACACCACAGCACAGACATGCAATAGATCCCTAAGGACATCATTTATGAGGTCCTGAAACACGGCAGGAGCATTACACAGTCCAAAAGGCATGACCAGATATTCGTAATGCCCACTGCGTGTGTTGAACGCTGTCTTCCACTCGTCATTCTCCTTTATACGGACAAGGTTATAAGCCCCCCTGAGGTCTAATTTGGTGAAGAATTTAGAACCTTTAACGCGATCAAACAACTCAGTGATGAGGGGGATAGGGTAGGCGTTTTTAACCGTTATATTGTTCAGACCCCTGTAGTCTATACATGGCCTCAAATCGCCCTCCTTCTTAGCCACAAAATAGAAACCAGCACCAGCAGGAGAGGAGGACCTTCTAATAAAACCTTTTCTTAGGGATTCCCGTATGTACTCCTCCATGATCTGGTTCTCTTTTTCAGAAAGAGGGTAGACCTTTCCCCTAGGAGGCATAGTACCCGGTAAGAGGTTTATGGCACAATCATACTCACGATGTGGAGGTAGCTTATCTGCCTCCCTCTTTTCAAAAACCAAGGCAAGGTCTGCATAAACAGAAGGGACAGAAACCAAGAGTGGTTTAGCCGTGGGCACGTTAAGTAAACAAACAGGACGTACATGAGCCATACAGTCTCGCTGACAAGATTCCCCCCAGGAGAGTATATCTAAACAACCCCAATCAAGAACAGGGTTGTGTTTAACTAACCAGGGAAAACCCAGAACGATGGAGGCTGTAGGGGAGTCAATTATTTGGAAGGTTAACTTCTCCTTGTGCAAAACACCCACAGACATAACTATTTCCTGGGTTTCATGGGTCACCAGAGGTTTCTCCAGTGGTCTACCATCTATGGCCTCAACGGCCAAGGGTGTCTCCTTTCGGATCAAATTCAGGGCTGCGGTTTTGGCAAAGGTCTCATCCATAAGGTTGTCTGCCGCACCCGAATCGATCAGGGCTTTGGTTGTTATAGTGGTTTTATTGACCAAAAGAGAAACCGTAATAAATGGTCTGGAGATGGACATATGAGGGGACAAAGTCATAACACCCGAGGCCGACCCCTCTCTAGGCCTTAGGTGCTGCAGTTTCCCTGTACTTTAGGGCAGGCTTTACAGTGATGCCCCCTCTTCCCACAATAAAGGCATAACCCCTCCCTTCTACGGTACGCTCTTTCGGCCTCAGTTAACCCCGTAGCACCCAACTACATGGGTTCAGAGGATGTTTGCCTAGGAGCGGGTAACGCTAGCAGTGAAGTACTGGGTAGAGCAGGTAACACCCGTGTATCCAACCGTCTTTGGCTACGCCTCTCTCTAATACGGTTATCGATAAGAATCACATAGTCTATAACATCATCTAGAAGAGCAGGCAATTCCCTGGATGCTATTTCATCCAGTATATAAGCGGCCAGACCCTCCTGAAAGGCTGTTACGAGGGCGTCATTATTCCAAACCACTTCAGCTGCTAGAGTACGAAATTCGATAGTGTAATCTGCTACAGATCTGTTACCCTGTCGGACCCTAAGCAGAGCCTTGCCAGCAGAAGCAACCCTACCGGGTTGATCAAACGTGCGTCTGAAAGCTGTCAGAAAATCTGCAAAGGACATAGGAGACGTATTTTCCCAAATGGGGTTGGCCCATGCTAAAGCTCTCCCGGACAAGTGGTTTATCAAAAAGGCAATTTTAGATCTGTCAGTGGGATAGGAGCGTGGATTCATCACCAAATGGATGTCGATTTGGTTGAGGAAACCACGACACAATGCTGGGTCACCACTGTAGCGCTGTGGCGGCGTCATGTGAACTACATGAGCGGGAACAGGTACTGGAGTGGGAATGGGTTCGGGCACAGCAGCAGCAGCCTCCTGAACGGCAGGTTGCAAGTGTGCAGTACGAGCCAGTATGGTTTGCAAAGCTTGAGCAAACTGATCCATACGGTGGTCCAAGCCATCCATTCTAGCCTCTTGATTAACTAGGAGCTGTGGTATGTCAGCAGGTTCCATTATGGCCCTGTTGTAATGTCACGATTCGGGGAACCCAACACACACACAAAAGGTGCCGTACCGGACCTTAGAGTGGCCGGGCTAAGCACACACAGAATAGTCAGGAAACAAGCCGAGTAAGGGGAACCAGATGACAGAATAACGTGAAACGAGCCGAGGTCAAAGGGTAGGAGAAAGTCACAGAGTCAAATAAACGAGCCAGAGAGTACGTAACCAGAAACACAAGGTAAGTAGCAATACTAGCAAGCAAAGACCACAACAGGGCAGGGAGGAACAGGAAAGGTAAGTATTTAAACCATAAGGTTAATTCTGATTGGATAACTTCCAATCAGAATTAACAATCACACGTGGGAGATATCTAGACCTCCCACTGTGATTGAGGCACTGTGCCTTTAACGCCGGGTCAGGTGACTGACCCCGGCGTGTACAAACTTGGGCGGTCTCCCAGCGTGCAGCGTCACGTATGCTGCCGCTGGGGGACGTGGAGGAAACGGCGGGCGGCATCCGAGGCTGGAAGGATGCCGCTCGCCGGACTCAGGAGGAGGAGGGGACCGCGGACGGCTGGAGGGTGAGTACCGCGAGCGGAGTGCAGCCTCCCCTCGCAGCCGCCCGCAGGATCCCGACAATTAGGCAGCATGCATGATAATAATCAGTGAATATTTAGTATAACATAAGTATGTAATACAATGGCAATATTAAAACAATCCAATGGCTAACAGCATCAACTGTCAAGACTTACAAGATTTATGAGGGTACTTCACAGACACAGAAAGCTAAACTTCCAGTGAAAAGCCATAAAACCTTGGCTAACAGTTAGATCAACTGAGTAACCCTTTCAATGCTGGCTACATCCTCCTAGGCATATAATATCCTATTCTCATGTAATTTTCAATTAAAATAACATTCAAACCAGCTCATTAATCATTTCCTGGAACCATCCAATAAGAATAATCTACCAGATTTTTACCAAAGCCAAATTTAACTCTACCTAAGATGTACGATCTTATTTTAGAGCAAATCAATACACAAGGATAAAAACAGTGGTATGCTAACACGTGGTAAGATACCAGTACTATGTAATTATCTGACTCCACCTGCAGAATGGAGTGTTATAACTACATATTCTTTAAGTAACTAAGATTTCTCAATTATTGAAATCTGACCGTGATTTATCCATGCATGTATCCTGCTATTAATAGATTTTAATTAATTTAGATTAATTAAATAAAACCAGCAAATTACCAGTTATGATGTTCTCATCAGATGAGTAGGTAGTCCCAGGAACTTGAATGCGAGTATGTTTGGTTGTATGGAGGTGTGTAAGTAATAGAGAAAAGTGATGTTGGTTAGAAAGTAATAGTAAAATTCTAAGTGTCAAGGAGTGTTTCTTGAGTTGTGTCCAAGAGAGTTTGAGAGTTGAGTGTTGGTCCCAGAGTGTCCTGAATATCTGTCCTGGATCTCTCTGAATGTCCGAATCTGAATGCCCACACTCCTCCCTCTCTTCCCTTTGTCCTAACTTTTAAAGGGCCAGACTCTCTGTACATCATTAGTTGATAAGGCCAATAGGAAACTGTAGGTGTGTCTACGTTACCTAGTATTATATAGTTTTTGGTCAATAGAGGGCAGTCTCGCTTCACTTAACTTTCATATCCAGGAAAGAGTTAACTTTTCCTGATGACAATTTTGACGTCATTTGGCTTATCTAAAATGACTACCATAACTTACGTTTGCTGTCAGTTCAAAGCGTTTGCCTCAGTCTTTGTGGCAACTACTTTGATCGTAATTTCTAGGATTGACATGTCTAAACTCAATTTCACCCCTTACTTACAATGGGACTGTAACGGAACCGCTAGCACCCCGACCGGGTACCTTCCGCCGACGGATGCTCCTAGTGCTTTCCGAGGACTCCAAGCACTCTGCCTGACACCATAACCACTGCAGACCCCACGAACCGCCGCAGCTTGGTTGGGGTCTCGCCGTCTCCACCCACTCTGGACCCAGGACCAGGGTCCAGCTTCCAGCAGGTCGACCTCTCTCCGAATTCCAGAGAGCAGGAACAGGAACAAGCTCTTAGCAGAGCTTAGTGATTATACCCTGGGGAGTATAGTGATTATAGCAATCCCCAGAGTGTAGTTTCTCCAATCCCCCAAACATGAGCCAAAACTACATGAAGGTACAAGATGATCTGTTTATTGGCACACAAAGAACCTTCTTTTATGCAGGTCCCCATGCAAGGGGACATCCCACTGGGTGGGACACAGTACAACCAATCACACAATGATTACATCCCACACATCTCCTCCCCTTAGCCTGAGAGGTAACCCAATTATCCATACATTTTAAAACACACTTTTTACCCAACTTTCATAACTCTAAAACTATACATCACATTCACATAAAATTACATATTCACAATCAATCCATTCAGGGGAACAACATATTAAAAAATGGCCTGAATCAGACCAGGGGTTCAGAAGTTAGCACAAGTATCTTTTGGGGCCTGGCTGGCAGCAATGGATATCTGCCCCAAACTGGTTTCAGAGTCTTCTATTCTGGAGATAATTGAGAAGTAATGCAATTATCTCCAAGGACAGAGGCAAAACTCCATTAGCCACATGGCAGACAAAGGACAACAAAAGACATAAAAATACATACTGTTACATTTATCACATAGAACCTACACATTTCCAATTTACCGAACACATAATAGCATATATAATATTGCAGACCACCTGAATGCAATCTGCTACACAGTCTTAAAGGGACATTGTTCCTAAAAGTCATAATATGTCCAGGGATGGTTTTTAAAGGGCCAGCAGCAGCACCATACAAATCCAATATGCCCAAATATTGTACTTGAAGGGCCAAATAACCCAGGGCCATAGTCATGAGGCAAGAGGCTGGCAATCAGGCTCCTCCAACAGCCAGGGGAAAATCTGGTGACAAAAAGCGTTTCGTCACAGGGACCTTGTAAAATTAATTACTTAGTCTTCTCTGTCACTAGTGTCTGTGTTTAAAATTATTTCTATTCTATTAACATTTAAACAGAGCATTCCATCGCCCTGCTTCATTGCTTATCACTTGGCTTGTTTACATAATGCATTCCTTAGCTCAGGCTAGTGGCTAGTTACAGAAAGGAAATCAATTTTGTGTCTGTCTTGCATGAAGATAGCAAAATGGAGTCCGCTCTGTTCTGAGTGACTCTGGCAATATACACTTTTAATTTCTATCTTAGCACAAAATGTCTGCCGATATAAATATCCTGACATACCGTACATTAAGCTGTATACTGTACATTAGGCTGTGTAACGGACCGTTTTGCCCACAAGAGGTTAAAAACCGTTTAGGTGATATTCCCCTCTCATATGCACAGGCAGCTACTGCAAGCACCAATCTCCCGAACTGCAAACACACAAACTCACCAACTCCCGAACAAGAAACACACGAACACTGGAAACAGCCGAACAGGAAAAGCATACAATCAGCTTACACGCCTAGCAATCAGCATACAATCCAATTCCCCCAATAACGAGACAATACTTCGTTTTGAGGCTCAAGCAGAATCTGGTTTATTGGGGCTAACTGCCTGGCTTTTATGCAGGTCTCCCACCTGGTGGACACTCCCCTAGGGGAC
>OW240913.1:3640248-3697289 GCA_933207985.1 Pelobates cultripes
GGAGATGCTGATTGGAGTGGCGTTTTGAAGCCAATCCTATGGCAAAGCATTGGATTGGCTGAGATCATCAAGCTTGATGATCTCAGCTATAGAGGCAGGGCCAGTCGAGGGGAGACCAGCACGCTGCGTGGGGAAAAAAAGGTGAGCAAAAACACTATTTTTAAACACACATTTACACCATGACAGACACAGAAACACACATATACCATGACAGATACACAACCCATGACAGACACACACACACACCCCATGATGGACAGACAGAGACACACCCCATGATGGACAGATGGACAGACAGACACACACACACACCCCCCATGATGGACAGATGGACAGACAGACAGACACACACACAATCCCATGATGGACAGACACAGACACACACACACCCCCACGGATGGACAGACAGACACACACACACACCCCACATGATGGACAGACACACACACACACACCCCATGATGGACACAGACACACACACCCACCATGATGGGATAGACACACACACACACACCCATGATGGATAGACACACACACACACACCCCATGATGGACAGACACACACACACACACACCCCATGATGGACAGACACACACACACACCCCATGAGATGGACAGACACACACACACACCCCATGATTGACAGACAGACACACACACACACACCCCATGATTGACAGACAGACACACACACACACCCCATGATTGACAGACAGACACACACACACACCCCATGATGGACAGACAGAGACACACACACACCCATGATGGACAGACAGAGACACACACACACCCCATGATGGACAGACAGAGACACACACACACCCCATGATGGACAGACAGACACACACACACCATGACACAGACAGACACACACCATGATACAGACAGACACACACACACACACCATACAGACAGACACCATGACAGACACACACACCATACAGACAGACACCATGACAGACACACACACCATACAGACAGACACCATGACAGACACACACACACCATACAGACAGACACACACACCATACAGACAGACACACACCATACAGACACATTACTTATACCTGCCAGGGGGAGGGGACTTTTACCGCTGGGGAGGTCTTCTGGGGGACATGTCCTGACGGCCTCTGGGGAGGTCTTCTGGCGGCCGCTGGCGGACTTGTCCTGGCGGCCGCTGGGGGAGCTGCGCTGGCTCTCCCGCCCTCGCGCGCTGCTGAATGAGACCGGCGCCGGAATATGACGTCATATTCCGGCGCCGGTCTCATTCAGCTGCGCGCTGGGGAGCAGAGCCAGCGCAGCTCCCCCTGCGGCTGCCTGGACAAGTCCGCCAGAAGACCTCCCCAGCAGCCGACAGAAGACCCAGGTGTCTGCCCGGCCCCAGGTGCCGACGGCCCACCGGGAAATTTCCCGGTATCCCGGTGGGCCAGTCCGGCCCTACCTGTACATAGGGGGTACTGTTTTACTCGGGAGACTTCGCTGAACTCAAATATTAGTGTTTCAAACTGGTAAATTGTATTACAACGATGATATTTTAAGTAAAAGTGACGTTTTTTCCTTTTGTTTACAAACAAACGGCACTTTTATGGACTATATTATTGTTGTAATATGTTTTACTGTTTTAAAACACTAATATTTGTGTTTAGTGAAGTCTCCCGAGAATAACAATACCCCCCATGTACAGGTTTTATAGTGTTTTGGAAAGTTAGAGAGTCACATATAAGGCTTGCATTTCATTTTTTTGACATTGAAATTTGCAAGATTGGTTATGTTGCCTTTGAGACCATATGGTAGCCCAGGAATAAGAATTACCCCCATAATGGCATACCATTTGCAAAAGTAGACAACCCAAGGTATTGCAAATGGGGTATGTCCAGTCATTTTTAGTAGCCATTTAGTCACAAACACTGGCCAAATATTAGTTTTGTTTTTTTCACACAAAAACAAATATGAACGCTAACTTTGGCCAGTGACTAAGTGGCTAAGTGGCTACTAAAAAGACTGGACATACCCCACGTTCAATACCTTGGGTTGTCTACTTTTTCAAATGGTATGCCATTATGGGGGTAATTCTCATTCCTGGGCTACCACACCGTCTCAAAGGTAACATTACTAATCTGGCAAATTTCAATTTGAAAATGGAACGTTCTATATTTGACCCTGTAACTTTCCAAAACACCATAAAACCTGTTAATGGGGGGGTACTGTTGTACTCGTGAGACATCGCTGATTACAAATATGGGCATTTTTTTTGCAGTAATACCTAACAGTATTATGACATTTACAGCTAAAATGTGAGGCGGAGCTACAAATTAAAAAAAAAAAAATTCAGTTTTTTAAGTTTTATTCATAATAAATTATGTTTCATATATAAATATTTGAAATGAAATGAAAGCCCTGTTTCTCCTGAACAAAATGATATATAATAAGAGTGGGTGCATTTAATATGAAAGAGGTGAATTACGGTTGAACAGACATATAGCGCAAATTCCAGTTTTTGTTTACGTTTTGTTTTGATCAGAACGTGTACTATTGACTCCGTCCTGAAGGGGTTAAATTTTAAATTTACAATATTTTTTTTTATTCACGCATTTATAGCAGCTAAGATCTCAATAGCTAGAGTGTGGAGAAGTAATACTCTCCCAAATTGTAAAATAATCAACTCAATTTGCAGCGGACAATGGAGAGAGGGTTAAATAGAAATTTGGGGGAAAACAGCCTCTGATACAAATAATTGGTTAACTAAGTTATCCCTGGTAGATTAGAAAGGAGAAGTAAGGGGAAAGATAATAAAAAAATAAAGCTAATGAAAAATAGTGCTGGAAAGGCTGAGAAGGATTGACTCGCCTTTTTTTTTTTGCGGTCCATCTTTGTCTTTTTTTAATATAAATACTAATGTTCTATACAGTATTGTACTGTGTGTATGATCTACAAGTTTGTGTAAGAAAAAAAATTAATAATAAAATAAAAAATAAGCTTTGTCCTTCAAGGCAAGTGCTCTGGGTAATTGCCTACCACTTGAGTTTAGCTCCACTGGGCTAAACTAACCAGGAAGGTTCATTTACAAATGTGCTGATTTCTATTAAAATCTGCACTTTTTTCCCCCTCACAATGACACTATAGTCACCATAGCAACTACAGCTTATTGTATTTGTTCTGGTGAATATAATCATTCCCTTAAGGTTTTTTGCAGTAAACAATGTATTTTCAGAGAAAATGCAGTTTTTACATTACAGCCTTGTAATAACTTCACTGGCCACTCGTCAGATGGCTACTAGAGGTTCTTGGGGCAGTGCTGCACTACCATTCAGCGTCTCCTCCCTCTGCATACTAGTAGAAACAGAGTTTAAACCAACGTGGGGCTGATTAATTTGTGAGTCTATGATTACATTTATAATGGGGCTGTTTTTTTTATTTTATTTTTTTTATCATCTTTAGCCCAATTGTTCACTAGTGAGTCAGGTGAAAGTCGTCAGTATTCATCAGTATTCTCAGCCTGTGCTCTGACCATCAGAACTGCTACAGCTCAGACACACATTGCACACAGCCAGTAAATATCACGCAAGTGGAAGGGGTCATGATGGGGGCAGAGATTGAAACATTCAAGGTTATTTTCTAAACTCTAAATGTTTTACAAATTAAATTGTACTAGCAAAATTGAGGCACAAAGTTATGATTATAGACGAGCTGGATGAGTCCAGATTAGCTGTTTTTGACTTTTTTTTTCCCAGTTTAAAATGTGTGAAGTTTCAGAGTTTGGTGAATAATGCTTTCGGCAGTGGAGCCAATCTTTCTAATTTAAAATTATTTTGTCAGAACAAGTAGAATGGACTACCTCTTTAGTCCTATGGTCAGGTCGAGGTCCACCCCCCATCCCAATATTCCCATTCCTCTGTGTATATTTTGTTCCTAAATTGAACCTAGTCAGCAGATTACTCATCAGTTTAGTCCTCTTTATTTAGGTTACTGACCAGATCTTGCCCATTTTTGTTCTATTTTGAAAAGGTTATAATTTTGATATGTTGCCACACAGGCGGAGATCATCAAGATTCCTGGACTCATCCTCCATATACAGATAGCTAAAAGTAGTACATAGTACTACTGAGTGCTGTCTGCACTAAAACATATTGGGGAGTCGGGGTCCCTTTATTCAAATCAAGGCAGTGCCTCTGTATAATTATTTTTCCACAAGTTGCACATTATATGCATCAGTGGTTCATTATGATTAGTGCTGCCATGTTTTTTGGGATACATATTAATAAATGTTGCATGGCAGCACACGCTCAGTGTTGCCCAGCAATATATACAAATGAGGTTCCAGAGACAATTCATCAAGCTATATACAATACAGTTAAATAATTAAATATTGGACTGTTTATTAGTCAGTCTGTTGCATCCAATATGTTTGTTAATTTTCCTTTTAATTATCGCACGTGATTGCTTGAATATTCTGTATAGATAATTGTATAAGTACCACTGCACTTAAAGCCATCTAAGCTAGAGTTAGGGTATTTGTATTATCATTGTGTGTATTTTGTTAAAAGGTTGCTAGGTCCCCTATTATATATACCCTCTTGCTTGATCTCTGACACTTGTCCAGCGCTCCACTGCCCAAGTATTTTTCACAGTATTGTCCTAGCCAACACAGAGCAGGCCCTATCCAGTCTTGGCCAACACAGAGCAGGCCCTATCCAGTCTTGGCCAGCACAGAGCAGGCCCTATCCAGTCTTGGCCGACACAGAGCAGGCCCTATCCAGTCTTGGCCAACACAGAGCAGGCCCTATCCAGTCTTGGCCGACACAGAGCAGGCCCTATCCAGTCTTGGCCGACACAGAGCAGGCCCTATCCAGTCTTGGCCGACACAGAACAGGCCCTATCCAGTCTTGGCCAGCACAGAGCAGGCCCTATCCAGTCTTGGCCGACACAGAGCAGGCCCTATCCAGTCTTGGCCAACACAGAGCAGGCCCTATCCAGTCTTGGCCGACACAGAGCAGGCCCTATCCAGTCTTGGCCGACACAGAGCAGGCCCTATCCAGTCTTGGCCGACACAGAACAGGCCCTATCCAGTCTTGGCCAGCACAGAGCAGGCCCTATGGTTATAATTAGGCCTTGTGTTGTTTTGCAGCATGTTACGTGTGCCTCATTAGTAAACAGCGATAACATTGATCATTATCAGCCCTGGGGGCAGAGATACATGCATACACCGGGGGGACCCCTCAGGCTGACCAACCCCCGAACTATAAGACCCCTCTGGACACAAGCGGATGCTCCGTCACAACCAGTACCTGCCACACCGAGATCTTCTTTAACAAATCTGATTTCCTCACACGAAACCCACCTCAGGCCACGCCCTCTCCGAACACGAGGCCTGCACAGCAATATCGGCTCTTTTCATTGGCACGCGGGGGCGGTTAGCTAGTTCCTGCACGGAGTACTGATCTCGAGGCCGCGTGACTGCATTTAAACGTCTTGGCGCGCGGGGTGCAGAGCGGGAAATCGCCATTAATCTAGAAAGATCCAGCTCATACCCAGCATAGCTCTCGGTGGGGGTAGAGCTTTACTGGGTTTGAGCTGGATCTTTCCAGTTTAACAGGGCATTGGACAAGGACCGTCGGTCTGCCATTGCCTACGAGTAATATCTATCCTCTCTTCAATGGCGTGCTGGGCATCATGGGAATACACCTAATCCACTACACATAAATAGAGATTTACAAACTCACTGATACTAATGGCAGTCTGACACCCACTCTATCCTATATTTTTATTTTTTTAAGAAAATGTCACTAGTTTCACTTGGCTGAGAAGCCCTGTAGGGTCAGACTCTGCTGTTATCTGACCAATAGTTTCTTAAATAAAATCAGTATAGCTGTCCTTCCCCCGTCCTTCTTGAAACAGGAAGCCTCGGAGAGAGGCGCCGCTGCTTGATTGAGAGCGTCCCCTTAAGTACGGAGCCAATTGTACAAGTTGTAAACAAAACTTGAAATTTGCGCTATATGTCTGTTCAACCATAATTCACCTCTTTCATATTAAATGCACCCACACTTATATATAATTTTAATCAGGAAAAACAGGGTTTTTATTTAACATGAAATATTTAGCTATGAAACATAATTTAATATAATTAAAATATTTTTAAAATGGGAGAAATTCAGAAATGTTATTTTTTAGTATCTGCATGGAATTTTAACTGTGAAAGTCATAATACTGTTTGCTGTTACTGTAATAAAGTGTTTTAGATCAAAGAAAACTTTGATTATTTGTCTATCTACTCCTTTCTAAATTGATTGTGCGCATGTCTTCTGGAAGTAAATCACACCGGACACATTGCAGGTTTATGAAGAACTCCAGAGTGGCCTTTATTCCAGGGGGTGCAATTCCCTTTTAAAGCAGAAATACGTAATGTACAGAGTCACAGTTAGCATACAGTATACATTCATCAATTGGTTAACCGTCTAAGGGGTCTTATCTAAACCCACCCTACTGGGCGTGACCCCAGCATCATCACATGACATTTCTTTGTATCCCAGCCCCATTCCAGCTCCATTTTACTACATGTGGCATGTTTCTATAGAGCTTTAGTTGCACAAAGGAAGTGGGGGAGGAGTTAGTAAAGGAAGCTGTTCCTTTAACACAGGAATTTGTTACACAAGGCTTGCTGATGGGAAGGGGCGAGGCTAGCAGGATGGGAGGAATTTGCAGAGAAAATAGTGACTGAACACATTTTAGGGGGGAAGGGAATATTTACTCTAGCAGCCAGTTTTAACATAGTGAACACAGAATAAATAGACATTAGTAAATAGCCATTTTATTTTAATTTGTCCATAACAAAAGTACACATATTTGTATTTAGCAATGTCTCACAAGTAAAACAGTACCCCCATGTACAGGTCTTATGGTGTTTTGGGAAGTTACAGGGTCAAATATAACACGTCACCTTTTTCAGTTTATTCACATTGAAATTAGCCAGACTGGTTATGTTGTCTTTAAGAGCGTATGGTAGCCCAGGAATAAGAATTACCCCCATGATGGCATACCATTTGCAAAAGTAGACAACCCATGGTATTACCAATGGGGTATGTCCAGTCTTTTTTAATAGCCACTTAGTCACAAACGCTGGCGAAAATTAGCGTTCAAATTTGTTTGTGTGTGGAAAATGCAAAATATAAGTATAAGATAACTATATATATTATATGGAATCCAACAAGGCAGGCTGCTCTCCGGACTTTAAAACGAAAATGTATTAAGTAATATTAAAAATAATGACCAACGTTTCGGTCCACGCTCGGGACCTTCCTCAGGGTAAAAAAACAACAAGACAACAAAGTACTGTACACAGAATGACTATATATACCATCACAATCAATAGAAAAACTCACCCAGTTGTTCTACTCCCTCTTCCCGCCGGCGCCAAGTGAACTTCCGGTTATGCGCGCACACCATAATTCATGCCCTGCCCCCGTCAGGTCACCCTGCGTACCTACGTATTAGACGGCCACTCACCAGGACAATGCTGTAAACAACATTGCCTCTCGTGTATAAGAGAGTAGTGATCAATATGAGAAGGAAATACACTGTGACTTGGGTGCAATAAGAATGATTATACATTATGCAAAAAGCCTATATAAGACTGGAGTGAGAATAGAGCTGAAAGCAACTATAGACAAAATAATATGTATACTAACTCAAGGACTTATCATTGGTATATCCAATCCAATGAATTAGTAACACGTAAATGTGATAAGCTAAGAGTTAAAGCATGTTTTAAATGTATATAAGATGTGGAACATATTTGTATCTAGTAAAGTGCATGCTGATAGAAAAAAAGTGCAAAACTTCTTAAAGTGATAGCGTGCATGAAATATAAAGTGCATAATACAAAAAAACCTCACTTACATATTATACATATAACACATTCAAACAATATATACATAACAACTACTCCTGTTTCTATTTTACTGGAGTAAGTATTTACATTAAATTAAAACCATAATAGATAGCTAATAACCCCTATATAAAAGAATGGTATGTGACATTCTCATTTAGCCCCCTGGGAGACACTGTGTTTAATTGATGTATCCAAAAAGCCTCCTTTTGGAGCAACATTTTTCCTCTATCACCCCCTCTATGGGGAGGAGGGATGTGGTCTATACCCACAAATTTTAAAGATCCCAACGGATGCTTTTTGTCTAGAAAATGTTGGGCAACTGGCTTATCTGATAGCCCATCCCTGTATGCTAATCTAATGCTCGAACGCATAACTGCGTCTCCGTCTTCCCCACATAGTCCACACGGGCAAACTAGTTTATAAACAACAAACTGGGTTTTGCAGGTGATGGTGTAGTAGATAATTTTCTGCAAACCAATTAGTTTGAATGACTATCTGTTCCTGTCCAAATTAAAGATAATAAAGTTGCGTGCACGCAGAAGTAAATTCACACTGAGACACAGAGTTCAGGTTAATGAAAAAACTTCGGAGAAGTTTAATGGCTTCTGACAGAAAATGGGTGCGCAGACCCTTTTAAAGGCATTATTACATCACTGAAGAATTCAAGATAACAGCAAATAGACACTATTGATTGGTCCAGGTGTTAAGTGGTTAGTTAGGTACCCTCCTATCAAGAGGTGATGTCATCCTTGACACGGGAGTGGACACAAGATGTAGGCGCCATCTTGTTAGCACGAGGTGTTCACTCGATGGGAGGGGTGCTTTGGCAGCCATCCATTTAGAGTGTAGCTGGCACGGTTAGGTTTCAAGGCTTTTAGTAAATACACATTTTATCAAAGCTATTTCTTGCTGGCATGCAAATTCTATGTTCTATAGACAGAGCTTTCTTGTAAAACTATGGGGGCCTCTTAGAGGTATAGCAAGAGGATTTAAAGGGGCCTTACAGATTTATAGAGGCCTAATAATTCTACAACAGTCCCCCCTAAAATGTTATTTGCTAAAAGACAAAACTTTATTTGTTAGTATCAGAAGATGTGTTAGCCCAAAGACACAGAAACCCCATGACCGCTGACTTAGTGTTAATGCAAAGTGCAAGTCTATCCCTCTCTTGACCCTAACAGGCTGCAGCACATCCGTCAGTACGGTTCAGGAACACTCTTCACTCCGCTGGTAACCCATAGTGGCTTATCCACTACTTCTCCGTACGGCAGTCTACCCATAAAGACGGACGCTGTCCCTGTACTGTCCCTTCCTAGACTTTCTGCACTTCATCAGTATACGGGAGAGTTTGTAGCGGAATACAGGGTGAGATGAGATCTTGATCATCGATTGTCAGATGAGTGAAGGTTGGTGTTGCTTGGTCTACAGTTTTCTGCAGGAATTTCCTTAGGCATGGGAGGACACAACAAATGAGAAGAGCGAGAATAAAAAGAAAAATTAGTAAGGCAATACCAATCTGGACTAAAGCTCTCTGCCAACCAGTCATCCAACCAAACCATTTTTCCCAGGGATCAGTAACTCCAGAGTTTCTCTTTAACTCTTCTGAGAGTCTATTTAATTTAGCTATGGCCAGAGTGACTTTACTATTAGGACCTGTGTTTTCTGGAATGTAAGTGCAACAAGTCATAGTGTCGGGAAGTATTTTACAGACCCCCCCTTTTTCGGCTAAGATCATGTCTAAGGCCAGTCTGTTCTGGAAGGTCATTTGGGATGTGGCCTGTAATTGCTCGGCCAAGCCCTGGAGGGCATCCCTGGTGTAGTTCACGAAGCGCTGTTGGTTGTAATAAATGTAGTTAATCCAATTAAGGTTTTTGTTGGCAGTGACTATAGTGAACAGTGATTCAAAACCTGCAGCTACTTCATCTCTAGCTTTAAATTCATTAGGTACCCCCCTAGGCACCCCAATGGCATCTATGTAAATGTGGGGGTCAAAACTGCCTTTTACTGGGGTTTCGCGCCTCACTCTGGCTGGTGTATGTGGAGGGTCGTATGTGTCATGATGATTATCAGAAATAATATGAATGGGCATGATAACTTTGGCTAGGGTACACTCACCCCACCACTCAGTTTCCAGCCTAGATCTTAACTGTAGATCCCCACATAACCAGTAAACATCCCCCAATGACCTGGTATGGTGTTGCAACAGGCGTATAGGAACAGTTCTGTAAGTGGCGCAATAACCTTTAGAAAAATTAACCATGAATTTACCAATCCCGTCATACATGGCATAACAAGTGTAATTACCTCTATAGACTGTGATTCCATCTGGTGGCTTAACATTTTCAACTAAGAGAGGGTATTCTGCCGTCCATGCCATGCAGAGGGACCTATTAAAGTCATATTGGTAGGCAAAAAGGCTTAAGAAGCAATCTTCTATCTCTAAAGGGAGAGTTAGGGGGGCGGTGCCAAGGTGGGGTCGGGCACCGCCACATACATAACATGCTGTTTTATTATGTTTGTTGGCATTATACCTCATCCATTCTAACCACAAATTAATGTCATTGAATCCAGTTTCAGCGGCCATGGTATCTTCAAAAGTGGGGTTAGCGATGGCCATCATATCTTTTAAGGACTGGATATGTGGTTTTAGCGGATTTGGGACCATATGATCAGCCCCTTGCCACTCTGGAGAGTGGGACATATCTCTGAGGTAGAAATGACCTAATTTGTTGTAGGAACCTTTCTTCCAATACATTCCCATTACATATCGGTCTGCATCCTCGGGGCCAGGATGTTCAATATTTAACATTAATTTCATAGGGGTACTTCCTCCAGGCTTTCTTAAAGTCATTCTTTGAAGGAGGGATCTACCCTGATTGTCTATCTTAGATAAAGCACTTTTGGGTTTATAACCCCAGGCAGGCCCAGTATTCCATCCCGCAGCCCCCCAGTAGTTACAGTCATAACCCCATTGTTCATCTACTACACAAGCGTAAGGGTCTTTTGCTTGTGGTATATCTTTATAAATGGCTTGAATCTGTGACTTAGGGAATGGGCATTCTACAATATCACAGTAATCAAAAGTGAATGTAGCCACATGGGTACATGATGAATTATACCAGAAAGTGTACCCACTAGCATCTTTGGTGATGGCCACCTGCTGGGCTTTAAGGAGGCCAACTAAGGAGATAATGTACCAGAGGCACATGGTTGCATAGAATTAGCTTCCTCTGGGGCAGGTGTCTTCTTGCAATGGGAAGCGTGGATCCAGTTAGGCCTTCCGGCCAATTTGACAGAGGTAGGGGAGATCAGGAGAACTTGGAACGGTCCGTCAAATCTTGGTTCCAGGGTGTGTTTTCGCACAAATTTCTTGACCA
Source organism: Pelobates cultripes (assembly GCA_933207985.1). NCBI lineage: Eukaryota > Metazoa > Chordata > Amphibia > Anura > Pelobatidae > Pelobates > Pelobates cultripes. The sequence goes on from OW240913.1 coordinate 3,651,515, forward strand.
GAACCCAGTCACCGGGGAGCAGACTGTGGTTGCCTGTGTCAGAATCAGGATCTGGAATTGAAGAGAAAACTTGGGCATGGATTTTGTTCAAAGCATTTGCGAGTTCAGTTACATAATCTACTAAAACATCAGTTTGAAGTTGTAGTTGTTGGGGAAAATAGCAACCTAGCCTAGGTGCAGTCCCAAATAGAATCTCATATAGGGACAATGAGGTAGTATTTTTGTACAAGAGCATTCATTAGATCCTTTGATAAATGTGCAGGTCTGTGTGCCCATTGTACGACTGCTGGGTACAAATTCTTAGGGAGGCAGAAATTGAGGTTGTTGGAGTACACTCCATCCTTCAGAAATGCCCCTTTCTGTTTCCACTTCTGTATTTCTTCAGGGGCAACTGCAGCCTGTTGTTCCCGTAGGGTTTTTAGATCAGTTGGAAGTGTCTGCAAGGTAAATGTGGGAGTTTCTTCGTTTCCGGACACACTTCTGTCCACTTCCTGTAGTTCTCTTGCAGCTTGTTTTGCAGCTTGATCAGCTAGATGGTTGCCCTTTGCTTCATCTGAGTCCAACTTCCCATGTGCTTTTACCTTCAAAATAGCCACTTCTTCTGGGAGTAGGAGGGCGTCCATCAGCTCCTTGATTGCGGAACCGTGCTTGATTGGTGTACCGGCGGTAGTAAGAAATCCTCTTGTTTTCCAAATTAATCCGAAGTCGTGAGCCACGCCCAGTGCATATCTTGAATCCGTGTAGATATTGGCGCGCTTTCCTTCAGAGATCTTGCATGCTGAAGTCAGGGCTTGCAATTCAGCTTCTTGTGCAGACATAGTTGATGGTAAAGATGATGATTTGACAATTTCATCTGTTGTGGTTACGGCATATCCTGTATGGTATCTTCCTTCTTCATCAGCATATCTTGAGCCGTCCACAAACAGGGTGAGATCGGGATCTACCAATGGGTCTTCATGCACAGTTGGTAGATGTGTTGTTTCCATTTTCATCTGTTCAAAACAGTCATGAGGTGTATCTGGGTCGTAGTCATTCACTATGGTTAAATCTTGGAACTCATTCTCCAGGAAATGACGTGGCCATGCTTTTAGGTGGTCAGTTGTTGGATATTTGACAACACCATTTTCCTGTAGCTGTGATTCGTCCATAGTGGCCCATGCTTTTGCCATAGGCCCAAGATCATTCCATGATATTGTTTTCAACTTGGTCACAGGGACATGTGGAATGGCAGTGTCCCAATGACGGTACAAATGCTTGAGTTCCGGAGGTAGGTGAATCAAGACCATACTGTTGCCTTCAGAATCACAGTAGAAGTCTTGTGCAGTGAGTTTTACTTCGACCAGATGATAGAGTTCATCTTCATAGCAGGGTTCAGGAGTGATGTTTGATTTGTACCACATGGTACAGAAGGCATATCCTGCTCCGTCATGAAGGAGTGCTTGTCCATCATGAAAGGATAGGTTGGGATGCATTTCCTTCTTGATGGTGCCAGTGAGAAGAAAAACATAAGTTTCGTCCATGATGAAACATAAGTTTCGTCCATGATGAAACATAAGTTTCGTCCATGATGAATCCGTAGGATACACCCCCCTCAGGGAGTGGCAGAAGAGTGGACGGATTGAGAACTTGACATCTTTGAAGGGTAATGTTGTCAGGCAACAAAAGATGACATTGAAGGCGAAGATGCCTAGCAGGAGTAACATGCTTAAGTTGGACCTGGTTGACTATGGCAGAAATGTCATGAAGGGCCAAGACAACCAGGGGGTGGCCAAGGACAAGATCTCCAGTTCTTTCAATGAGCTCTCTGGCAGCAAAGACGGCCCGAAGGCAAGAGGGACGTCCTCTGGCCACAATATCCAGTTGGCAGGAGAAAAATACAATAGGCCTTTGGCGACCTCCAGGACCATGGGCCTGAGTGAGTACTCCTGTTGCATGGCCTTGTCTTTCAGAAACAAACAATTTGAAGGGTTTGGTATAGTCTGGTAGGCCAAGAGCAGGAGCAGAAGCAATAGCACGTTTGAGAGAACAGAAGTTGTCAAGGGCTTCCGTGGACAAGCAAAATGGGTCTGACTTGAGAGCATCATAAAGAGGTTGCATAAGGAGCGAGGCTTCTGGGATCCATGCTCGGCAATAGGAAATGAGGCCCAGGAAGGCGTGTAGTGACTTCGAGGTCCTTGGAGGTGGAATGTCCAGTACTGCTCTAACTCGGTCACGGGTAAGATGTCTGGTTCCCTGAGACAGACAATGGCCAAGGAAGATAACAGTAGGTTGGCAGAATTGCAGCTTGAGACGTGAAGCTTCACATCCTTGTTCTGCTAGATAGTAAAGAAGATTAATTGAGCATTGTTCTGTTGTGGGTAGATCATCTCCACAGTAAAATGGGAAGGGAACAAAGAACTGTAGTGTCTTTTCGTGACAAAGGTGTATTTAATTGAACCTGGCCGTCTGCAGTGAGGGTGATGGATGCTTGGAGGCGGGATAGGACATCAGCACCAACACAAGAGACATCGGTGTCAGGCAGGAACGATGAGTCAGGCAGGTCTTGTTCTCTAAGAACACTGCGGGCTGCACCTGTGTTAACCAGGAAAGTAGTAGGGTGACCTTCAATAGGTAAAGTTACAGTGGCTAGTGGCCCCCCTTGTTCCCTGTAGACACTGCCATGGCAGGGGCATTAAGCATCAGCGGGTTTGCTCTCCTCCGTATGGGCTGTGTTACTGACTCAAACCCCTTTCTATGTCATTAGCCATAGCTTTTTGCAGTCTGAACATGTCTATCATTATAAATAATGGTTAATAGTAAGTGAAGTAAAGTTCCTATATGTCTTTGGATAAAACATTAACTATTGCGGTACTATCATTTATATTAATTAGACTACAACAATTATACCACCCTGTAACTAAAATGAATAACCAGTAGTGGCTGGGTTAATAAAACATGTCACAAACCCTTCTAATGCTAAACCATCATTTAACGTAAAGGATGTTACTGTAAACATACGATCTGTAACTAGCAAGATTCGATTAAGTAAAGATACAATGTTTAAAATAACTTGCATTATTTAGCTATTTCCCTTGTTGCAAGATTAATCTGGATAATCAGCTGTTATGTTCTTATATTCGTGTCCAACAGATCTCATTTGTAGGTCACACCACAGTTGCAAATTACATTTTAGCAACCTTCTTTTTTTTTTATATCACGGACAAATTGCTGATACAGGGAAACAAATGGCATGATTGTTTTAGTAATTATAATGTTTCTGTTCATAATATGTAGAGTGTAAGGAAAACAACATGTCTCTAAATAGGACGAGCATAATAGGGGTAGGCCTCATGATGGAGGCAGCCATGACAGGGGCGGGGAAGGAAATGACAGCAAGGGAGGAAGTGAGATGACGTCCATGATATGTGTGGGAAAGGAAGACAGGAGGTGTGGGCATGGTAAGGGCGGAAGTGACGTTACTTTAGAAGCAACCGTGACTGTAGATAGGTCACGGGACTGGCAGGGTCAACCTCCTTCTGTACTAGGCGCCATCTTTAGGGTGGTGGTTGATGCACTTTCAACAATACACTATATTATAACTAATAAAATAAGTCAGAGAAGCAACATTCTGTTCTGCAAAATGAAATATTAAACTATGAACAGACCTGGCAGGTTAAATAAGACAGTTGAAAACATTATGCATTTAACAGCCCATACAGCTGTCCATAGAAACATGTACTTTAAGATAACTTTAAAATAATAAAATGATGCAAAATAAACTTACGGAATTCAACCAATTTCCCTTATCATCCTCATTGCATAGTTTTGCAACAAATCACGCTTGCCTTTACACTTAACACGTCCAAATATTCCTCTATTCTTGTATCAGATTCACTTACTTAACCTCCGTAAATCAACACTGAGCTACATCCCTGACTCCCTGTCTTATACACCAGTCTTGGAGAGAATACTCAGAAAGGTGGAATGCATTCTTGTGAGCGAGCCCCCCCACAATCTTCACTGCCTTATCACAAAACACAATTTATATATATAATAATATTATTACACAATTATAACACCATAACCTTTGAATTAGAATATTGTCCAGCAAAAATCCCGTCTCTAACTCTTATCAGTAGAAATGCAGGCAAGCGGGAGGAGGGGGGGGAGAAAGTTAGACAGTGCAAAAAAGGGAGTGAAGCTGCAGGCATGAAGATTAACCATGTGAGTGCTGGAAAGTAACAAGACAGAAGGACAGAGACTTATACGTTTGGAAACCAGAAATCTTTGATGGGAGAAACGGACTGGAGGTGCAGGGAGCTGCAGAGAGAGGATGAGGGTGACGAGATCTGTAGGACTGATGGGGGGGGGGGAATAGGGATCCATCAGCATCCAGTAACACAATTATTATATTACACAAACAATCTTAAACCTTTGTGATCAATTTCTTCCTCAACCTATCCCTTTTGCTGAATAGCTCTTGCTACTCGGTACCAGGCTTCTGCTGTACAAACCAAATTGTGGTCCGACAGCTTCCCCTTTCTTCTCTATCAGTAACTTACGCCAGCTCTCTGGCTGCAATCTGCCGCACGGAGGTACGGTAATTCCACATACTTTAGCAATCTTCCTCACTTTCTTAACCATCTCTTCTCCTTCTCTGTCTTCCACTAGATCACATGCTAACCAACCCTTACTGGGTTTATCTAACTTCTGTCCCATCCTCCCTATATAAGGCGTCCCAGATATAGAGAGAGAAAGGAACAGAACGTCTACCGTGCTCGACTGCTACTTTAAGAGCAAGCTCTTTAAGTACGTCTTCCCAAAACGTAGACTAGTCACTGATTCCGCCTACCCGTGGTAGCCGCGGATTGGAGCGTGGCGAGAAGTGTGTGACCAATCACTTCTCTCAACAGAGAAAGAGAAATAGGAGGGGAAAGTGTAAATAGTACAGTGAGTAAGATAGAAGTAAACACAGGAATCTGTGTGACAGACAATTAAGACAATAACATTTCAGTGTAAATACAGTGCATGCATCACAGTTCAAATAAGTTCAACAGTTTTATCCCTTGCCTTTACTCGTGTGGCCAAAAGCCACCTCCCTCAACCTCGTAGTGTCCCTGTTGCGGACCCACCCGCAAGTCTCACTACCAGCAGCCACAGGAAACAGCAACAGCTTCCAACCCGAATCCTGTATAGCCTAAAGAATTGGAATCTTACCTGCCTCAGCGCTCGAGGCTGGAATTTTACCAAGAAGAAGTGTCCGATGAGGCTAGCTAAGCGGTCAAAGTGGCACTATGGGGAACCCCCAGGAAGCAATGAGTCTACATCATCCTCCACAGATTCCCCCTACTCTTTTTCCTTACAGCCACAGCCACGTGGCTCCTAAAAGAGTTAAACAGGCAATAGAGGACCCCCAGGAAAACTTCCACAGGTCCACCCCCCTTTTTCCTTACTACCACAGCCACGTGGTACCTAAAAGGAGTTAAACAGGCACTTACACTCCCCGGGGACTAAGTTAAACACATACCAATACAAAAACCACACCCAGGCAACAGATAGTCAACATGCAGGTAAACTAGGTATCATTAACAATACAAAGACTCTGGGCAAGTTATTACCTGACTTTGATGTCCTCTCGGTAGCAGTCACAGACACTGGAACAGGTCAATCACAGGGGTAGGAACATACCGGCTAGGTGCTGCAGCAATCTCCACCGTGTACTCAGAGGTGATCAGGCTCTTTTCCTTCCCCCAGGATTCAGCCCCCCCAGCGTCTTCTTGGACAGCTGCCCAGGCAGGACATAGCCCAGAGCCCCACGTTATGGCGCCAGTTGTTGTAGATAATTTACTGCAAACCAATTAGTTTGAATGACTATCTGTTCCTGTCCAAATTAAAGATAATAAAGTTGCGTGCACGCAGAAGTAAATTCACACTGAGACACAGAGTTCAGGTTAATGAAAGAACTTCGGAGAAGTTTAATGGCTTCTGTCAGAAAATGGGTGCGCAGACCCTTTTAAAGGCATTATTACATCACTGAAGAAAATCAAGATATAGACAAATAGACATTGTTAATTGGCTTAAGTGCTAAGATGTTAGTAAAATGCCCTCCCCATTCTTAGGTCACTATCCTCGTCATTTTTAACTCCTACAGGTCTTAGTGCCATTTTGTTAAAATGAGGAGCTTACTCGATGGGAGGGGCCTTTTGGCAGCTATCCATTTGGAGCGTAGCTGGCACTTGTTAGTTTCTCAAGGTTAGGTTTCAAGGCTTTTAGTAAATACACATTTTATCAAAGCTATTTCTTGCTGGCATGCAAATTCTATGTTCTATAGACAAAGCTTTCTTGTAAAACTATGGGGGCCTCTTAGAGGTATAGCAGGAGGATTTAAAGGGGCCTTACAGATTTATAGAGGCCTAATAATTCTACAACAATAGTATATATTATATTAGTGTATATATTATATTACTGTATATAATATATTAGTATAGTTTATATTATATTAGTATAAATTATATTACTGTATGTAATATATTAGTAGATATAGTATTTTATATTAGTAGATATAGTATGTATTATATTAGTGCATATAGTATATATTATATTAATAGATATTGTATATATTATATTAGTAGATATAGTATATGATATATTAGTAGATATAGTATATATTATATTAGTGTATATATTACATTAGTAGATATAGTTTATATTATATAAGTATATATAGCATATATTATATTAGTACATATAGCATATTAGTATATATAGTATATATTCGTGCATATATTATATACTATATTAGTGTATATAGTAAATTTTATAATAGTAGATATAGTATTTATTATATTCATAGATATAGTATATATCATATTAGTGTAAATAATATAGTAGTAGATATAGTTTATATTATATAATTAGCTATATAGTATATATTATATTAGTGTATATAATATAGTAGCAGATATAGTATATATTATATTAGTAGATATAGTATATATTATATTTGTAGATATAGTATATATTATATTAGTATATATAGCATATATTATATTTGTAGATATAGTATGTGTAACGGCACCCCCAGGCATAAAAAGGGGTTAAACCGCCGTTTAGAAGATCTTCCCCTTCCAGAGACACAGGCACAGCTACCGCAGAACCCCAAACTCCTGAACAGGATACAAAGTAGCACTCCAAACTCCCAAACTGGAACCTCACGAATAGCTGCTAGCAGCTGAACAGGAAAAGCACCCAAGCGGCTTACACTCCTGGCAATCAGTCTCTAACAGCATTCAGTAAATCCCCCCAAAGACGAGACAAGGCTCCGTTTTGAGGGTCAAGCAGGAACAGACAGAGCTGTGGGTTTATTGTTCTTATATACACATTCTTACACATTAGTACCACCCACAGGGTTTTGGAAAACAACCAATAAACACGTACAATACACTCAGACACTCCCACACAAAATCCTCCCTCTGCCTGTTAATTACCTTACACAATGGGTAATGTAATTATAACAAGCAGAGAAATAAAATTTTTCCACATTATTCATAACTTGAAAAGTATGCATCACATTCACATAAAACTTACATTTTCAGCATACTCCAAATACAAACATATGTCAAAATCATCCAAATTGGTCCAGTGGTTCAAAAGATAGATCGTAGTCCTTTGTGACCAAAGGAAGCATGGCTTTTTGCCCAAAACCAGTTCCACAGAGTCTTCTATCCTGGAGATAATTGGGAAGTAATCCAATTATCTCCAAGGACAGAGGCAAAACTCCATTAAGCACATGGCAGCAAAAGACGATAAAATACAATAAAATACACACGGTTACATTTATGACATAAAATAAAGACATGCAACATATGCCCAGATAGTTTAGGTCTGAGCGCACATTAATACTTAATGGCGCTCAGACCACACACACATACAGTTCAATTGCCATGGAGCCAAAGTCTTTTATTACACGAATAGGCTCCATGGCATAGCTATCTGGGTTATATGAGTTCATTCAGTAAATCCAAGAATCTACCGAACGCCAGGGCAGAAAACATGAATAGACCTTTCTGCATAGGAAAATAGGGTATTTAAATGCCGGTCCATAGTCAAAAGGCAGCAGGCAGGCAACCAGGCTCCTCCAATGCACAGTGGCGAGATTGGTCTCGTCACATATATATTATATTAGTGTACATATTATATTAGTACATATAGTATATAATATATTAGTAGATATAGTATATATTATATTAGTACATATAGTATATAATATATTAGTAGATATAGTATATATTATATTCGTGTATATATTATATTAGTAGATAGATATAGTATATATTAGTAGATATAGTTTTTATTATATTAGTGGGTATAGTATATATTTATATTAGTGTATATATTATATTAGTAGATATAGTATATATTATATTAGTAGATATACAGTTGCAAGAAAAAGTATGTGAACCCTTTGGAATGATATGGATTTCTGCACAAATTGGTCACAAAATGTGATCTGATCATCATCTAAGTCACAACAATAGACAATCACAGTCTGCTTAAACTAATAACACACAAAGAATGAAATGTTGCCATGTTTTTTATTGAACACACCATGTAAACATTCACAGTGCAGGTGGGAAAAGTATGTGAACCCCTAGACTAATGACATCTCCAAGAGCTAATTGGAGTGAGATGTCAGCCAACTGGAGTCCAATCAATGAGATGAGATTGGAGGTGTTGGTTACAGCTGCCCTGCCCTATAAAAAAACACACACCAGTTCTGGGTTTGCTTTTCACAAGAAGCATTGCCTGATGTGAATGATGCCTCACACAAAAGAGCTCTCAGAAGACCTACGATTAAGAATTGTTGACTTTCATAAAGCTGGAAAGGGTTATAAAAGTATCTCCAAAAGCCTTGCTGTTCATCAGTCCACGGTAAGACAAATTGTCTATAAATGGAGAAAGTTCAGCTCTGCTACTACTCTCCCTAGGAGTGGCCGTCCTGTAAAGATGACTGCAAGAGCACAGCGCAGACTGCTCAATGAGGTGAAGAAGAATCCAGTTTGTCAGTTAAAGACTTACAAAAGTCACTGGCAAATACGAACATCTCTGTTAGCGAATCTACAATACGTAAAACACTAAACAAGAATGGATTTCATGGGAGGATACCACAGAGGAAGCCACTGCTGTCCAAGCAAAACATTGCTGCACATTTACAGTTTGCACAAGAGCACCTGGATGTTCCACAGCAGTACTGGCAAAATATTCTGTGGACAGATGAAACCAAAGTTGAGTTGTTTGGAAGAAACACACAACACAATGTGTGGCGAAAAAAAGGCACAGCACACCAACATCAAAACCTCATCCCAACTGTAAAGTATGGTGGTTGGGGCATCATGGTTTGGGGCTGCTTTGCTGCGTCAGGGCCTGGAAGGATTGCTATCATCAAAGGAAAAATGAATTCCCAAGTTTATCAAGACATTTTGCAGGAGAACTTAAGGCCATCTGTCTACTAGCTGAAGCTCAACAGAAGATGGGTGTTGCAACAGGACAATGACCCAAAGCATAGAAGTAAATCAACAACAGAATGGCTTAAACAGAAGAAAATACACCTTCTGAAGTGGCCCAGTCAAAGTCCTGACCTCAACCCGATTGAGATGCTGTGGCATGACATCAAGAAAGCGATTCACACCAGACATCCCAAGAATATTGCTGAACTGAAACAGTTCTGTAAAGAGGAATGGTCAAGCATTACTCCTGACCATTGTGCACGTCTGATCTGCAACTACAGGAAACGTTTGGTTGAAGTTATTGCTGCCAAAGGAGGTTCAACTACTTATTAAATCCAAGGGTTCACATACTTTTTCCACCTGCACTGTGAATGTTTACATGGTGTGTTCAATAAAAACATGGCAACATTTCATTCTTTGTGTGTTATTAGTTTAAGCAGACTGTGATTGTCTATTGTTGTGACTTAGATGATGATCAGATCACATTTTATGACCAATTTGTGCAGAAATCCATATCATTCCAAAGGGTTCACATACTTTTTCTTGCAACTGTATATTATATTAGATATAGTTTATATTAAATTAGTAGATCTATTTTATATTAATAGATATAGTTTATATTCGTAGATATAGTATATATTATAATAGTGTACATATTAAATTAGTAGATATAGTATATATTACTAGATAAATATTATATACTTTTGTTTAGTTGTTCATTTCCCGAATGTATGGTGTGTGGTCCACTTTTATACCTCCTCAAACACGACCACCCTAGCTGTTAACCACAAATTAAGTGACTAACTTGAGTGCTTTACCTGGGTGGCCGCCATTCGTATACCCGAACGCACGTTGTCCAGTGCATGGCCATTTTGTCTCCCAAACACATGCAGTGGTATGTGGTTGTTAAACGCCTGGAACTATTTCCGGCCACGCAAGTCCACAAACCCAGGCGGAGTTCGTACCTCTGCCCATTCTACATCCCGATCACCTAGATGAACGACGTTCAGAAGATATGAACTACTGACGACTGGGGGAAGCATTCGCTCCTCAAAAGCCAGGGGGAGCATTTGTCTGTGTTTGCACAGGGACCTCCGAGAGCCGACCGGCTGTCACCATCATTCCTCTGGAACTGTTTTGGGCTATCGCCTCGTGGCCGGTCAGTCAGAACTTTACCCGAACGGCAATTCCGTTCTACCAAACCGATCTGAGGATATGTTGGGCACTCAGATCAGAGCTATTCGGGGATATACAAATTGTGTGGTTCCTGTGAATTATGACTATGTTTTTGTGGTATTTTGTGTATATGTTTTATATTTTCCTGTACTTGAGAGACAATTGAGTTACTCATTTTTGACTCAGTTATCTCTCAGACAATGGGACCCCAGGGATGGGCTTGTGCACTTTTTGAATGGAAACCCCATGCTGGGGGTCTGTGCATAAATGGCTGAGTTTGTGTGGAATAAATCAGTTGTACTCCCAGAACTGTGTGTCGTCCAGTTACTGGAGAGGAGAATAGAGCTATTCACATTTCAGCACCTTGTTCCAGAGTTCCTGTCTTCACTTATCCAGCGGAGGAAAAGTCCTTGTCAGGACTCGCACTCCGCTACATTGGTTGGCAGCGTCAGATCCAGAGCTCACGGAGGAACAAGATCAACAGTCGGTGGATAGCAGTACCTAATGGGCCGTATATGTAGATTGACTATACTGTCTTTAAACGGTCCACACTGAAGGATCTCCTGGAGGTGAGAGGGATTGCAGCAAGTAACAAGAAAAAGGCCACCCTCGTTGCCGAACTGATAGAGGAATACCGAACCGGCAGCACTTCGGATCAGCCCAAACAGGAAATGAGCGCTGTGGCGGACCACCTGATACCCCAACTGGGTACCTCCACCAAACTAACTAACGCCAGGACACCATAAGCACTTTAGCCCCTTAGCCGCCACAGCTTTACTGGGGTCTCGCCATCTCTTCCCAACCTGAACCAGGGTCCTGGAGCCAGCTCCCAGTGGTCAAAGCTCTCCTACAGAGAGTATAGCTGTATAGTAGTAGTTATAGTAGATATAGTATATGTTATATTAGATATAGTTTATATTAAATTAGTAGATAAATATTATATTAATAGATATAGTTTATATTAGAAGATATAGTATATATTATATCAGTGTAGATATAGCATATATTATATCCGTGTGATTAACTCGAGTGCTTTACCTGGGTAGCCGCCATTCGTATACCTGAACGCACGTGGTCCAGTGCATGGCCATTTTGTCTCCCAAACACATGCAGTGGTACATGGTTGTCAAACGCCTGGAACTATTTCCGGCCACGTGAGTCCACGAACCCAGGCGGAGTTCATACCGCTGCCCATTCTACATCCCGATCACCTAGATGAACGACCCTCCTCCTCCTCCTCCCCCTCCCTTTCCTCCTAGGTAGCAACTGTTCGCCTAGTTCATGCAAACAATCCAATGCCAAACATGGAAGTACTGCATGAGGAGGACCCAGTTCTTGCGGCAGCAGACAATCGCCAACACCGCTGTCAGTCCGTGTGCTTACAAGGCAAGATGGTCCAAGGACTCCGGGACATTGGAGCAACTCTTACTCTAGTCAAGCGACACTTGGTCTCCGACTCTGCGTGAACCGGATGGTCTGTAGATTTATTATTTATTTTTACTCTTTTATAAATATGTTTTTTATTTTTAGTTTTTTCCTTGTATTTGGTATTATGTAAAGAGTTAAAGGTACACTCCAGGCACCAAAACAACTTAATCTAAATGAAACCGGACTTGCAAACAAACATACCTTTCACAAGCCACTTTTGTGAATAGGGAGTCACTGAGTCACTTACTACAGATTAACAAATCTGCATTATGTATAAATGTTAGTCACTATGGCAGCACCATTCCTGCAAAATGCATATTCTGGGTGTGTTCCCAATTCCCTTTTGTCTTTGCTATGTAACTGTGTAATCTAGACCAGATTCCCTCTGGAGTAAAGCCCCAGCCCAGCTTCAGAGGCCCCTTTGGAGGCGACCACAGGAATACATTTGACGAGGTTGAGGATAGTAAAGTCACTTTTATTACACCCTGTTCCAAATTATTATGCAAATTCTATTTAAGTGTCACAAAGATTAAATATTTGTTTTTCAGTTTAACTCGTGGATGGCATTGTGTCTCAGGGCTCTTTTGATCACTGAAAACAATCTCTGACACCTGTGATAATTAGATTGCCAGGTGAGCCCAATTTAAGGAAAAACTACTAAAGGAGGGTGTTCCACATTATTAAGCAGAGCAGCATTTTCATGCAATATGGGAAAGAAAAAGGATCTCTGCTGCCGAAAAGAGTGGAATAGTTCAATGCCTTGGACGAGGTATGAAAACATTAGATATTTCACGAAAAACTTAAGCGTGATAATCGCACTATTAAGAGATTTGTTACTGATTCAGAGCATAGACGGGTTTGTGCAGATAAAGGCACATTGAGGAAGATTTCTGCCAGATCCATGCATCGGATCAAGAGAGCAGCTGCTAAAATACCATTACATAGCAGCAAACAGATATTATACCTCTGCATCAATGGCTGCTATGGGGATAAAAGGAGAGAAAGTCATGGTGTGGCCTCCATCCTTCCCTGACCTCAATCCAATTGAGAACCTTTGGATCATCCTCAAACAAAAGATCTATGAGGGTGGGAGGCAGTTTACATCCAAACAGCAGCTCTGGGAGGCTATTCTGACATCTTGCAAACAAATTCAAGCAGAAACTGTCAAAAAACTCACAAGTTCAATGGATGCAAGACTTGTGAAGCTGCTATCAAATAAGGGGTCCTATGTTAAAATGTAATGTGACCTGTTAAAATGTTTAAAACGTTAAAATGTTGTTATAAGTTTGATTGAAATAGCTTTTGATTTCAGTAAATATGCTGCAAATACAACAAATGCCAATTTTCAGTTATTAACAACCTATAAAGTGTTTTGAAACTTACTGTGCGTAATAATTTGGAACAGTGCATTGTAAGTTTTTTTTATGTTTAAAAAAAATACTGTTATAAAATTTGAATTGTACTCTTAATAGTTGATAACATGAGAATTATGCTGACTGTTATTTACATCAATTATTTAGGTAAATGAGAAAAATATCATTTGCATAATAATTTGGAACAGGGTGTAGAGTTGGATACTTCCTTCTGATTGGTTGTTTCTGTTTGATCTGTACTGCTAAAGAGAGTTATGCAAAATATGAAGACTCCTGTCATGTGATAAAATTGCAGTTTAAACATCTGTACAGACTCTGATAAAACCACTTCTTTAGGCAGAGAATTCCACATCCTTATTGTTCTTACTGTAAAAAAACAAACAAAAAAAAACAGTTTTTTTCCTTAGACTAAATCTCCATTCTTCCAGCCTAAATGTGTGACCTCGTGTCCTATGTATAACCCTAATTATGAATAGATTTCCACACAATGGTTTGTACAGGCCCCAAATATATTTGTATAATGTTATCATATTCCCTCTCAGGCACCGTTTTTCCAAACTAAAGAGATTTCAATTTTTTAACCTTTCTTCGTAACTAAAATGCTCCATTCCTTTTATCAATTTTGTAGCTCGTCTCTGCACTTTTTCTAGTGCCATGATATATTTCTTTAGAACAGGTGCCCAAAATTGCACAGCATATTCAAGGTGTGGTCTTACCAGCGATTTATATAGAAGCAAATTATATTTTCATCCCTAGAATTAATGCCCTTTTTCATGCATGACAAAACCTTACTGGCCTTGGCCACTGCTGATTGACATTGCATATTGTTGCATAGTTTGTTGTCTATAACAATTCCCAAGTCCTTTTCGTGTTTTGTTATCTCTAATTTGCTTCCTTTAAGGGTATACGTTGTTTGTGCATTCTTTACACCAAAGTGCATAACTTTGCATTTTTCAACATTAAATTTCATCTGCCTTTTGAGTGCCCAGTCCTCCAATCTATCCAAATCCCTCTGCAGCAAAGCAATATCCTGCTTACATTTTATTACTTTACAGAGTTTTGTGTAATCTGCAAACACTGAAACATGGCTTTCAATGCCTTTTGCAAGATCATTTATAAATATGTTCAATCGAAGCGGTCCCAAAACAGAACCCTGAGGGACACCACTTGCCACCTCTGTCCAGCTTGAAAATTTACCATTAATGACAACTCTTTGTACTCTGTTTTTAAGCCAATGTTCTACCCAAGAACAAGCATTTTCATCTAGACCGATTTCCTTGAGTTTGAACACTAATCTATTTTGTGGAACTGTATCAAATGCCTTGGCAAAATCCAAATAGATCACATCTACGGCAACACCCTGATCTATACTTCTACTTACTTCTTCGTAGAACGCAATCAAGTTAGTTTGACATGACCTGTGCTTCATAAAACCATGCTGATTTTGCTGATAACCATGTTCTTCTCAAGGAATTCTTGAATATTATCCCTTAATAAACTTTCAAATATTTTACCAGCCACAGAAGTTAAGCTCACAGGTCTATAATTTCCAGGCAAGGATTTTGAACCCTTTTTGAATATAGGAACCACATCTGCCTTCCTCCAATCCTCCGGAACACTTCCTGAAAGATTAAAAACAGAGGTTCACTTATTTCTACACTTAGTTCCTTAAGTACACGTGGATGGATACTGTCAGGCCCTCGAGCTTTGTTTATATTAACTTTCTTTAGTTGCTGCAGAGCGAAGCAGGAACGAGCTCTTAAAAGAGCTTAGGAGTGATTATAGCAAGGGAATATGCAGAGCATAGCAATCCCTTGTAGCAGATTCCCCCAATAAGAAACATGAGTCCAAATTGAGGGTGAAGTATAACTGTCTAAAACTTTATTTTACTTGGGACTAGCCCATATGGTCATTACATTAACATTGCTGTGAAAACTCAATAAAATTACAAACCATCAAATCATAGCAGGCAACATACAGTGACTTATTATAACATAATTACAGATTTACAAATGGGTGGGGAAGACCATAATTAACACAAAATGTCTCTCCTGCATGCAGAATTAGCGATATGCAAATCTACCCGAATATGCAAATTACCAGTCTTGCTATTCAGGTAGTGCATATTACTGTTGCTACCAACAGAGGGCACTACACAAGCTCCATAGCCAAATCCGCCTAGTTGGTAGCAATCCTCAGCAGTACAGGAGAGCAGGCAATACATCCCAGGGGCCATAGTCACATGGCAGGAGGCTGGCAATCAGTCTTCTCCAATGCCCAGTGGCGAGTCTGGTTCCGCCACATTTACTAATCAAGAGCTATTTAGAGGAAAAAAGGGGAACAAAAGAGAAAGAAAGAGAAGAAAAAAAAGAAAGAAATAAGGGAGGGGAAGGATAGAGAGAAAAGAGAGAGATTCTGGCTGGACCGCTGCCCGTTCATGAATGAATTATTTTCGTATGAATGTGCCTCCTCCCCGTTCTGGAGGTCGTACTAGGAGGGAATGCATTCACCTCCTGAACAGGGACCATCCCGACAACTCCTTTAGAATGTTGGTCTAGAACGTTCGCACCTCATAATTAGATGTCAAAACCACAAACCGAAAGGGAAGCCTTGGCGCTTGCCTCCCCTAGGTGGCGGCCCGTTAGTTATACGATCACTGTCCGCGGGAGCATTCGTTGCTTCCCACCTCGTTTTGTTCCCAAACGAGGACCTCCCCAGTGCCCCTTGGAATGTTCGCACCAATCAATTAGAACGTTGGCAACTTGCAACATACGTGTGAAACATAGAAACATAGAATGTGATGGCAGATAAGAACCATTCGGCCCATCTAGTCTGCCCAATTTTATTTAAAAAAAAATGCTTTTATTAGTCCCTGACGTTATGCATATACCACACATGCTTAATCTCCTTTACTGTGTTAACCTCTACCACTTCAGCTAGAAGGCTATTCCATGCATCCACTACCCTCTCGGTGAGGTAATACTTACGGATAATATTTTGAAACCTTTGCCCCTCTAATTTAAGACCATGTCCTCTTGTTGTGGTAGTTTTTCTTCTTTTAAAAATAGTCTCCTTCTTTACTTTGTTGATTCCCTTTATGTATTTAAATGTTTCTATCATATCCCCCCTGCCTCGTCTTTCCTCCAAGCTATGCATGTTAAGATCCTTCAACCTTTCCTGGTAAGTTTTATTCTGCAATCCATGAACCAGTTTAATAGCCCTTCTCTGAACTCTCTCTAAAGTATCAATATCCTTCTGGAGATACGGTCTCCAGTAGTGCGTACAATACTCCACGTGAGGTCTCACCAGTGTTCTGTACAATGGCATGAGCACTTCCCTCTTTCTACTGCTAATACCTCTCCCTATACAACCAAGCATTCTGCTAGCATTTCCTGCTGCTCTATTACATTGTCTGCCTACCTTTAAGTCATCAGACTTTGGTGGCGGGAACAAAGGGACTGGAGATCCGTTTCAGTCAGGAAACCCCTGGGAGAGGGCGGACCCGGGGTGGGGGGGAGGGAATGGCGGGAACAGGGGACAAAGGGACTGGGATTCCGGTTCTGCTATACGACCCATGGGAGGGGGAGGACCCTGCGAGAGGACATTGTCGTTGTGTGTGATCCACCCCTTGCGTGGGGAAAAGTATAAAGCAGAGTGTGGCCAATAAAGTTATTGTACCTCCAGGACTGTGTGTCGTCCGGTTACTGAGTGGGAAATGGGTCTCTCTGTATTCTAACTGACTCCTTTCTAGGAGAGGATTTGGCTGAGCCGGGTTGCTAGCAGGCCCGCTACACTCTATTCCTTTAGTAATACTCTATTGAATTTTGAATGAGATCTTAACGAAAATATTTTCTTCAAAACCTAAAACCATCGTACAGAGGAAAAAAGGAAAGAAGAAAGAAAAAGGAGCAAAAGAGAGTAATTTAAAATAAACTTAAAGGACCACTATAGGCACCCAGACCACTTCAGCTTAATGAAGTGGTCTGGGTGCCAGTTCCACCTAGGGTTAACCCTTTTTTTTTTTTTAAATAAACATAGCAGTTTCAGAGAAACTGCTATGTTTATGTTAGGGTTAATCCAGCCTCTAGTGGCTGTCTCATTGACAGCCTCTACAGGCGCTTGTGTGCTTCTCACTGCGAAAATCACAGTGAGAAGACGCCAGCGTCCATAGGAAAGCATTGTAAATGCTTTTCTATGAGACCGGCTGAATGCACGCACAGCTCATGCCGCGTAAGCACATTCAGCCGAAGAGGAGGATTGGAGGCGGAGAGGAGGAGGAGAGCTCCCCACTCGGCGCTGGAAAAAAGGTAAGTTTAACCCCTTTCCTCGCCATCCAGCCCGGCGGGAGGGGGACCCTGAGGGTGGGGGCACCCTCAGGGCACTATAGTGGTCCTTTAAGCAATAACATTGCAAACTAACATCTGAATAAAGAGGAAAGTTTTAAATAAAATATTAATCCTTTTCTTCTCTCCCTTCTGAAATGGCATAAAAAAAGCACAGTTGATAAAAAAAAAAAAAAAAATTAAACCATCACAAAAAACTGAAAAGAGGCTTTTTCACTCCTACCTCTTTAATTAAAAGACTCCCAAGAAACAGAAATACAAAAAGTAAATTTTTGGCAGTGAATGCAGAACCTATTGTGTTACAGACCACTGATTACAATTGTTTATAAGAATATCTAAAGACAATTATTGGAGACCGAAATACAAGGGCTCAGAAATTATATGTTTTATCATTTGTGGTCGGGGCAATATTGCTGTAATGGTTAGATAACACATAATTAGCAATAAACATCTTAGTCAATAGCACCGGTCGGTTGTGGTGTGCCGGAACCGACAATGCAGTAGTCCTGTAATAAAGAGGACAAAAAGAAATGTACCATACAAATATATATTCTACAATACCTCAATATTAATTGGATACGACACGAGATGCCTGATGAATCCCTAACCGGTTCAGATATAGATAATGTATCAGAGGATCATGTCGGGCTGTGATTCGTGGAGGAGTCCTGGCTCTAAGGGATGCTAGACTATCTGTGTATCCTCGACGAGATAGAGCCCAGACCTGCAGAGGTGTTGGGTAGAGATAGTACCCCAGTGATTTGGGAACTCGAGACATACGATTTATACAAAGCCACCATTAGTATGATCCATATAATGTACCGGTAGGCTAGCTGTGCCAAACATAGCCACTTGGACACTATAAAGAGACTGTGCCTTTAAGGGTTGCCTATACGGCTGTGGGATATGGGCTTAACTATGTAGAATGTATGCGGGTTGTAATTTACATGTATTTGCTGTATTGGCTATCTGTCGAATGCAGATAGCTGTTTGTATTGGATTTTCTTTCGTTTCACAAACGGCACTTTTGTGGGCCGTGGTGCGTGGTTTTTTAAAATTTTATTTTACACTAGCAGGGAGACTGCCAGTCAGCACAGACAGTCCCCCTGCAGGCAGCACTATGGACACCTATTGTGACCATGTGATCGCTGTGTTGAGCGATCACATGGCCCCAGGGGTCCTAATCCACCATGGGGAGACTATCTGGGCTGCAGGCAGTCTCCCCACACCGGGAGCCACGCTAATCGCTGCCGGGGGAACGACGGCGATCAGGTAAATAACTTGGACCGTTAGGACAGTTCAGGACCGTCATCGGTCAGCAATGGGAAAATGCCGATGACGGTCCTGAACCGTCGTCGGTCCTTAAGGGGTTAACTAACAGACCCATCTGTTTCCAGTGTACCTACACTTTCATTTTTTTTTTAGAATTGATGTACTTGAAAAATGTTTTGGGGGTTGGTTTTGCATTCTTTGGCTATCAATTTCTTATTTTCTAGTTTAGCCACTTTAATTGCCTTTTTGCAAGCGTTATTGGCTTCCTTATATGTTAAATAGGATGCCTCTGATTTAAATGCCCTTTTCTTATTTTTAATCTCTTGTTTTACTTCTCTACTAAGCCACGTTGGTTTAAGTTTGTTTCTTTTATATTTATTACCTAATGGTACATACTGAGAAATCTACCTTTCTAATATATGTTTGAATATAATCGGTGTGGCGGTAATATAATCAGTGTGACAGTGAAATAAACAATATGGGGGTTGTAACGGAACCGCTGGCACCCCGACCGGGTACCTTCCGCCGACGGATGCTCCTAGTGCTTTCCGAGGACTCCAAGCACTCTGCCTGACACCATAACCATTGCAGACCCCACGAACCGCCGCAGCTTGGTTGGGATCTCGCCGTCACCACCCACTCTGGACCCAGGACCAGGGTCCAGCTTCCAGCAGGTCAACCTCTCTCCGAATTCCAGAGAGCAGGAACAGGAACAAGCTCTTAGCAGAGCTTAGTGATTATACCCTGGGGAGTATAGTGATTATAGCAATCCCCAGAGTGTAGTTTCTCCAATCCCCCAAACATGAGCCGAAACTTCATGAAGGTACAAGATGATCTGACTCCAATGAGCGTTTATTACTCCTTATATACAAGTTTTCAGGTCAGAGGCACACCCCCTGGACCTGGTGGTAAACTGTGACAAAAGGGACACAAACCAATGGGAACACTAATTAACATCATAACACTCTCACATACATAATGAAATCCCTCCTCTCCATCCTGGAGATAATTGGCTTAAGGCACTGCAGTAAACTCAATTATCTCCAGGTACAGAAAATATCTACATTTAACACTAACAGCAAAATACCTAAAAGTACATAAAAATACATAATTCTTATTTTATTACACAGAACCCCCACATTTAACCTATCCCCAGATAGCTCGGATCTGAGTGCCCAATCTAGGTGAACAGCGCTCAGATCCCATGAACAGAGTAGAATTTCCATGGGGTAAAGCATAGCAAGGGCTGTTGAGAAACCAAGGAGGGACAAAAGCAGTCAGTTCCAACTGGTTTGGCAGTGTGCCTGGGACAACGCCCTGCTGGAGAACAATAGACAGGAAATGGGGGAGGGGAAGAAACACACCTTCCCATGGAATCAAATGGGAAGAAACTGTCTTTAGAAGCCAATAAGCCCCTAATAGTCTTTTTAAATGGCAATACACCCAAGGGCCATAGTCATGAGGAAGGAGGCTGGCAATCAGGCTCCTCCAAAAGCCGGGGGCAAAGGGCAGCTTGTCACCTAACAATCCAGGGACAAAAGGCATTTCGTCACACATCTCCCCTTTGGGGGGGAGACTAACCAGGTACCTGACCTGTCGGTCAGTGCCTGAGTTAGTCGATAAACCCACCCACAGTGAACAAGTACATGAGTAGCCCACCCACAAATAACAAGTGGCAAAGTAGCCCCCCCACAATAAACAGTACTGGCCGGTAGGTTCCAGGTTGTAGGATAAAAATGCAGCATCCTCGCCCTTCCTGGTGCAGCTGGGCAAATAGCTGGTGGTACTTGGAGGGCAAAGGCCAGCGGTGCTCTGCCCTGATGTCAGCTCTTGCGCTGGGATAGCCGGCAGAATGTCAAGCTCTGTACAAGGGTCGAAGGGAGGGCAGAGGCCGACTGCACTCTGCCCAGCTGCCAGCTCTTCCACTGGTATAGGCTGCAGGACATCAGGCTCTGGACAAGGGACACAGGGAGGGCAGAGGCCGACTGCACTCTGCCCAGCTGTCAGCTCTTCTGCTGCGGTGCTGGGAACATAGTCCGGCTCAGTAGCCAGGGGAACATGGGAGTCAGTGGGGGTTAACATCTCCTCTGTTAACCCTGGGGCCAAGTTAGGAGTTAGCTGGGGAGGGGAATTCGTACTTACCCCCTCCTCCTGTTGTCCCTGTGAGGGTAGTTGGGGATCTGGACAGGCTGTCCAGCATCCCTGTAGGTCGGGCACGGAGACCACTGTCCCCTCTGCGCCATCTGGGAGATTGGTGTCTCCCCTTGGTAGGGTAAGCTGCCGCTGGGGAGATAGGGTGCTGTGCTCCTCTCCCTGAAACACAGGCTGCCGCTGGAGAGGGAGACAGCCTGTCTCCACTCCCATAACATTGTCCTGCTGCTGGAGAGAGAGACCAACTGTCTCTGCTCCCGGTAGGACACACTGCTGCTGGGGGGGAAGGACAACACCTTCGGCCCCCTGGAATTCACAATGCCGCTGGGGAGGAAGGGTGACACCTTCGGCTCCCTGTAATTCACACTGCTGCTGGGGAGGAAGGACGACACCTTCGGCTCCCTGTAACTTGCACTGCCGCTGGGGAGAGAGACCGGTTGTCTCTTCTCCCTTGTCAACACACTGCCGCTGGGGAGTCAGAGCGACTGTCTCAACTCCCAGTGATGATGGTTGCTGCAGGGACGAGGGACCGACAATCTCCTCTCCCTGGGATGCTGTCTGCCACTGGGGAGAGAGACCGGTTGTCTCCTCTCCCTTGACAACCCACTGCCGCTGGGGAGTCAGAGCGACTGTCTCAACTCCCAGTGATGATGGTTGCTGCAGGGACGAGGGACCGACAATCTCCTCTCCCTGGGATGCTGTCTGCCGCTGGGGAGAGAGACCAGTTGTCTCCTCTCCCTTGACAACCCACTGCCGCTGGGGAGTCAGAGCGACTGTCTCAACTCCCAGTGATGATGGTTGCTGCAGGGACGAGGGACCGACAATTTCCTCTCCCTGGGATGCTGTCTGCCGCTGGGGAGAGAGACCATTTGTCTCTTCTCCCTTGACAACACACTGCCGCTGGGGAGTCAGAGCGACTGTCTCAACTCCCAGTGATGATGGTTGTTGCAGGGACGAGGGACCGACAATCTCCTCGCCCTGGGATGCTGTCTGTCGCTGGGGAGAGAGATCAATTGGCCACAGCCCCAATCTCCGCAATCGGAGCTCAAATTCCCATGCCGCTCGATTCTCCTCATCCAACTTGCGCATGGTTGCCAGAATCGCCTCTGTCGAAAGATTCGGGCCATATCTGGTTAACCGCCTCTTGACCTCCTCCCTGTAAGCGTCGCCCTCAAAGCGATAGGTCATGTTTGCTGTGAACAGGGGCGCTGTACGAATACTAGCGTTGCCCTCAAATTGTAATTCCAAATGTTGCTGGTGCCTCTGCGCTGCTTCTCCTCGCACTAGGACGCCATCCCACCGCTGCCACCACTGTAACGGAACCGCTGGCACCCCGACCGGGTACCTTCCGCCGACGGATGCTCCTAGTGCTTTCCGAGGACTCCAAGCACTCTGCCTGACACCATAACCACTGCAGACCCCACGAACCGCCGCAGCTTGCTTGGGATCTCGCCGTCTCCACCCACTCTGGACCCAGGACCAGGGTCCAGCTTCCAGCAAGTCGACCTCTCTCCCAATTCCAGAGAGCAGGAACAGGAACAAGCTCTTAGCAGAGCTTAGTGATTATACCCTGGGGAGTATAGTGATTATAGCAATCCCCAGAGTGTAGTTTCTCCAATCCCCCAAACATGAGCGAAACTTCATGAAGGTACAAGATGATCTGACTCCAATGAGCGTTTATTACTCCTTATATACAAGTTTTCAGGTCAGAGGCACTCCCCCTGGACCTGGTGGTAAACTGTGACAAAAGGGACACAAACCAATGGGAACACTAATTAACATGATAACACTCTCACATACATAATGAAATCCCTCCTCTCCATCCTGGAGATAATTGGCTTAAGGCACTGCAGTAAACTCAATTATCTCCAGGTACAGAAAATATCTACATTTAATACTAACAGCAAAATACCTAAAAGTACATAAAAATACATAATTCTTATTTTATTACACAGAACCCCCACATTTAACCTATCCCCAGATATCTCGGATCTGAGCGCCCAATCTAGGTGAACAGCGCTCAGATCCCATGAACAGAGTAGATTTTCCATGGGGTAAAGCATAGCAAGGGCTGTTGAGAAACCAAGGAGGGACAAAAGCAGTCAGTTCCAACTGGTCTGGCAGTGTGCCTGGGACAACGCCCTGCTGGAACAATAGACAGGAAACGGGGGAGGGGAATCAAATGGGAAGAAACTGTCTTTATAAGCCAATAAGCCCCAAATAGTCTTTTTAAATGGCAATACACCCAAGGGCCATAGTCATGAGGAAGGAGGCTGGCAATCAGGCTCCTCCAAAAGCCGGGGGCAAAGGGCAGCTTGTCACCTAACAATCCAGGGACAAAAGGCATTTTGTCACAGGGGTGATATAAACCATTGTGAAGGTGATATAATCGCTGTGGCTGTAATAAAATCAGTGTTGCAATGATATAAGCTGTGTGGCAATGATAAAATCAGTATGACAGTAAAATAAATTATGTGGCCGTGTTATAAACAGTGTGGCGGTAATATAAGATCTGTGGCAGTGATATAATCGGTGCACCAGAGATATAAACGCTGTGCCGGTAAAATATACACTGTTGAGATGATATAATCGCTGTGGCAGTAATATAAATGGTGTGGCGGTGATATGAACGGTCTGGCAGTGATATGAACAGTGTGGCAGTGATATAATTAGTGTGGCAATGATGTGAATGGTGTGGCGGCTATATAATCAGTGTGGCAGTGATGTGAATGGTGTGACAGTGATGTGAATGGTGTGGCAGTGATATAAACGGTGTGGCGGTGATCTAATCGCTGTGGCGGGAAAATAAATCGATGTGGTGGTGATATATAATCAGTGTGGCAGTGTTATCTCTGGCGGTGATATCACTGTGGCAGTAAAACAATCGCAGTGGCATTAAATAATCGCTGTAGCAGTGATATTATCATTGTGGCAATGTAATGAAAGGTGTGGCGGTGTTGTGAACTTGGTGGCGGTGATATAAACAGTGTGGTGTGTCTCTGACAGGCAGCGGAAGGATGAGCTGGAGCAGAGAATGTCCACCCTTCAGGAAAGTCGAAGGGAACTCATGGTGCAACTGGAGAGTCTGATGAAGCTACTTAAGGTAAGAGCACATATTTGAACTCCCTGAAGTCTGCAATATATGGGGCAGTATTGAGAGACCAGGAGTAGTAATGGGTATTGTGCCAAAACGTCACAAAATAATGCTACATTTAAATAAAATGTTATATCCGTGGTTTCACAATTTTATCTAGGGAATTATATTATGTTCAAATAAAATAGCCCTGTTCCCTTTAATTATACGGTATCTCCAATGTAACTCATACACTATCTCTAGTAGTGTATGAGTCTGGGTATATATTACTCTTTATACGTGCACATTTTTTAGTTCCAGTGGCTATTCAATCCGTGTAAGGGGCCCCACACTGTGTTTACTTCTTAGACATTTGCTATGGACTTTTGGTGTCTTTATTCATGTGATACATTTTATCACTACAATATTGATTCATATGTTAGTATTTTCTTTTATGTTCAATAAATGATGTTTGATATTAGATACATTCTTAGTGATTGTTATTCATTTATATTAACCCAGTGTTGTTACTAGATTTGGCCACGGCTGCTGCTTTGGTGTACACTGTTTTAGTGGTCATTATTTTATTTTGTGAGCGCTCACATACCATTTTTTATTGTTTTTTTTATATGTATGATTAAGTCGCTTTCCTGTATGTGATGCAGCCCCGTTTTTGGTGATTAATATTATTAATTTTATCTCATTGTTAGTTACCTTACATTTGTTTTCGATTATCAGTCTAATGAAAGCTGGACACTTGGAGCGTTATCCGGAGGCCAATAAATACCTCTATACGCTAACAAGCCCGCCCCATGTCTCGGTTTAACCAAAACTCACAATCTTCCATATTTTATGCCTTGCTTCCACCGTCTTCCTTTATTGGTCAATGTGTAAAAAAAAATGCATAAAAAAGGAATAAAAACAAAACAAAAATGATTATTTTGGTGCATGACAAAGACAGGGAACCGGTACTAATGTATAAAGGAACTGGTGCGTGCACACCAAGCCAGTGATCACAACAAGTTTTACACACAATCCCATTATATTTTACAATAAAGGGGTATGGACCTAAAATATATCAAAACGTCCCTTTCCATGATCTCCTTCCGCTATAAAGCCTATTTCTCTCCTTTAGTCTGTAAAGTACCGTGAGCAATAAACATGTCTTAGGCATCCAGAGAATTCGAATCTCTCTATAAGAGGTCACCGGTGCAGCCGCTGTGGGTGAGGAGCAGGACGCTCGGTTCTGGCCCTGGGTATAATAATAATAACAACATAGTATTTAACCAGGAAAGGTTAATTCACATTACTTTGGTTTTCAAGTACGTTCTGGGGATGTTACTATTACCCAATTTAATGGTACTCATGTAATCTACCTCGGAAGGATGAAGGGCTGCCCCTGCAGTCTCACTGCTCAATTCGCTGCCATTTAGGAGTTAAATCACTTTTGTTTCTGTTTATTCAGCCCGGCTGTGACTCACATATCCTGCTTGAAAAAATGGTTTAATGTTCAATCAGATATTTATTTGCTTTAGAGGTTTTATATCTCCTGCTTTGTGAATTGAACTTTAATCACACACAGGAGGCTCCTGCAAGGTCCATCGAGTTATTAACAGAGCAGAAATGATAAATTAAACAGAATTTGCAATAAAGGAAGTGTAAACATGATATCTCTCTTTACAGGAAGTGTTAAAGATGGCTGTGTAAAAACCCAAGGGCAGAGTACAGAATATTTGATAGAGTCCTAACCTCAAAATCTGAGGAAAGGGATTTAGGGGTGATTATTTCTGATGACTTAAAGGTAGGCAGACAATGTAATAGAGCAGCAGGAAATGCTAGCAGAATGCTTGGTTGTATAGGAGAGGTATTAGCAGTAGAAAGAGGGAAGTGCTCATGCCATTGTACAGAACACTGGTGAGACACTTGGAGTATTGTACACAGTACTGGAGACCGTATCTTCAGAAGGATATTGATACCTTAGAGAGGGTTTAGAGAAGGGCTACTAAACTGGTTCATGGATTGCGGGATAAAACTTACCAGGAAAGGTTAAAGGATCTTAACATGTATAGCTTGGAGGAAAGACGAGACAGGGGGGATATGATAGAAACATTTAAATATATAAAGGGAATCAACACAGTAAAGGAGGAGACTATATTTAAAAGAAGAAAAACTACCACAACAAGAGGACATAGTCTTAAATTAGAGGGACAAAGGTTTAAAAATAATATCAGGAAGTATTACTTTACTGAGAGGGTGGTGGATGCATGGAATAGCCTTCCAGCTGAAGTGGTAGAGGTTAACACAGTAAAGGAGTTTAAGCATGCATGGGATAGGCATAAGGCTATCCTAACTATAAGATAAGTATTTAGAAAATTGGGCAGACTAGATGGGCCGAATGGTTCTTATCTGCCGTCACATTCTATGTTTCTATGTGAGTCACATGCAGGTGTGGCTCGGGCTGTATAACGAAAGTGATTTAACTCCTAAATGGAAGAGAATTGAGCAGTAGTGATGTCGCGAACTTGCCGTGAACGGTTAGCCGCGAACCGTTCACGGCGAACTCCGGTCAGCTGACACATCCCTGCCTATCTCCGGCAGACCCTCCCAGACCCTCCTACTTCCTGGACAGCATCCATGTTGAAGGCAGCTTCAACATGTATGCTGTCCAGGAGGAGGGAGAGTCTGCCGGAGATTGGCAGGGATGTGTCAGCTGACCGGAGTTCGCCGTAAACGGTTCGTGGCGAACCGCAGCGAACCGTTTGCGTCAAGTTCGCGAACAGTTTGCGACATCACTATTGAGCAGTGAGACTGCAGGGATATGATCTATACACCAAAACTGCTTCATTAAGATAAAGTTTGTCATGGTGAGTATAGTGTCCCTTTAAGACTAAAGCCGAGTTAGATATTTTTATATATTTATTCTTTTTTTGAAAACTTTTATTTAAATTTGATGAGATGTATATTTCGATTGCTATGTCTCATGAGTCTGTCATTGTTAATAGAAAATGTAGTGAGAAGCCTCTGATGGTGTATTCACCAGCTCCAACTGAAAGTCTTTGTCAGGGAAAGAGGGGATGACTTGCAAAGGCTGCAGACAAGAATCTGCAGCCTTTTTTTCCATTTACTGCCAAAGGAAAAAAAAACAGATAGAAATGTAATCTACTAGTGAAAATGAATGGATGATTGTCTGTCCTCTGTATGCACAGTCTTAGTGATCACATGTCAAGCCACCCACTATGGTGAATTTACAGACTGTGCGGGCAGGCAATTATTCGAAAACACCGTCATTATCCATGGTTTTTAAAAATAAACATTAATGGTTAATTGAACACACCATCTAAAAAAAAACAGATCCACTTAATACTATCTATTAAAAAGGTAATATGTTCATTAGTAAAATTCTTTAATTTCTCCAAATGCTCTTGCCTTTTATATTAAAATGTTGTAATTATTTGATATTCTGTTTCCTGCACAATCAATATTTTATCAGCGCCTATTTTACTTGTTTTTAGTCTCTCCGAGCAGTCAGTCTGTCTGTCAGTCTCTCCGAGCAGCCAGTCTGTCCGTCAGTCTCTCCAAGCAGCCAGTCTGTCTGTCAGTCTCTCTGAGCAGTCTGTCTGTCCGTCAGTATCTCTGAGCAGCCAGTCTGTCCGTCAGTCTCTCTGAGCAGCCAGTCTGTCCATCAGTCTCTCCAAGCAGCCAGTCTGTCCGTCAGTCTCTCTGAGCAGTCTGTCCGTCAGTCTCTCCGAACAGTTTGACTGACTGACTGTTCGGAGAGACTGACAGACTGACTGCTCGGAGATACTGACGGACAGACTGCTCAGAGAGGCTGACGGACAGACTGCTCAGAGATGCTGACGGACAGACTGCTCGGAGAGGCTGACGGACAGACTGCTCGGAGAGACTGACAGACTGACTATCATTCTCTCCAAGCAGTCAGTCAGTCTCTCCGAGCAGTCATTCTGTCTGTCAGTCTCTCCAAGCATTCAGACTGTCAGTCTCTCCGAGCAGTCTGTCGTCTGTCTGTCTCTCCGAGCACTCAGTCTGTCAGTCTCACCAAGCAGTCAGTCTGTCTGTCTCTCCGAGCAGTCAGTCTGTCAGTCTCTCCGAGCAGTCTGTCTGTCTCTCCGAGCAGTCAGTCAGTCTGTCTCTCCGAGCAGTCAGTCAGTCTGTCTGTCAGTCTCTCCGAGCAGTCAGTCTGTCTGTCAATCTCTCCAAGCAGTCAGTCTGTCTGTCTCTCCGAGCAGTCAGTCTGTCCGTCAGCCTCTCTGAGCAGTCAGTCTATATCAGGGTTGTCAGTCATTGTGCCTGCCCTGGGTATGAAGTTTGAGGAATCTCTTACTGCCTGAACGTGTTAATTTAATGGATTCGGTAAATCCATGTAATAATTTGCTCTGTGTTCCTGTAATACCAGCACTGCTTCTCACTCTAAGTCCTATTCACTACGCCATGTGATAGCTGATATAGCGATGATAGCATACCTACCCAGGGCCGGTGCAAGGATTTTTGGGTACATAGGCGAAGATGTATCTTTCCACCCCTCCCCCCCAAATAACATCTTCACCTATGTGCCTCTTAACCAGCCCCTCTCCCCGTCCATTAGTGGTCCCCTCCCTTCCCTGTCCCTTAGTGTTCTTCTAAGCTCTCCCCTCTTTTTCCTGTCCCTTGGTGTTTCTCTCCCCTCCCCTCCCTGTCCCTTGGTGCACCCCCCACCCCCTTAGTGGTCGCACTCCCCTTCCTGGTGTGCCTCCTACCTCTCTTGTAGCGTTGCCGAGTGGAGGATATCCCCTACAGGAGCTTCACTTTTCTGTACCTGGCCGGACTGACAGGGAGTGCTCTCTCAGTGAGCACCTCCAGTCAGTCTGGCCAGGTACAGGAAACAGAAGCTCCTGTACTGCGTTCCACTACGCTACACTCAGTGGTGTATACACACTGACAGTCACACACACTCAATGACAAACACACAGACTCACTGATCTGACACGCACATTCATTGACAGACACACTGATACTCACACACAGACTCAATGACAAAGATACTCTCACTGATTTGACAGACACTCACAAACACACACTGACAGACACACATACACTGCCACACTCATACACTCACATGCAGTACTCATACAAGCACTCACAGACACACTCACTCACAGACACACATACTCATGCACACACTCAGTCACTCACAGGCACACAGACACTCAGGCACACATACACACACACACACACACACACAGACAGACAAACACACACTCAATCACAGACAGTCACTCACAGGCACACATACACTCACACACTCACACACACTCAGTCACAGACAGTCACTCACAGACACTCAGGCACACATACACACACACATACACACACACAGACACACACACACTCAGTCACAGACAGTCACTCACAGACACACAGACACGCATACACACACTCACTAATTATTTTAATAAATAAACATTTTCCACCCAGCCTCCCTACCTGGAGAGCTGGTATGGATGATGAATCATTCCCTGGGGTCCAGTGGGGCTGCTGGGGGGCGTGCGGCATTGCTGTGATCAGACGCGGCGAGGGAGCTCTAACCTCTCTGCTCTGCTCCCTCGCGGCTGCCTTCTGATACTGCGGGAGCCGGAATATGATGTCATATTCCGGCTCCCGCGGCATCAGCAGACAGCCGCGCGAGGGAGCAGAGCAGAGAGGTTAGAGCTCCCTCGCCACGTCTGATCACAGCACTGCCGCACGCCGCGCCGGGGATCCAGAAGGTGGCCTGGCAGGAGGGAGAGCTTCCCTCCTGCCGGTCACTGAAATATTGCGCCCCCGAAACCGGTGCGCCCTAAGGCAGCCGCCTGTGCCGCCTTATGGACGCGCCGGCCCTGTACCTACCATCTAGGAATAATCTTAACTTTCTGTAGCGGAACCCCTTTTTGGCTGTCTCATTCCCTTTTATTGATTGTTGGCCCTGCAGAGATTTTCCTGTGCCTGGAGTACACAAAACTTTAAGCACAGTGTATGGACTTCTGTTGGACTGTGTATGGATTGTGTATAGGAAGGTGTACCCCTCCCCCGTTTCCTGTCCCATTGTTCTCCAGCAGGGCGTTGTCCCAGGCACACTGCCAGACTACTTGGAACTGGTTTGGGCTGGAAAGCCATGCTTCAGTGGGCCCAAAGGGACCTCCACAAAACTTTAAACCCCCATAACTCCTGAACCCCTGATCTGATCTGGGTAATTTTTGGATATGTGTCTCACCCAGATCAGAGCTACCAGGGGATGGTAGCCTCCTAGGTTCAGGAGTACATCCAGAAAACCAGAGGAACTGTGTCCTGCATAATAGGATTATGTGTCACACTATGGGGAGGGGATGTGTGGGTGGCAACTCGTGTATGATTGGTGTATTGTGTAATTACTGTAAATCCCTCCCTTGCATGGGAGAATGCTTTAAAAGAAGGTTGTGTGATTAAAAGTTCCGTTCTACTCCTGATACTGTGTGTCGTCCAGTGATTGGGGAAAGTGAAGGGATATTATTGGATTGTATTGCTGATTGTGCTGGATATTCTCTTGGATTTGGTGGAGTTTAGCTGTGGGAAATCAGCTCTCCGCTACATTGGTTGGGAGCGTCGGGATCCAGACCCACAGAGGAGCAAGTACCAGGAAAGACAACAGCATTGATGGATCACGGATGGAGATCGATTGCACCACTTTAAAGCGATCCACTTTAAAGGACCTCCTGGAAGCAAGGGGTCTTCCCGCCAGCAACAAGACCAAGGAAGTCCTGGTTGCAGAAGTAATGGCGGAATGCAGAGCAGAAGAGGGTCCGGCTTTGGTGCAGAATAACCCAGCAGAGGAACAGGGGCGGTTGGAATTTCAAAGAGAACTGCAATTCAGGCTGTCATTTTATGGGGAAAACCCACCAACAGAGATTATCTCCAGAACCATGACGGACGTACAGGAGTTTGTACTGCGACAGAGGGTCCAACAAAATCCAGAGAGGAACCAGATCGTGCCCATGGTACAGGAGAACAAACCAAAGGTACCGTACCAGGCTTTTAAGACTTATGTGGAGGCAGAGGAAGAAATTAATGCCTTTTTAGAGGATTTTGAAAGGTTGTGCCACCTGCATAAAATAAATGTCGAGGATTGGGTTCCCATTTTAGCAGGGTGGCTAATGGGCAGAGCAGCGGAAGCATACCGCACAGTACCAGATGACGAACTAAGGGATTATCACCGGGTTAAGGAAGTCATACTGGCCAAATATGCCATGACACCCGAAGCGTACCGAAGGCGGTTCAGGGACCTTTAAAAGACTGGTAAAGATTCACACGCAGAATGGGCTTGCCGACTACAGCGGCGCTGGGTTGGATACAGGCGAACAAAGCGCAATCCATGGGGGATTTGTTACAGATGATATTGTTGGAGCAATTTTTCGACGGATTGGTGCCAGATACAAGAGTGGGTGAGGGATCGCAGTCCTACAAACATCACTGAAGCAGCTCGAAGGGCAGACGACTACCTAGATGCCCAGAGGCAACAGAAACCAGCCCTGAATAAAGTTATAACGCGCCCAAATATAGCGCCCACCTATGCGTCCAGTACGACAGCCCCACCACGACAACTCCCACCACCGGCAGGTGCTCCAACCCAGTTCAGACAGCCTAACAACATTAAATGTCACCAATGCCAGCGCTGGGGACACTATAAAAAAAGTGTGTCGACAACTGCGAGATCGCACCACATGGATCCGGCCCGGTCCAACACCACCACCACCCAGAGTAGCAACCCATTGTTACCAGACAGAGGCTGCAATGACCTATGACGCTGGGTTCCCACCACCACAGTAGAACAGTGGGAAGTGCTCCATGAGGCAGATCCTTTACAGGCCCATGCAGACAATCGACAACACCATCGGCAGAATCGCGATTCTGGAGCCACTATCACTTTGGTAAAGAGCCACCTAATTCCCACAGAAGCCGTAAGGGTAGCCGGGGGAGCAGTATACCGACTACCCACCGCCCAAGTGCATTTGAATTGGGGGGCGGGTCATGGGAATGTGGAAGTGGGGTTGATGCCACAACTCCCATCGGAAGTTTTGTTGGGGAATGACTTAGAGAAATTGACATCGGCATATGAACCTCAGATCCCAGCGGTTGGAGAGGCCCACGCCAACAGGCTCGCACCCAGGACTACAACTCACACCCGGAGGTTCTGGTAAAAGATCCTTCCCCATCTGTAGAATGTATACCCTGGGCCCCACCTAGTGAATTTGAAGCCAAGGTAGCCACAGATCCTACGCTACAAGTATATAGGGATAAGATAGCCACAGGGGTGGCAGGGACAGATGGGGAGAGATTCATATGGGAGGGTAAGCTCTTATATAGAGAGACCGAGAAAAAGGCAGACGGAGCAGACCCAGTCATTATGCGTCAGTTAGTGGTACCACAGAGATACCGATCCGAATTACTCCAGATAGCGCATGATATACCGCTATCCAGACACCTGGGAGTTAGTCGCACCCGGTATCGATTGACCCAGAGTTTCTTCTGGCCAGGGATAAGTCAGGAGGCCCGGAGGTATTGCGGCACCTGCGATATCTGCCAGAGGGTAGGAAAAAGGGGAGACCGCAAGAAAGCCAAGTTGCACCCCCTACCCATAGTGGAGGAGTCGTTTAGCCGCGTAGTGGTGGACATAGTAGGTCCCTTAAGGAAGGCTAGCCCCTCGGGGTTGCTGAGGCCCTCATGAAGATTTTCTCCCGGGTAGGATTACCCCGGGAGATCCTCTCCGATCAGGGCACTCAGTTTACTGCGGAGGTCACACAGCAGCTATGGAAATTTTGTGACATGAGGCCAATAATCAGTACCCCATATCATCCCCAGACCAATGGGCTCTGTGAACGGTTTAATGGAACATTGAAACAGATGCTCCGAACGTTCGCAGAAGCCCATCGGGACTGGGAAAGATTCCTACCACACCTCCTCTTTACTTATCGGGAGGTGCCGCAGGAATCCACTGGGTTCTCCCCGTTTGAATTATTATATGGGAGACGGGTCTGAGGTCCCCTGGATCTCATTAAGGAGCACTGGGAGGGAGAACACAGCTCCACAGTTACTCCCATCATACCTTATGTACTGGAGTTTCGGAACCGACTGGAGGAACTAACCCGAGCAGTACGGGAGAACCTCCAAGCGGCGCAGACACGTCAGTGCACATGGTATGATCGGAACGCCAGGGACCATAGCTTTCAGGTAGGACAGAAAGTTTTCATTTTAAAACTTGTCCGGCATGACAAGCTACAGGCTGCCTGGCAAGGCCCTTATTAGGTGCTGGAGCAGCGCTGCGACACCACCTATATAATTGGCCCCTGTGCTGGCTCAGGGGGGCGACACATGATTCATGTGAACATGCTGAAACCCTACCGGGAGCGCTCTGACGAGGTGACAGCCATTTGTGCACTCCCCTCTGAAGAGTTTGACAACCTTCCCCTCCCAGACCTGCTAGAGGACAGGAAATCAGGTAGTGACATAGCCGAGGTTAAGCTGGGGGAGCGGCTGAGTCCTCAGGAGCGTAGTGAGGTACAACAGTTGCTGAGGGAAAAACAAGAATCCTTCTCTAATGTACCAGGTTACATGCCCCTGGCAACTCACCGCGTAGAAACCCCAGGCCAGTTACCTATGCGCCACACCCCATAGGCGGTGCGGGAACACATGCGCCAGGAGATCAATTAGATGCTCCAACTGGGAGTCATTGAGCCTTCTGACAGCCCTTGGGCTTCTCCGGTAGTCCTGGTACCGAAACGGGTTGGTACCACCCGTTTCTGCGTGGACTACCGAAGATTAAATGAGAAAACCGTATCTGACGCCTATCCTATGCCCAGGATAGACGAATTGCTGGACCGGATGGCTAGGGGCCAATACCTCACTACAAAAGATCTTTGTAAGGGTATTGGCAGATTCCTTTAGCCCCAGACGCTATCCCTAAGCCAGCATTTGTCACACCATTCGGCTTATACCAGTTTAAGGTAATGCCGTTTGGGATGAAGAACGCCCCAGCCACGTTCCAGCGGATGGTAGACCGCCTCCTAGATGGATAAGACTATACCTGTGCTTATCTGGATAATATTGCCATCTTCAGCAATACCTGGCAGGAGCACCTAACCCATATAGGGACAGTTATAGACAGGATCAGGGAGGCAGGATTAACGTTAAAGCCAGCCAAGTGCAGTATTGGGATGGCTGAGGTTCAGTACCTCGGTCACCGAGTAGGTTGTGGTATGCAGAAGCCAGAACCCGCAAAGGTAGAGGCTGTAGCTCAGTGGCCAACCCCTAGGACCAAAACTCAGGTGTTAGCCTTTTTAGGGACAGCAGGGTATTATAGGAAGTTTGTGCCCAATTATAGCACCCTGGCCAAACCCCTTACCGACCTGACCCGTAAAAACCTTCCCCGTCAGGTCACCTGGACCCCGGAGTGTGAGCAGGCATTCCAACAGCTGAAGAACGCACTTGTAAATGCTCCCGTCTTGGCAGCCCTGGATCCAACTAAACGTTTTATTGTCCACACAGACGCTTCTATGTTTGGACTGGGGGCAGTACTGAGCCAAGTTGGGGCCGATGGCGGAGAACATCCCGTGGCTTACATCAGTAGAAAATTGTTACCAAGAGAAGTAAGCTACGCCGCCATTGAAAAGGAATGCCTGGCCGTGGTGTGGGCCCTGAAGAAATTACAACCGTACTTGTATGGACAGCCATTTTCGTTGCTCACGGATCACAAACCGTTGGTGTGGTTGAACTGGGTGGCTGGGGACAATGCCAGGCTGCTGCGCTGGAGTTTGGCGCTGCAGCCCTTTGACTTTAATATCCAGTACAGCCCGGGTAAACAGAATGGAAACGATGACGGGTTGTCAAGACAGACTGAATTGGAAAAATGATTTGTGAGCATCCCCGGACATCCCCAAGTCGATCCGTAATAGATCTGACTGTGTATGCCTGCTTGTGGGCAAGGGGGAGCAGTGTAGCGGAACCCCTTTTTGGCTGGCTCATTCCCTTTTATTGATTGTTGGCCCTGCAGAGATTTTCCTGTGCCTGGAGTACACAAAACTTTAAGCACAGTGTATGGACTTCTGTTGGACTGTGTATGGATTGTGTATAGGAAAGTGTACCCCTCCCCCGTTTCCTGTCCCATTGTTCTCCAGCAGGGCGTTGTCCCAGGCACACTGCCAGACTACTTGGAACTGGTTTGGGCTGGAAAGCCATGCTTCAGTGGGCCTAAAGGGACCTCCACAAAACTTTAAACCCCCATAACTCCTGAACCCCTGATCTGATCTGGGTGATTTTTGGATATGTGTCGCACCCAGATCAGGGTTACCAGAGGATGTAATATTTGAAGGGGTACTCCTAGGTTTAGGGGTGCATCCAGAAAACCAGGGGAACTGTGTCCTGCATGATAGGATTATGTGTCACACTAAGGGGAGGGGATGTGTGGGTGGCAACTCGTGTTTGATTGGTGTATTGTGTAATTACTGTAAATCCCTCCCTTGCATGGGAGAATGCTTTAAAAGAAGGTTGTGTGATTAAAAGTTAGTTCTACTCCTGATACTGTGTGTCGTCCAGTGATTGGGGAAAGTGATGGGATACTATTGGAGTGTAATGCTGATTGTGCTGGATATTCTCTTGGATTTATTACTTGTTCCTGCATCCTCTTAAAGTACTTGGTGGAGTTTAGCTGTGGGAAATCAGCTCTCCGCTACACTTTATTATGTTAAAATATAATTGTATCTACACATTACATTTTCATTGACATACCGTGAAACCATAACATTGATAACTTTGCTCAAGAATAGTTTTAACACTGATATTGGGAGTGGGGGCCTTTTTGGAAGTACAGGTGGGCCTTTTCAGGAATACAGAAAGTGACCTTTTACAGGAGTACGGGTGGGCCTTTTAAGGGATCCAGTTGGACCTATTATGGGAGGGTTGGTGGGCCTTTTTGGGAATGCAGGTGTGACTTTTCAAAAGTTTGGGTGAGGCTTTTCGGGAGTGTGGGTGGGCCTTTTACAGGAGTGTGGATGGGCCTGTAAAGAGGTGGGGCTTTTTGGAAGTGCAGGTTGGTCTTTTACGGTAGTGCGGGCGAATCTTTTCGGGGGTGCGGTTGGGCCTTTTTGGGAGTGAGGGTCTTTGAGTATTTCAGAGGGGGAAATGGACGTTTTCGGGAGCGTGGGTGGGTCTTTTCGGGGATCATGGGTGAGCTCTTTTGGGAATGCAGGTGTGGCTTTTCAGGAGTTTGGGTGGGTCTTTTACAGAAATGGTGGCCTTTCACAGGAATGCAGGTGGGACATTACGGGAATGTGGGTGTGACTTTTCAGGAGTTCAGGTGAGGCTCTTTGGGAGTGCAGGTGGGGTTTTTACGGGGGTGCAGGTGGGTCTTTTATGGGAGTGCTGGTGAGGCTTTTTGGAAGTGTGGGTGGGCCTTTTCGGGAGTGTGGCTGGGCCTTTTTGGGAGTGCTGGTCTCTGAGTTTTTCAGGAATCTGGATCTCTCAGATGATCTCTCTCAAGCGGTCCTACTCAGGTTGAAACAAATGACATCTAAGTCAACTGAGATTTTAGCGGGTGGTTGCAGAATTTCTACCCACAGCAATCCCGCAGTTTAGTGAATGGGCCCACGACGTGCTAGATTTTTGTGGTCCTGTTAATATCTCTTTCCGTACTGTCTTTTTTTCCTGCAACTTTTTCCAAAGGAGGAGGAACAGAGGCAGGCAGTAAGTTTGTTTTGCAGTATCCGTGCATGCTGTTTGTTTGCTGCTTTGTGCACTCACTGTTTTACACACTCATTATGTTACATGCTCATTATGTTATAAGCTCACTGTTTTACACACACTAACTGTTACATGCTCACTGTGTTACACACTCAATATATTATACGTTCATTATGTTATAAGCTCACTGTTTTACACACACTGTTACATGCTTACTGTGTTACACACTCAATATATTATACACTCATTATGTTACTCACTATGTTACACACTCTCTATGTTACTATGTTACACACTATGTTACACGCCCATTATGTTACATGCTCATTATGTATATGCTCAGTTGGTATTCCATTCTGTGTCATTGTATCGTGGACATAATATTGTTTTAAGCAGTAATAAAAGACACCCGGCCCTGATTATTGTTGGAAAAAGGCTGTAATCTCTATTATTTGCTTGAAAGCAATGATAACCTTAGTGAAATGAATGATGATTAACTTGTTCCCCAGAGATTAAATGCCCGGGCTGGATGCTCTAGGTTTGGCCCACTGTTTTCATACCCAAACTAACCGTAGCCATTCCTAAGACTGAGCCAGGCCTAAAACTGGCCAGTGATAATAAAATCTGATTGGAGTCTTATTATTAACTATTTGATGGAGATCTTTACTTTATATTTATTTCTGTGAAAATCACTCCATGCCAGCAGTGCCCACTCAGAACATGCGTAAAAATGGCTGTGCCAGTGCCCACAAAGCCGGTCCCGTCCTTCTCGATCTCAATACAGGTATCAGCCTGTCCCGTCCTTCTATAACAATACAGGTATCAGCCTGTCCCGTCATTCGATAATGTAACGGACCGTTTTGCACATAAGGGGTAAAAACCGTTTAGGTGATTGGCCCCCTTTCCAGAGATGCAGGCACAGCTACTGCAGAACACCAAACACACGAACCGCCAATAAGTGAATGCTCCAAACTCCCGAACGGCATCCAATATAGCACTCCAAACAGACGAACAGGAACCATACGAATTGCTGCTAGCAGACGAATAGGAAAAGCATCCAAGCGGCTTACACTCCTAGCAATCAGTCTCTATCAGCATTCAGTAAATCCCCCCAAAGATGAGACAAGGCTCCGTGTTGAGGGTCAAGCAGTGGTCTGTTTAATGAGGGCTATCTGCCCAGTATTTATGCAGGTCTCCCACCTGGTGGACACTCCCCTAGGGGACCAAATGGGAGACTGTGACAAGGGACAGACAAGCAGACAAATAGGACACACAGTCACAATATATTCCCACAATGCATCCTGGCTTCCTCCCCTCTGCCCTGGGAGATAATTGAGAAGTAATTCAATTATCTCCCAAGACAAAGGCAAATCTCCATTATGCACGTGGGGATACTAAAACAAGCATTACTGTTAAAATACACCATGTAAGACACATTACATTAAAACTATACATTTAACATATCCCCAGATAGCTCAGGTCTGAGCGCACATTATTAAGTAAATGGCGCTCAGACCACACGAATAATCGCCATGGAGCCAAAGTCTTTAATTCCACGAACAGGCTCCATGGCAGGCTATCTGGGTACTTGCACACCAAATACAATTGCAGCATTAAAAGTCCCGAATGCTCCGTTGTTCGGTTCCCGAACGGGTTTGCAGACTTCCAGCCTCAGCGGGGCTTGTAAGACAAAAGTGTCCGCTTTTGGTGTCCTGCCGCTGGGTAGAACAAGCGCTGGCTACCCGGGGAGCTTCCATAACACCGCCATCGTGTGGCGGCTAGGTGTAACCGCGACCACCCAGTAATTGTCAATTAAGCTGCGGTTAACCGCAGCTTCAGGGAGGTTAATTGCCGGCACACTCCAGCTCCCAGGTGGTCTATTCATTCGTGCGGTTGTTCGGTAGATTGAATCTACCGAACAACCGGCAGAAAAGCACGAATACAGCTTTTCTGCAGGCAAAACAAAGTTTTTTTTAACATGGGGCCATAGTCCAAAGGTAGCAGGCGAGCAACCAGGCTTCTCCAATGCAATGTGGCGAGATTGGTCTCGTCACAGATAACAATACAGGTATCAGCCTGTCCCGTCCTTCGATAACAATACAGGTATCAGCCTGTCCTGTCCTTCGATAAAAATACAGGTATCAGCCTGTCCCGTCCTTCTATGACAATACAGGTATCAGCCTGTCCCGTCCTTCGATAACAATACAGGTATCAGCCTGTCCCGTCCTTCTATAACAATACAGGTATCAGCCTGTCCCGTCCTTCGATAACAATACAGGTATCAGCCTGTCCCGTCCTTCGATAACAATACAGGTATCAGCCTGTCCCGTCCTTCGATAACAATACAGGTATCAGCCTGTCCCGTCCTTCGATAACAATACAGGTATCAGCCTGTCCTGTCCTTCGATAACAATACAGGTATCAGCCTGTCCCGTCCTTCAATAACAATACAGGTAACAGCCTGTCCCGTCCTTCTATAACACAATACAGGTATCAGCCTG
Source organism: Pelobates cultripes (assembly GCA_933207985.1). Classification (NCBI taxonomy): domain Eukaryota; kingdom Metazoa; phylum Chordata; class Amphibia; order Anura; family Pelobatidae; genus Pelobates; species Pelobates cultripes. The sequence goes on from OW240913.1 coordinate 3,691,058, forward strand.
TCACGTCCTTCGATAACAATACAGGTATCAGCCTGTCCCGTCCTTCGATAACAATACAGGTATCAGCCTGTCCCGTCCTTCTATAACACAATACAGGTATCAGCCTGTCCTGTCCTTCTATAACAATACAGGTATCAGCCTGTCCCGTCCTTCCATAACACAATACTTGCATCAGCCTGTCCCGTCCTTTTATAACACAATACAGGTATTAGCCAGTCCCTTCTCTATCAGAAAGCATGTATGAGTCTTTCCTGTATGCAGGTATTAGCCTATCCTGTCCTTTTGTACCACAAGCCTGGTTGTATAAAATACAATACAGGTATCAGCCCCTGTTTTTACTCAAGCCAAGCTACAGTATACAGAGCTATAGCAGAATAGATGCGTGAAATAAACTGTCCACACACCCCCTGTTCGTTTACCGAACCAACTCTGTGTTCCCCTTGTTCACACTTCATAATCACCGACCGCCCCTGTGTCACGGTTCTCACCATGACATCCAGACGTTGTCGCCCCAGAAGTGCCCTTTCTGCCTTAGAACGTTGTCAGTTCGTTGTTTTATATTTCCTGTTGCTTATAGACTGACTTTGCTTATGACCCCTGCTTCTGTATCTTCGTTATTGCCTGTTCGCTGCCTGCCCTGACCTTTGGAACCGTGTCTGCCTACTCTTCTGGATTTTCCCTTGTCTGTACTGCGAATTGGAACACCTTTCATGCACAGATTCACAGTCCTGGTGGTTTCTAACCTTGGACTGTGTTTATCTGCAAGGGTGAGCACAAATCTCTGCCAACCGGGCTCCCAATTAAGGTAAGCCGTGACACACTGGCTGTTAACCACAAATGAGCAATTAGTTAAAGTTCTTTTCTGTGTGGCCGTCGTTCGTATAACGAAACACACGTGCTCCAAGAATTGGCGTCCATTTTGTCTCCTGAACGCAAGTAACGGTACATGGTCGTCAAGTGCATGGAAACTGTATGTCGGATATGCGACCCCGTGAACCCCCAGAAAACTTGTATCGCTGCCCGTCCAACTTCCCAAACAGTCATGACCATGGCATTCGGGAGACATGAACTACCGAACAGGGGGAGCCTTCGCTCCCTAACAGCCAGTGAGAGCATTTGTCGGTATTCCTATGGGAACCCCCAAAAGATAACTGGTCGTTGCCTTGATTTCTGTGGAACCACTTTGGGACATCACTTCGTGACATAATGGTCAAAACTTCATTCCAATGGCAATTCCAAACTACCGAAGGGAACTGAGCATTATTTTGATAAAGTGGGTGCTCAGAGCCAAGCTATTCGGTGATATGACTTTTGTGGGGTTCCTGTGTTATTATTTTGTATTTTTGGGGTTATTTTTGTGTGGTAGTACAGACAAGGTATACTGTATTTATCCTCCCAGCAGAGGTAGTACAGACAAGGTACACTGCATTATCCTCCCAGCAGAGGTAGTACAGACAAGGTACACTATAATATCCTCCCAGCAGAGGTAGTACAGACAAGGTACACAGCATTATCCTCCCAGCAGAGGTAGTACAGACAAGGTACACTGCATTATCCTCCCAGCAGAGGTAGCACAGACAAGGTACACTGCATTATCCTCCCAGCAGAGGTAGTACAGACAAGATACACTGTATTATCCTCCCAGCAGAGGTAGTACAGACAAGGTACACTGCATTATCCTCCCAGCAGAGGTAGCACAGACAAGGTACACTGTATTATCCTCCCAGCAGAGGTAGTACAGACAAGGTACACTGCATTATCCTCCCAGCAGAGGTAGTACAGACAAGGTACACTGCATTATCCTCCCAGCAGAGGTAGCACAGACAAGGTACACTGTATTATCCCAAGCCCACAGCAGAGGTACACTGTATATCCTCCCAGCAGAGGTACAACAAGGTACACTGTATTATCCTCCCAGCAAGGTAGCACAGACAAGGTACACTATTATCCTCCCAGCAGAGGTAGTACAGACAAGGTACACTGTATTATCCTCCCAGCAGAGGTAGTACAGACAAGGTACACTGTATTATCCTCCCAGCAGACGGAGTACAGACAACGTACACTGCATTATCCTCCCAGCAGAGGTAGTACAGACAAGGTACACTGCATTATCCTCCCAGCAGAGGTAGCACAGACAAGGTACACTGTATTATCCTCCCAGCAGAGGTAGTACAGACAAGGTACACTGTATTATCCTCCCAGCAGAGGTAGTACAGACAAGGTACACTGCATTATCCTCCCAGCAGAGGTAGCACAGACAAGATACACTGTAATATCCTCCCAGCAGAGGTAGTACAGACAAGGTACACTGTATTATCCTCCCAGCAGAGGTAGTACAGACAAGGTACACTGCATTATCCTCCCAGCAGAGTTAGTACAGACAAGGTACACTGTATTATCCTCCCAGCAGAGGTAGCACAGACAAGGTACACTGTATTATCCTCCCAGCAGAGGTAGTACACAAGGTACACTGCATTATCCTCCCAGCAGAGGTAGTACAGAGGGTACACGTATCCTCAAGCAGAGGTAGTACAGACAAGGTACACTGTATTATCCTCCCAGCAGAGGTAGCACAGACAAGGTACACTGTATTATCCTCCCAGCAGAGGTAGCACAGACAAGGTACACTGTATTATCCTCCCAGCAGACGGAGTACAGACAAGGTACACTGTATTATCCTCCCAGCAGAGGTAGTACAGACAAGGTACACTGTATTATCCTCCCAGCAGAGGTAGTACAGACAAGGTACACTGCATTATCCTCCCAGCAGAGGTAGCACAGACAAGGTACACTGCATTATCCTCCCAGCAGAGGTAGTACAGACAAGGTACACAGCATTATCCTCCCAGCAGAGGTAGTACAGACAAGGTACACTGCATTATCCTCCCAGCAGAGGTAGTACAGACAAGGTACACTGCATTATCCTCCCAGCAGAGGTAGCACAGACAAGGTACACTGTATTATCCTCCAAGCAGAGGTAGTACAGACAAGGTACACTGTATTATCCTCCCAGCAGAGGTAGTACAGACAAGGTACACTGTATTATCCTCCCAGCAGAGGTAGCACAGACAAGGTACACTGCATTATCCTCCCAGCAGAGGTAGTACAGACAAGATACACTGTATTATCCTCCCAGCAGAGGTAGTACAGACAAGGTACACTGCATTATCCTCCCAGCAGAGGTAGTACAGACAAGGTACACTGCATTATCCTCCCAGCAGAGGTAGTACAGACAAGGTACACTGCATTATCCTCCCAGCAGAGGTAGTACAGACAAGATACACTGTATTATCCTCCCAGCAGAGGTAGTACAGACAAGGTACACTGTATTATCCTCCCAGCAGAGGTAGCACAGACAAGGTACACTGTATTATCCTCCCAGCAGAGGTAGCACAGACAAGGTACACTGCATTATCCTCCCAGCAGAGGTAGCACAGACAAGGTACACAGCATTATCCTCCCAGCAGAGGTAGTACAGACAAGGTACACTGCATTATCCTCCCAGCAGAGGTAGTACAGACAAGGTACACTGCATTATCCTCCCAGCAGAGGTAGCACAGACAAGGTACACTGTATTATCCTCCCAGCAGAGGTAGTACAGACAAGGTACACTGCATTATCCTCCCAGCAGAGGTAGCACAGACAAGGTACACTGTATTATCCTCCCAGCAGAGGTAGCACAGACAAGGTACACTGTATTATCCTCCCAGCAGAGGTAGTACAGACAAGGTACACTGTAATATCCTCCCAGCAGAGGTAGTACAGACAAGGTACACTGTAATATCCTTCCGGCAGAGGTGGTATGGACCCAGCAGGATCTCTTGAGACAGTGAGAGGGCACGCTGGGTATATGGCATGACAATCCAGGCGTCCTAGGTCAGTCACAAAAAGTGATTAATTATGTCTGTCTTTCCATATATGAAATGTATTAATCAAATCAACTTATTAAAATCAATAGAAAAGCATTTTATCCAACATATTACAGGTTTTTAGTAACTGCACCCCATAGTATGTATTTTATTATAGTGTCTTTCTGCATCTTCATCACCAGGTGGCGCAACATCCCATTAATATCCTTCCTTCCAGTACAAGCACTATTTCACTTCTCATTTATTATAGAATTGCCTGTTATATTTCATTTAAAGTGACCATTGTTGGGACTTGGTGAATTATTCCAGTTTAGCTCCATTGGCCTTGAATTCCAGACAATTTTCACTCTGGTAAATAGCCGTGATTGTGTTACATTTATTCTTAGACTAATATGAAACCAGGGGCTGCACTCCCCTGAAGATGCATACATTATGGGGGCTGCACTCCCCTGAACATGCATACATTGTAGGGGGCTGCACTCCCCTGAACATGCATACATTGTAGGGGGCTGCAGTCCCCTGAACATGCATACATTATAGGGTGCTGCACTCCCCTGAACATGCATACAATGTAGGGTGCTGCACTCCCCTGAACATGCATACATTGTAGGGTGCTGCACTCCCCTGAACATGCATACATTGTAGGGGGCTGCACTCCCCTGAACGTGCATACTAAATGTAACTTAACCTACACAGTGCACCTAACGTGTGTGGGAGTCCCTTTAATAATATAAACCCATCCAATATAACTAACTGTAACCTAACCTACACAGTGCATTTAACGTGTGTGGGAGCATGGAGTGTCCCTTTAATAATATAAACCCACCCAGTATAACTAACTGTAACCTAACCTACACAGTGCATCTAACGTGTGTGGGAGCCTGGAGTGTCTCTTTAATAATATAAACCCACCCAGTATAACTAACTGTAACCTAACCTACACAGTGCATCTAGCGTGTGTGGGAGCCTGGAGTGTCCCTTTAATAATATAAGCCCACCCAATATAACTAACTGTAACCTAACCTACACAGTGCACCTAACGTGTGTGGGAGCCTGGAGTGTCCCTTTAATAATAGAAACCCACCCAGTATAACTAACTGTAACCTAACCTACACAGTGCACCTAACGTGTGTGGGAGCCTGGAGTGTCCCTTTAATAATATAAACCCACCCAGTATAACTAGCTGTAACCTAACCTACACAGTGCACCTAACGTGTGTGGGAGCCTGGAGTGTCCCTTTAATAATATAAACCCACCCAGTATAACGAACTGTAACCTAACCTACACAGTGTATCTAACGTGTGTGGGAGCCTGGAGTGTCCCTTTAATAATATAAACCCACCCAGTATAACTAACTGTAACCTAACCTACACAGTGCATCTAACGTGTGAGGGAGCCTGGAGTGTCCCACACATTTATAATAAAATGATCTTATTTAATGTCACTGCTTCCTATTGGGTCAATATAAGCTGTTTCCGTGTGTCCACAGCCTGCCGCACAGAATACGATCGTTATACCGAGAGACATACAGAACATCTCATATACAGAATGTAAAGAGCGGCCGTTATACCGAGAGACATACAGAGCATCTCATATACAGAATGTAAAGAGCGTCCGTTATACAGAGAGACATATAGAACATCTCATATACAGAATGTAAAGAGCGGCCGTTATACCGAGAGACATACAGAGCATCTCATATACAGAATGTAAAGAGCGTCCGTTATACAGAGAGACATATAGAACATCTCATATACAGAATGTAAAGAGCGGCCGTTATACCGAGAGACATACAGAGCATCTCATATACAGAATGTAAAGAGCGACCGTTATACCGAGAGACATACAGAACATCTCATATACAGAATGTAAAGAGCGTCCGTTATACCGAGAGACATACAGAACATCTCATATACAGAATGTAAAGAGCGGCCGTTATACCGAGAGACATACAGAGCATCTCATATACAGAATGTAAAGAGCGTCCGTTATACCGAGAGACATACAGAACATCTCATATACAGAATGTAAAGAGCGGCCGTTATACCGAGAGACATACAGAGCATCTCATATACAGAATGTAAAGAGCGTCCGTTATACCGAGAGACATATAGAACATCTCATATACAGAATGTAAAGAGCGTCCGTTATACCGAGAGACATATAGAGCATCTCATATACAGAATGTAAAGAGCGGCCGTTATACCGAGAGACATACAGAGCATCTCATATACAGAATGTAAAGAGCGGCCGTTATACCGAGAGACATACAGAACATCTCATATACAGAATGTAAAGAGCGGCCGTTATACCTAGTGGTGTAATTTGGATTTGTGCTGCCCTAGGCATGACAGAACTCGGGC
>OW240913.1:3703801-3716847 GCA_933207985.1 Pelobates cultripes
ACCATTTATGCAGCAGGAGGGCGATACCATATATGGCAGCATGGTGATACCATTCATGCAGCAGGAAGTCGATACCATTTATGCGGCAGTAGGGCGATACCATTTATGCAGCAGGAGGGCGATACCATTTATACGGCAGCATGGCGATACCATTTATGCGGCAGTAGGGCGATACCATTTATACGGCAGCATGGCGATACCATTTATGCGGCAGTAGGGCGATACCATTTATACGGCAGCATGGCGATACCATTTATGCAGCAGGAAGTCGATACCATTTATGCAGCAGGAGGGCGATACCATATATGGCAGCATGGTGATACCATTCATGCAGCAGGAAGTCGATACCATTTATGCATCAGGAGGGCGATACCATTTATGCAGCAGGAGGGCGATACCATTTATGCGGCAGCACAGCGATACCATTTATGCAGCAGGAGGGAGATACAATTTATGCGGCAGGAGGGCGAAAGAATGTATGCGGCAGGAGGGTGATACGATTTATGCTGCAGCGCGGCGATACCATTTATGCGACAGTAGGGTGATACCATTTATTTAGCAGGAAGTCAATACCATTTATGCAGCAGGAGGGCGATACCATTTATGGGTAGCACAGCGATACCATTTATGGGGCAGCAAAGCGATACCATTTATACGGCAAGAGGGCGATACCATTTATGCGGCAGCACAGCTATACCATTTATGGGGCAGCAAAGCGATACCATTTAAGAAGCAGGAGGGCGATATCATTTATGCGGCAAGAGGGCGATACCATTTATGCAGCAGCACAGCGATACCATTTATGGGACAGCAAAGCGATACGATTTATGCGCAGTACAGTGATACCATTTATGTGGCAGGAGGGTGATAGAATGTATGCGGCAGGAGGGCGATAGCATTTATCGGCAGGAGGGCAATAGAATGTATGCGTCAGGAGGGCGATACCATTTATGCGTCAGGAGGGTGATAGAATGTATGCGTCAGTAGGGCGATTCCATTTATGTGGCAGCACAGCGATAGCGTTTATGCAGCAGGAGGAACAATATCATTTATGCGGCAGTACAACAATAGTTTTTTTTTTACTTGGTTAAAGATACCCTTTTTGGCCTCACTCTTATCATACGATGTTCACATGGTACTACCAACACACACCTAGCACAATACTTGGTCTGCTTTGCCAACAGATACCGATCACCCAAAATGGTGTTTGGCATGATGACACATGCAGTTCATCTTTCTCCTGGTACATGGTTTTTCCTTTTGTGCTAGCGACATCCTTTCCCAAACAATTCATCATCCTGGAGGCGAGCGTTCACAGACCCTAGGACCTTCTAAACACTGCGTAATATTTACATTGAAGAGAGAGCAGCCAGGCTGTTACTGTGATAATCATTTATTAAATATTTGGCAGATGACATGACTTCAAGTTTACAGTTTCCCACATATGCAGGGTATTCATAACATGTATGCCATGACACTCACACTCACCTTGTATACCTTCCAAATATTATTAACATAATAATACCCAGTACCACAGACACGGGAGGCCAACAGGAAACCCAGCTGTTGGTGGAAAAACTCCCATCATCATTAGCCAGCCCTGACAACGGGACTTGCAGTCTTCCAATCTGGAGATCTACACCTATTAAAGGTGTAATACATTTCCGAGCCTTTGACACCAAATCCAGAATTTAAATTATAAAAATGTATATATAGCAACATTCATCTGCAACCTCATAGGAGCAAAATAATTTGTTTTTATTTGTCACAATGAAAGGGACCGAGACATTAAAGCTTGTGATACAGCACGCCCCATTCTGTATTACACACGGGATATTCTGTATTACACATGGGCTAATGATATAGCAGGCCCAGTTCTGTATTACACATGGGCTAATGATATAGCAAGCCCAGTTCTGTATTACACATGGGCTAATGATATAGCAAGCCCAGTTCTGTATTACACATGGGCTAATGATATAGCAAGCCCAGTTCTGTATTACACATGGCCTAATGATATAGCACGCCCAGTTCTGCATTACACATGGGCTAATGATATAGCACGCCCAGTTCTGTATTACACATGGGCTAATGATATAGCAAGCCCAGTTCTGTATTACACATGGGCTAATGATATAGCACGCCCAGTTCTATATTACATATGGGCTAATGATATAGCACGCCCAGTTCTGTATTACACATGGGCTAATGATATAGCACGCCCAGTTCTGTATTACACATGGCCTAATGCTATAGCAAGCCCAGTTCTGTATTACACATGGGCTAATGATATAGCAGGCCCAGTGGTGTAACTAGAAACCACAGGGCACCGGTGCGAAAACTGCCCTGACCCCCCCGTATGTCTACTCCTCCGCCACCCTATCCCATACGTCTACTGTCCCCCTCTCATACAAACAGATACACATGCAGACACACACATATAGGTGCGCACACACACATACAAACACACACAGAGACACATACATACAGACACAGACAGACATACACACAGACACTCCAGGAGTGATGGGCCTGGTCGCAGCTGCAACCGCGGTAGTTCCACCACTGAGCACACCCCATTCTGTATTACACTTGGGCTAATGATATAGCACGCCCCATTCTGTATTACACACAGGATATTCTGTATTACACATAGGCTAGTGATATAGCACGCCCCGTTCTGTATTACACACAGGATATTCTGTATTACACATGGGCTAATAATATAGCACGCCTTGTTCTGGATTACACAAAGGATATTCTGGATTACACTTTGGCTAGTGATATAGCACGCCCCATTCTGTATTACACATGGGATAGTGATATGGCAAGTCCTATGCTGCTTACACACTGGATATTCTGTATTACACATGGGCTAGTGATATAGCACGCCCCATTCTTTCTTACACATGGGCTTCACATATAGCTTATCCCATTCTGATATACATGGAAACATTAGCTGCCAAAACAGTCTTGGTGGATTGCCTTACATGTACCGTCCACAAACCAGAGACCATTGGTAGCTGTTCATTGAAGTGGTCCAGCCACCTTAACAAACATATTATTAAGCGGAGGCTTATAAACCATTAATATGTTCAGTACTGTGCAGCCCATTATAAGCTTATTTAATGATAGAACTGGCATTGCATTCGCTGTTTCTTACTCCATATCTCTGTAATAAGTTTTAGAACATGTGATGGACCCAGGAAGTCAAGCAAGGAAACATGTATTCTCAGAATACTATAGGGTGCCCAGGCTAATGGTATTATTAACACCATGTTAACATATATGTAAAAAATCATGAATACAGCACTGCAAAATGTTCCTACTGACTGATTTAAGGTATTCACCTAATTCTAGAATTATTGAGTTGTGGCCAATGACAAAAAGACGATTTAAAACTCCTTAGGGTCTGGACCCTAGTCATGCAGTGAGGGCTTGCTTTAATCTGTTATGATTTCAGGATAATTACCCGCAGACAGATCATGTAGCTGGGAACGCCAAACTATGCTTACTAGTTAATTAGTAGGTAGAGTAAGTTATAAAAGGGTTTTATATTTAGTGATTTATTTTTTATTTTTTTCCATTCATAGTGAGACAGTCTTCACTTGTAAATAACTAGAGACAAACAAACCTTCTGAGTATAGATTGAGGAACACTTCGGGTAGGTTGACAGCCGCTAGAGGCGCTTGCGTGCTTCTCACTGTGAAAATCACAGTGAGAAGACGCCAGCGTCCATAGGAAAACATTGTAAGTTCTTTCCTATGAGACTGGCTGAATGCGCACGCAGCTCCTGCCGCGCATGCGCATTCACCCGAAGAGGAGCTCCCTGCCCGGCGCAGATGAAAGAGGTAAGTTTAACCCCTTCCTCCCCCTCAGCGCCACGGGAGTGGGACCCTGAGGGTGGGGCACCCTCAGGGCACTATAGTGGTCCTTTAAAAGTGACATGCAAGCCCATAGTAGATAACAAGAGGTAAGCATGTCCCAGGTAGGATACCTGTAAGATAAGTGAACACCTGGGTAGAAAGCTACAGATGAATGAGCCCCAAGTAAATAGGAGGTGAGAAAGCACCACGGTAGGTTATCAGAGACAAGTGAGCACCTAGGGAGATAACTACAGATGCACAAGCTCCATGCAAACAACAAGAGGTGAATGAGCTCTCATATAGATAACTAGATAGCCCTAGCTAAATAGCAAGAGCCCTTGGGTAGATAACTAGCTTTGGGTAAATAACAAGAGGTGAGCGTGCCCCAGGGTAGAGATAAGTGAGCCCCATAACTAACAGTATGTGAGCCCTACTGTAGTGATAAGCCAGTCCCTGGGTAGACAACCAGAGATAAGTGAGCCCTCTCATAGATAACTGGAGATAATCAAGCCCCCCATAGATAATTGGAGACAATTATGCCCTCACGTAGACAGAGATAAGTGAGCCCTCCCATAGACAGAGATAATCGAGTCCTTCCACAGACAGTGATAAGTGAGCCATCCCGTAGACAGAGATGTGTAAGCCCTACCATAACAACTGGAGATGAGTGAGATGCTGTGTATAACAAAAGCACATGGAGTCACTCTCAGCATAACCTGCTAAACAGCAGCCTATCCGCTTACCACTCATCCCTGATAACCTTCTTCTGTTGTCTCCCATCTTCTGTGCTCCATCCTCCAAAACACTGCTCTCATCCTCACGTACATACAGATCATTTAGGTCATTTATGGAGCGTTCATATACCGAGCACCATGGTAACGGTCGTCCCTAGTCCTATAGTGGGTGAGACTCATGGAGTTATAAGTAGAGTGCTTGGGGACCATCGTGCCCTTAGGAGACCAGGACTAAATTCCACTGAGTGTTTATGGGCTAAATATGTATCTTTTAGCTGCCACCTAACTTCACCAGGGGCGAGGAAAGAGTAGGGGCATCCACCCTACAGTACAAATACCCTCTAACATTCCACAGATTTGCCATGTTTATGGTCTGTGGGGTTAGTGACTGTGTTAAGATTCAGTTTTTGATTTCCTCGTGGTAACTATTCAGGGGTTCAGTGCTAGCCAGGCTGAATTCAATGGGAACTTTAAGTAACATTTGAATTGGAAAAAATCAACAATTTCAGATATTGTAAAGTACAATTTGCAGTTTCTGTCCCCAGAGAACAAACCCACTGGTTGAATGTTAAATGACTTGAGCAGGTACAAGAAACAAGTCTGAATGCATCGTGTGATGAAGCACACATGGAGTTCTGTATTGAGAGAAACGTTATTCGGACAGTCTCCTACGTACTGTCACATATTAACATATTCTCCCCTTTTAGAAGAACCTCAAGCTGATAGTGGATCACAGTGTCTCAAGCCTCTCTGAAACCGAAGAGTAAATTGAAGGGTGGCCAGCAACCAAGGGGTCACATGCGTGCACGCATACACACACACACACACACACACACACTCTTGTTCAAGCGTCACCCAGGACATGATTGAGCAGACCCAATAAAATGTGCAGTATGCTACACGGGGAACCAATCGTGCACTTGTCATCAGGATGCCTGGCCAAAAGCCCTTCAGTCGGAGCAGCGACTCTCCTGATGCCTTGATCTTGGGTCACATCTCTGTTGGATGGTTGATGTGGCTGTTGAAATGTGGCTTTAAATTTTCAGAAGTACAACGATGTTTTAGAAGTGTGCCTGCAGGAAAGGAATATGTTACAATCACATACCCTAAACATCAAAAGTTCCAACAAAATGTAGCAGCTGAAGGGTGCAAATGGAGGTCTAATTACTATGATGGGAATACTGGAATGAAATAGTGTAAAATTGGTGGACAGATCACAGACTATTCTGGGAATATACAGCTATAGGATGGAATTGTAGGACAGATCACAGACTATTCTGGGAATATACAGCTATAGGATGGGATTGTAGGACAAATTACAGATTATTCTGGGAATATACAGCTATAGGATGGAATTGTAGGACAGATCACAGACTATTCTGGGAATATACAGCTATAGGATGGGATTGTAGGACAGATTACAGACTATTCTGGGAATATACAGCTATAGGATGGGATTGTAGGACAGATTACAGACTATTCTGGGAATATACAGCTATAGGATGGGATTGTAGGACAGATTACAGACTATTCTGGGAATATACAGCTATAGGATGGGATTGTAGGACAGATCACAGACTATTCTGGGAATATACAGCTATAGGATGGGATTGTAGGACAGATCACAGACTATTCTGGGAATATACAGCTATAGGATGGGATTGTAGGACAGATTACAGACTCACAAGACCATTCTGAACATACAGCCATAGGATGGGATTGCAGGACAAATTACAGACTATTCTAAACATACAGCCATAGTGATGGATTGTAGGACATGAATTATCTTGAACATACAGCCACAGGATGGACAGAGGACAGAGACTATTCTGGGAATATACAGCTATAGGATGGGATTGTAGGACAGATCACAGACTATTCTCGGAATATACAGCTATAGGATGGGATTGTAGGACAAATTACAGACTATTCTGGGAATATACAGCTATAGGATGGGATTGTAGGACAGATTACAGACTATTCTGGGAATATACAGCTATAGGATGGAATTGTAGGACAGATTACAGATTATTCTGGGAATATACAGCTATAGGATGGGATTGTAGGACAGATCACAGAGTATTCTGGGAATATACAGCTATAGGATGGGATTGTAGGTCAGATCACAGACTATTCTGGGAATATACAGCTATAGGGTGGAATTGTAGGACAGATCACAGACTATTCTGGGAATATACAGCTATAGGATGGGATTGTAGGACAGATTACAGACTATTCTGGGAATATACAGCTATAGGATGGGATTGTAGGACAGATTACAGACTATTCTGGGAATATACAGCTATAGGATGGGATTGTAGGACAGATCACAGACTATTCTCGGAATATACAGCTATAGGATGGGATTGTAGGACAGATTACAGATTATTCTGGGAATATACAGCTATAGTATGGGATTGTAGGACAGATCACAGACTATTCTGGGAATATACAGCCATAGGATGGGATTGTAGGACAGATTACAGACTATTCTGGGAATATACAGCTATAGGATGGGATTGTAGGACAGATCACAGACTATTCTGGGAATATACAGCTATAGGATGGGATTGTAGGACAGATTACAGATTATTCTGGGAATATACAGCTATAGGATGGGATTGTAGCACAGATTACAGATTATTCTGGGAATATACAGCTATAGGATGGGATTGTAGGACAGATCACAGAGTATTCTGGGAATATACAGCTATAGGATGGGATTGTAGGACAGATCACAGACTATTCTGGGAATATATAGCTATAGGATGGGATTGTAGGACAGATCACAGATTATTCTGGGAATATACAGCTATAGGATGGAATTGTAGGACAGATCACAGACAATTTTGGGAATATACAGCTATAGGATGGGATTGTAGGACAAATTACAGACTATTCTGGGAATATACAGCTATAGGGTGGGATTGTAGGACAGATTATTCTGGGAATATACAGCTATAGGATGGGATTGTAGGTCAGATCACAGACTATTCTGGGAATATACAGCTATAGGGTGGAATTGTAGGACAGATCACAGACTATTCTGGGAATATACAGCTATAGGGTGGAATTGTAGGACAGATCACAGACTATTCTGGGAATATACAGCTATAGGATGGGATTGTAGGACAGATCACAGATTATTCTGGGAATATACAGCTATAGGATGGGATTGTAGGACAGATCACAGACTATTCTTTTGAATATAGAGCTAATCATAGTTAAATAGTTACATAGAAACCTGGTATGCAATCCAAACATGACCATGCTTACATGTTGTATGAAGCAGGATCACGGTTTCCAGTTCTACATGTTAGTAGCAGATACTTTGTGGATGACAATGCAATCATGACCAGCATAGCACACTTACTTGGATCACCATGCTGCTTTCTTCCAGATGTTTAACCTGGAATGGAAATAAAAAACATTCTTAACAGACCAAACTGAATAGTATTTCATCTCACAACAAACGTGTTATCCAGTTGGTTTAGTAAATCATTACACATGGAAACTGATGTCTGCTTCACATTACTGGGCATATGTCTTAATAACCTGGTCTGCTTTCAATGTGAAGCACATATTGAAGACATCACACACCGAAAGGGCAATCAATCAAGACCCTTGTTGATACTGACCATGTGGTACAAGGCTGAACAAGCCAGTTATTTTGCAATTCGTCCTGTCAAGATCACTGCTCAAAGAGAGATATATCAGGTAGAAGTTCCAGTCTGCGAGGGAAAATAACAAACCTAGAACTGTTCGAGCGCCGGCCAGTTTGTTTACCTGTTCGTTTTATAACTTCCTGAAACTTGCCTTCTTATTACTAACTATAGCGTGCCAACATGTACACGCAGAGTTACAGGATAAACATACAATATATACATATATCTGGGCATAAATCTGTTACAATGCTGGACCAATTCCGAGAAAAATCCCATCACTTTGTTGGCTAGAGGCAAAAACAAAAAAGCTAAGTAGCAGAAATTCAGTGGTTCCAAAGAGGAGTTATTGACACTTTAAGGGAACTGTTGGACACGTGGAAAGCTCAGCTATTGAAAGGCCTTGAAAAAATTTTTCTAACAAAGAACCAAAACTTGATGTTGTATTCAAGCAACATTAACAAATAAATCCTCATTACTCAATTAATGTTCTCACGGCTTGCGGTGACATCTTGTCACACAAATGTTATGCACAAGGATACGTGTCCTCTTGCTTCAGACTACTTACCTTTTCATATGTTAACGAGCAAAACTAAGTCAACACATTTAGTGAGGTTACAGTGCGGAAGTTAAATATACAGGCACACTTCCTTTCTCTCTCTTCCTATGTGTGGAAAGTTGTATAATTGAGTCCTAATTTGTATATAGTCTTAGTTGGAGTATATTGCTTGGCATATAATTGAGTCTTGCTTGGCGTACAATGGAGTCTTGCCTGGCGTATATTTAAGTCTTGCTTGGCATACAAAGGAGTCTTGCTTGGCGTACAACGGAGTCTTGCTTGGCGTATAATGGAATTTTGATTTGTATATAGCTTGGCGTATAATGGAGTATTGCCTGGCGTATATTTAAGTCTTGCTTGGCATACAATGGAGTCTTGATTGGCGTACAAAGGGGTATTGATTGGCGTACAATGGGGTCTTGCTTGGCGTACAATGGGGTCTTGCGTGGCATATAATGGAATCCTGCTTGGGGTACAATAGAGTCCTGCTTGGCGTATAATGGAGTCTTGACTGGTGTACAATGGAGTTTTGCTTGCCGTATAATGAAGTCTTGCTTGGCGTATTATAGAGTCTTGCTTGGTGTATGTAGCGGAGCTCCCTGTACCCCGGCTGGGTAACTCCGCTGGAACAGGGGAAAACCTCAGCACTTCCACCCCAGTCGCTGTGGCTTGACTGGGATCCTCCTGTAGCCTCTACGTCCTGGAGCAGGATAGGGGACTAGCTCTATTCACTCCCAGGGACTGGACGACACACAGTCCTGGGAGCGCTAGTCCTTACAAGGACTTTCTCCGCTGAACCCCCCACGAGCTGTGATTAGTCCTTTCCCCTCCCAGTAACTAGACAACACATAGTTCTGGGAGTACAACTGGTTTAATGCCTTTTTATACACAGACCCCAGCAAGGGGTCTCCACTGTCTTCACCACAAGCCCCTCCCAGGAATCTCTAGGCGTGGGAGACAATTGCGTTAAAGATCGGTAAGCTAATTATCTCCCAGGAACAGAGAGGCAAGCACAATAATATAAATCATAAAAAAATACCCCAAAACATAATAAAAACATAAAATAACCCCACAAATAACATTGTTTTTTAAATAGCCCTGATTTGAGCGCCCAAGTTCTCCAAATAGCGCTCAGATCCATGCAGTGTGTCCCAGACCTGGACTATAGTCAGTGGGCAGGAGTTCAGCTTCTACACTCCTCCAGAAAAATGTACGTGGGAAGGAGCGTTTGTTACAAATCTTCCCCCTCTCGGGGAGGCTAACCAGACCCCAGACCTCCAATTGATCTGGGTCTGCGTTAGTCTGGTGACCTTTCCCAAAAGGCTCAGTTGTCCAGAGGGCATCCTGTCACAAGCTACCATTTGTAAATCCAGCTGGGATCTCCAGCTGGGAACTCCACTCCGACACTGCTGAACTCCACTCCGTGTGGACCAAGTTGTCGCCGGGGATGGAGGGCGCATTTCTCTAGGGGATCACATCTGCCGCTGGGGAGTGGGACAGGCTGTTCCCACTCCCAGTAACTTGTACTGCCGCTGGGGAGAGAGACCGGTTGTCTCCTCTCCCTGTAACACAATCTGCTGCTAGGGAGTGGGACTAGTTGTCTCTTCTCCCAATAACTCACTTGGCCGCTGGAGAGTGAGACTGACTGTCTCCACTCCTAATAACTCGCACTGCCGCTGGGGAGGAAGGACAGCTTCTCTCCCTGGAACATACTCTGCTGCTGGAAAGTAAGACCGGCCGTCTCTTCTTCCTGGATCCCACACTTGGGGAGTCTGACCAATTGTCTCCACTCCCAATAACTCACTCGGCCGCTGGGGAGTGAGACCGGTTGTCTTCACTCCCAATAACTCACACTGCCGCTGGGGAGTGAGCCCAGTTGTCTCCACTCCCAATAACTCACACTGCCGCTGGGGAGGAAGGACAATATGCTTCTCTCTTTGTGGATAAAAGGCAGATTGCACAGTCTACACACTTCATTTTCAGCACTTTCAGCGTGTAATGGTGTTATGGAGACAGGCTCAGGCACTGAGTGTAGTGGTGTTATGGAGACAAGCTCAGGCACCGAGTGTAGTGGTATTGTGGAGACAGGTTCAGGCACAGAGTGTAGTGGTGTTGTAGAGACAGGTTCAGGTACCGAGTGTAGTGGTGTTGTGGAGACAGGTTCAGGCACCGAGTGTAGTGGTGTTGTGGAGACATTCTCAGGCACAGAGTGTATTGGTATTATGGAGGCAGGCTTGGAGACTTTGGTGAGGCCCGATAGAAAGCAGTTTTTGTTGGGGGATTCTATCATAAGAGGTGTGGAGCTGGACAATAGTGGTCTTGTGAGATGTCTTCCTGGAGCTACTGCTCACAGAGACAGGAGACGTATCTGTAATATTGTTAAGCGAGCAAAGCAGGAAGGGGAATTGGATGTACTTGTCCATCTAGGGACAATAGATTTGGCTTGCAATGAGGTTTCAGAGGTAAAGGAAGTTTTTTGTGTTTTTGCCAATGATATACTACAGGTTGCTTTCAGGCTGTCATTCTCTTAAGTTCTGACTGTGCATAAGACTCAGAACTACAGGCAGATGCGTATTAGGGACTTGTGGCTTGGTGAATGGTGTCGGGAGCAAGGATTTGGCTTCATTTCTCATGGTATGTTTAGAATGGAAATAAACTGTACAAAAAAGATGGTTTGTATCTTTCTCAAAAGGGAACAAATGTTCTCAGTGAGCAGTTCAGAGGTTTTCCTAGGATGTATTTAAATAGTCGCTGACCTGGCCTATAGTCGGTGACACGTGACGAGGCTCAGTTCGTCACAATGGTATAATGAGAAAAATAACTGGGACATAGCAATACCAGAGTACTCTTTATATAGAAAAGACAGGGAAGGCAGGAAAGGGTGGCCCTGTATGGGAAGGATAGCATAAAATCTATCTGAATAAAAGTTAGTGAGGCGAACATAGAGTCCGCTTGGGTTACATTGGAATTTGGTAATCACACAGTAACTCGTGTAGGTGTGATTTATAGGCCCCAAGGACAAATAGAAGAGTTAGATAATCTACTAGTTGAGGAAATAGCTAAAATGACAATGAAGGGGGAAGTTATCATGGGTGACTTTCATCTTCCTGATGTGAACTGGAAAACCAAAATAGCTGCTCGTGCCAGGAGTACACATATTCTAAACTCCCTACTGGGATTGTCTCTAAAACAAGTTGTTGAGGAGCCAACTCGTAAGGAGGCCATACTAGATTTAGTGTTCACAAATGGAGAATTGGTATCAGATATTACAGTAGGTGAAAGTTTAGGATCCATTGATCATCAGTCAGTGTGGTTTAATATAAGAACAGTGACTGAGTCACACCACACAAAAACAAAAGTTTTAGACGTTAGAAAAACAGACTTTTCTAAAATTAGAATATGTGTAAAGGAGTCATTATCAGACTGGAGCAATTTAAATGGAGTCCAAGAGAAATGGGATTATTTAAAAGTTGCACTGCTGAAGGCAACAGAAAATTGCATTAGGCTTGTCAGTTAGAGCAAAAAATTTAATAAACCACAGTGGTACTCCGCAGATGTGGCCAAAATAGTAAAAAAACTAAACGTTAACATTTAGTAATTATAAAAAAAACCTAGAGTGAGGAAGATAGACAGATCTATAAGATTAGGCAGAAAGAGGCTAAGCAAGTTATAAGAGCTTCCAAATCACACACAGAAGAGAAAATAGCAGTGTCAGTAAAAAAGGGGGACAAAACATTTTTTAGATACATAAATGAGAAAAGGAAATCAAAACAAGGATTACCAGTAGTTAGATTAAAAACAAAAGAAGGAAGGTATGTAGAAGAGGATAAAGGTCTAGCTGACTGCCTCAATGAATATTTTTGTTCTGTATTTACAGATGAAAATGAAGAAAAGGGGCCTCAGTTAGGAAAAAGGACAAATTAGTCATTTGTTACATGTGAGTTTACAGAGGAAGAGGTTCTATTTCAACTGTCAAAAGTAAAGACAAATGAGTAAATGGGGCCTGATGGAATACACCCAAAGTTCTTAAAAGAGCTTAGTGGTGTACTAGCAAAACCAATAAAAGGACACTATAGTCACCCAGACCACTTCAGCTCAATTAAGTGGTCTGGGTGCCAGGTCCCTCTAGGGTTAACCCTGCCTGCTGTAAACATAGTTGTGACGAGACCAATCTGTGCATTGGAGGAGCCTGATGGCCCGCCTGCTGCCTTTAGACTATGGCCCC
>OW240913.1:3716947-3728141 GCA_933207985.1 Pelobates cultripes
CTCTGCTGATCACTCATGGTGCTGGGAATCTTTATCACAGCAACCACTGCTTGTATCTGCTTACTCATGGTGCAGGGTCTGTGCTAATCTTTATCACAGCAACCACTGACTGCTTGTGACTCATGGTGCAGGGTCTGTGCTGATCTTTATCACAGCAACCACTGACTGCTTGTGACTCATGGTGCAAGGTCTGTGCTAATCTTTATCACAGCGACCACTGACTGCTTGTGTGATAACAGCTCTGGGTCTCTGCTGATCACTATGCTGGGACTCTGTTTGTATCTGTTATTGCGTAGTCTTGTATTAACACTTTTTCATGTGCATCCATTAATGGGTTGTGTAATATGTGTTGACAGGTACGAGGAGGAATCTCCGGAATGATTTACTGGTTGCTGCAGATTCAATTACCAATACCATGTCTTCCTTGGTTAAAGAGCTGCATTCAGGTGGGTGACAAGAGTGTATTACCCATGTATTTTCAAATATATTACATATTTTTCATATAGGCATTTCACCACCTTAAGTTTTCCGCCATCTTGTTCCAACGCCCGTTACAAACTGGACATCCGGTGGTGGATCTGTCAGTATGGACAGACATTTCCCAGGATTCCTTCCCAGTTTCCCAGTGATGGCTCTGTATGTTAGTATAATGAATAAGAGGGCCAGGTACACCACAAACACTGCCTGTCATGATCTTCCTATATTCTCCCATACAGCAGGGCTTCCCAGCTCAGCACTCCAGGATCTAGGCTTTTCCCACTTGTCGTCCAATTGTAATACTGCCATATAGACCGTTAAAGACATTCAATATTCTTAATTACATTAGTAATACAACATAAATAACTATGGGATATAATAACATACTGCTATTCTGACAGGGACCAGAAATGAGAAAGTGAACAAACTAAATCATAAAATAGTAAATCATATTACAATTTAAATATACAAACAATAATTAAATCAGTTTTTTTCACACTTTACAAGAGGCCATCCCATCACCAGGGAATTGGACTAAGGTGACCTGGTGGATCTGGTGGAGCATTCAATGTTTCTTGGTTCATAACAATTTCGCCTGTAATTCACAGTGGAATAAGAAAAATTCACAGGCACTCCAAATGTGAAAGCCGCAGGCAGATTTATTGCAACAAAATGGACAGCAACGTTTCGACCTAACGTGAGGTCTTTGTTGAGCTTGACAAATCTTTTTTCTTATTGCATTGTCGTATTGGGATTGCTGATCCTGTTCCAGAGCACCTGTGGCCGTTGGGAGTGAGTGCGGTTCCTGCAACCAGCTTTTGCCATATAATTCTCAGTGGGTGACCTCTGTTTCCAGAGAGCTGAGACTGGCCCTGTATCTACTTACATAACGAGGTGATGCCCCAAAACAGTTCAAGAGAAAACAAGACAACGACCAGTCATCTTTCGGGGTTCTCACACGAACACTGATGAATCCATTCCCTGGCTGTTAGGGTAAGAATGCTGTTCGGTATTTTATGCCTTATGAACTCCGGGACTGACTGTTTGGAAAGTTGGATGGGCAGCGTTACCAGTTTCCTGGGTGTTAGCGGGGTAGTGTATCCGAAAACAGTTCCACGCGGTCGATCATGTACTGCTGCCCGCCTTCAGGAGACAAAATGGCCACACAGGGAAAACACTTGAACTAATAACCAATTTGTGGGTAACAGCCAGGGGTGGTCGGTGATTCAAATGTGCGAACAAGGGGCCACACAGC
Organism: Pelobates cultripes; assembly: GCA_933207985.1. Lineage (NCBI taxonomy): Eukaryota > Metazoa > Chordata > Amphibia > Anura > Pelobatidae > Pelobates > Pelobates cultripes. The sequence continues at coordinate 3,718,680 of OW240913.1, forward strand.
GAGGGGGTTTGGTAAACAAACGGGGGTATACGGACAGCCGGAAAAAGGGAATAAAAGTATATTTGGTTTCTCCATTCCGCTACAGGGGTTTATGATACGTGATCGTACTCGGGATCCTTTTTTGCAATTTTTGTGGTGAGCAGTGAGCTGATGTCTAGTAGAAGGTATCATTGCCATCACACAGATTGCAAGATAGTAAGATATAGTTACATAGTTACATAGCTGAAAAGAGACTTGCGTCCATCAAGTTCAGCCTACCTCACATTTGTTTTTTGCTGTTGATCCAAAAGAAGGCAAAAAAAACCAGTTTGAAGCACAATTTTGCAACAAGCTAGGAAAAAAATTCCTTCTTGACCCCAGAATGGCAGTCAGATTTATCCTTGGATCAAGCAGTTATTACCCTACATTGAAAGATTATATCCTTGAATATTCTGTTCTTGCAAGTATGCATCTAGTAGCTGTTTGAACATCTGTATGGACTCTGATAAAACCACTTCCAGGCAGAGAATTCCACATCCTGATTGTTCTTACAGTAAAAAACCTTTCCTTTGCCTTAGACGAAATCTTCTTTCTTCCAGTCTAAACGCATGGCCTCGTGTCCTATGTAAAGTCCGGTTTGTGAATAGATTTCCACACAATGGTTTGTATTGGCCCCGAATATATTTGTATAATGTTATCATATCCCCTCTCAGGCGACGTTTTTCTAAACTAAATAGGTTTAAATTTGTTAACCTTTCTTCATAGCCGATATGTTCCATTCCTTTTATTAATTTTGTAGCCCGCCTCTGCACTTTTTCTAGTGCCATAATATCCTTCTTTAGAACAGGTGCCCAAAATTGCACAGCATATTCAATATGGGGTCTTACCAGTGATTTATAAAGAGGCAAAATTATATTCTTGTCCCGAGAATGAATGCCCTTTTTCATGCATGACAATACCTTACTGGCCTTGGCCACTGCTGATTGACATTGCACATTGTTGCATAGTTTGTTGTCTATAACAATTCCCAAGTCCTTTTCATGTGTTGTTATCCCTAATTCGCTTCCATTAAGGGTATACGTTGCTTGTGTATTCTTTACGCCGAAGTGCATAACTTTGCATTTTTCAACATTAAATTTCATCTGCCATTTGAGTGCCCAGTCTCCCAGTCTATCTAAATCCCTCTGCAGCAAAGTAATATCTTGCTCACATTGTATTGTTTTACAAAGTTTTGTGTCATCTGCAAACACTGAAACATGACTTTCAATGCGGTCTTCAAGATCATTTATAAACATGTTAAATAGAAGGGGTCCCAGAACAGACCCCTGAGGGACACCACTTGCCACCTCTGTCCAGCTTGAAAATTTACCAACAAGCATTTTCATCTAGACCGATTTCCTTGAGTTTGAACACTAATCTATTGTGTGGAACTGTATCAAATGCCTTGGCAAAATCCAAAAAGATCACATCCACGGCAACACCCTGATCTATACTTCTACTTACTTCTTCGTAGAACGCAATCAAGTTAGTTTGACATGACCTGTGCTTCATAAAACCATGCTGATTTTTGCTGATAACCATGTTCTTCTCAAGGAATTCTTGAATATTATCCCTTAATAACCTTTCAAATATTTTACCAGCCACAGAAGTTAAGCTCACAGGTCTATAATTTCCAGGCAAGGATTTTGAACCCTTTTTGAATATAGGAACCACATCTGCCTTCCTCCAATCCTCCGGAACACTTCCTGAAAGAAAAGAATCTTGAAAGATTAAAAACAGAGGTTCACTTATTTCTGCACTTAGTTCCTTAAGTACACGTGGATGGATACCGTCAGGCCCTGGAGCTTTGTTTATATTAACTTTCTTTAGTTGCTGCAGCACCTTGTCTTGAGTTAACCAATTACAATTATTCTGCAAGTTTTTAGTAGCAATCATTTGCACATCTATTGCCATGGGTTCTTCCTTAATATATACGGAGGAGAAATAGTTATTTAAAATTCCTGCCTTTTCCTGGTCTTCATTAACTAACACCCCCGTTTCAGTTTTTAGTGTACCTACACTTTCATTTTGTTTGTTTTTTAGAATTTATGTACTTAAAAAATGCTTTGGGGTTGGTTTTGCTCTCTTCAGCTATCATTATTTCATTTTGAAGTTTAGCAAGTCTAATTGCCTTTTTGCACGCATTATTTGCATCCTTGTATCTTTTATAAGATGCATCTGATTTGTCCGATTTAAATGCTTTAAATGCCCTTTTCTTAGTTGTAATCTCTTGTTTTACTTCTCTAATAAGCCACATTGGTTTTAATTTGTTTCTTTTATATTTATTTCCCAATGGTACATACTGAGAAATGTACCTTTGTAATATTTGTTGGAAGATGATCCATTTACCCTCAGTGTTCTTTTCACTAAAGAGTTTATGCCAGTCAATATATTGTAAAGCTTCCCTTAACTTATTGAAATTGGCCTTTTTAAAATTATATGTTTTAGTATTCCCCATGTGCTTTTGTTTTTTTGAGTTTATTTCAAAGGACACTATATTGTGATCACTATTTCCCAAGTGCTCACCTACTTGAATGTTGGTCAAAAGATCAATGTTGTTTGTTAAAACCAGGTCCAGACAAGCATCCATTCTAGTTGGTGCTTGTACAAGTTGTGACATGAAGGTGTCATTTAACAAGTTTAAAAACCTAATTCCCTTTGCTGAGGCACTAGTCCCTCTGTCCCAATTTATATCCGGGTAATTAAAATCTCCAATAATTAAAGTGTTACCCAGATTTGCAGCTTTCTCAATTTGCTCAAACAGCTGTTGTTCCTCGTCAATATTAACATTAGGTGGTTTATAACATATCCCAACCAATAGTTGGTTTCCCTTCTTTTCCCCCAAGCAGATATTTACCCATAAAGATAGATGTAGATGGCCCACTTTTTATTAGATTAACAAACTTTTCCTGTGTTTCTGCTTGTTAATATTCTTCTGTCGGGTTCAGACAAGAGTTTGGATTATGACCATTAAAGGACTTTACAGAACAGCTGTGGTTTCTTGGTAATCGTAGCAATGAAAGCTCGATGTGTTCCTACTTTTATGTTTTATCCCACCTGAATCATTCATATTTAATCATTCCAGGCCTTGCTTGTAATGGTCCAGATTGGACAGCTGTCCATTAGAATTATACACGAAGGTACAGTCAGGGAGTTGTATTTAAGGTAGTGCAGACTCTGTAGCTCCAAAACGCACCTCACATGGATTAACAAGTAATGGTTCCTTATTATTTTTAATTGAAGATATTCAATTTAAATGCTATTTACTTTTCAGCTGAAGAAGGTGGGGAGGATGAAGAGGAGAAGATTCAGAACGGGAAGGATAGAGGTAATTACATAACTTTAGTAGAGTGTACTGTGTGTGAGCCATATGACTGTCAAAACCGCATGGGTATTCATATATGTACACCTCAAAACATATACCTCCACTGACGTTAAACATGCCATGGTGAACTTAGCTAAAGGTAGTTAGGGAAGGCATGTCATCGTAAGATTCCAACATGGAATAGACCAAAAAGGGAAATTGTCACTACTGTGGGAAGGTGATATGGAGACCGCTCCAAAGTATAGGCTCTACTACTGCTATGTCAGTGCTGGGAGGGAGGTCCTGCAATATGTCTTCTTACCCACTGTTTGACTGGTTTACATTTGCTAAATATGTTGTGCGTTCACTTTGGACACTATGTGGAAGTCTTTTATCACAGAGATATGAGTTAAAAGTCTGCTTGATTCAGCTAAATTCAAGCAGACTTTTTATGATTCAGATTAACATGACAGAACCGTTCATGTGCAGTAACCAACTTTAAAAAGCTTCTTCCCTGTAGAGCTCCCCCTCTCTTTGAGTTCTCCTCTATAAACTGAGATGTACCTGCAATTACTAATTTGAGTAAATTGTGGTCAGAATCACTGAGATCTGCCATTAACATCTGGTGGGTGTTAAAAAGATTAAGTAAGGCCCGCAGAACAGGCTTTGTAGCGACTCCTTGGACGAGTAATGTGCTCGTAGAGTTCGTCTTGACCGGTATATTGCAATCTGCCCTCAGTTTTCAAAGTCATCACAATTCAAAATGAACTAACCATTTTACAGCGAGTTGTTTTATCGATGTAAAACTAGATCTAATGATTTACTGAACCTTATGATGTCATACTTGATAGTTCAATATTGTGAGGCTAAAGAGAAGAGAAACTGACGTCTTCACAGGCGTTTTGATGATATCATAGGTTGAAGGTCACAGACCTAAGAGGCAGGTGAGTCATGAACCCATTATGCCCCATGTGGACATTGCAGTGTGTATATCTTTAAAAGGCAGTCCATGCTTCAAAATCAATAGAGTGTGCTGTACAGGTTATGGTACCAGGAGTTCTGTGCTGCCGCCCCATGGTGAGTAGCTTAACGGTTTTTTAAGTGATTTGACACTTACCTGGTTCTCCAGGTTTTAGTAGTGCTGTCTTCTGTTTAAATTATTATTATTATTTTTTTTGCGGTGCATCAAGTTTAAGTATGCAAGAATGTGTACAAGAGAAGACATCACTATAAACATTCCATTATGCAATATGATGTGATTGCACCATTTTTTTTTTTTTTTGTTAAACAAAATTATGCAAAACAGGGGACAACAGAACAGTAAAGTGTCAGAAGTGCGTACAATGTATAAGAGCAACTAGTGGTCCTTGGACCTTGTGGGGAGAGAAAAATCAATATATGTTGTGACATAGTTCTCTGAGCTGTAGAAGTATAATCTGTTATTGGACAGCATATGTGATTATTAGGTCATGCTTAAAATTTATAGTGGTTTAAAGGATTGCAGGTTGGAGGTGAGTATAGCTTGGCAGGAGGTACACTCCGTCGATAGCTAGCTTCTTCGCTACTGCATGGGGTAGGATAGTTGCCAGGAGGCGTCTGACATAGTGTGGTAGCTCCTCTATGGAGAAGGTAATAGGGATGCCCATGATTTTAATATGAGTGTGCCTTCGGCGGTTCTACATGGCCGACATTTTGTGTGACATGGCTTTTTGTAGTGAGGATAAGTGTGTTTTTACCTCAAGTATATCACCCTCTGTAGCCTTTACTCTCTCTGTGACAGCTCGTCCCTCTGTTTTGATCAAGGCTGAGTCAGCCGCCAGCAGCTTGTGGATATCTGCAAGTATCTTCAGGTCACGTTTGGTGGTTGGGGCTGAGTCAACAGGAGTCTCACCGGATGGTGATCGTTAAGCTCCGGAATCAGGCGAGTTTTCCAGTTTCCATTGTAGTGGAGCAGGAGGTGGGTCTGCGGCCTGTGAATCCTCCGCATGTGCGGATCTAGGCTGCGCCATTCGCAGTAGCATCGTCCGATGTCTCTGCTGTCGGTGGCAGCATGAGTCTTCTGCGACCAACTGCCCATAGCCGACATACCGGCGGGCAGTATAGTCGGAAGGGGCGAGATAGTGGTCCTGACTCCAGGAACCCGGTAAGACGCAAGGGTTTAAGGTAGGCGTTTCCGTCTCGTTTCTTCTGGGCGAGGATAAAAGGCATCGTTCATTGCGGTATGTGCCCCTGACTCATGCCAGGTAAGTAGGAGACCTGGATGTGCTTTTGGAATGCTGATTTTAACAAGATTGTGAAGTTTGCTGAGGAGCTATTAGAAATGGCGTCTATTCAAGATGGCTGTCAAGCTCCGCCCACCCCAGAGTTTGTTTTCTAAACACTGTAGTATTAAAATGTCACTTGTAAAATAAAATCACTCTGGTCTGTCTACTTTAACAAATATTTATTCTGAAACAAACATCCAGCAACATACAAGTAAATGGCACAAAAACTCGAGTAACACACCCACTACCTACAACCAAGCACTTAGCAGACAGTAACATACAATTAAATAGCATATATACGAACATAAGCAACAAAGACACAAAATGTACAACCAAACACACAAAACTGCATTTTACACCAAGCAGGACTCCATTATACGACAAACAAAACTCCATTATAGACTGTCAGCGATGAGATTGCTTCCTAGTTAGTGGCAAAACCAGTGCATCTTTGGGGACACCCACCTACAGGAAGTGGGGATATGGTAGGCACGTACCATCGAGCAGTATCCTACTTCAACGCAAAGCTCCAGCGGCAACTACAGGTGGTTCTGCGCAGTACTGATTACTCTATCCCAGCAGAGATCTCTGGAAGGAGGACCTCGACGAAATTTGACCCTTCCAGAGCGAAGACCTCCCAACCACCAACCAGCGCCGATGGGAACAAGTAGAGCTGTGGAGGCTGTTCCTGAGAGACCAACCATTAGAGTAATTGGTAATAGAAATGGAAACTCTTGTCATGACCGAAATGTGGTTGGATGAATCATACCGGGCCTTGCAGTGACATGTATTCTTTATCTACCTGGGGCTGGTCAATCTCAAATGCATTGAGGGAGAGGACTATGATAGCCCTGGTCTTTTGTGGGAGGTTTTTGATCATAGTACAACGTTCGGAAACCCAGACCGTTCCCACTTCTGGTACCTCCGAGATGAGCGGGAAGACAGCTGGGGCCTTATGGGGATAGTGATAATGCAGCCGGATCTGATTTTTCTTGCTAACCTGGAGTGAGACTATGACTATGTACAACTATTGTGGCAAACATAGCCACTTGGACACTATAAAGAGACTGTGCCTTTAAGGGTTGCCTGTATGGTTGTGGGATATGTGCTTAACTAGGTAGAATGTATGCTGGTTGTAATTAACGTGTATTTGCTGTATGGGCTATCTGCCGAATGCAGATAGCTGTATGTATTGTATTTTCTTTCGTTTCACGAACGGCACTTTTGCGGGCCGTTCGTGAACCGAAAATACCCCCATGTAGTAGCCCACACACTTAGAGGCGTGTGGCACTTGTTAACCGATTGCAACAATGTTGCAATCGGTAATTAGAGGCTCTCCGAGGTGGCCGCCGTTCGACTACCGACAAGGCGGTGGTCGGCCATCTTGGATCCTTTGTTCCCTCAGCGGTGTTTGGTCGTCGAGCGCATGGTATTAAAAACGGCTATTCGACGGCGCGAACACCGCTGAGCTTCCAGGCCGTTCGGGAGTTCCGGGCCGTTCGGTATTTTGTTCCCTGGAAGGCAATCGGTATTTTGAACATGTATTTTAATGAATGTGTTTTTCGGGCGGCGTTCGGTTTGTTTAGCTGGGATCTGAGTGGTAACCTCACGAATGATGCGCTCAGACCCCAGCTATCCACCGAACGTCCATTCGTTGAAATAAACTGCATATTCGAAAAGTTATATATTTTAATGTAAATTGTCGGTTCTGCTGCACGGAGGGATAATCCACTTAACGGTACATTCCTGTGGTAGGATCCCTCTTGTGCAGCAGTGCCTGCTGGGAGAAATGTCTTGTACAGTAAGTCCCACATGTAGTCCCCCCTGGGAATGCCCATGGGAGGGGACTCAGGAAACCCCTTGCATGGGGACTTGTATAAATTGTGAAGCTGAATTAAAAGACCTCAGTTGACTCTCAGAACTGTGTTTTGTCCGGTTACTGGGAGGTTTGGGATATTGCCTTGCTTTTTCCAGCGCTTGACTGTGGATTACTTCCTGAACCAGCGGAATTCGTGGATTTAATATTGGCGTTCCACTACAACTATGTACGCCTGGACTATGTGTAGCGGAGATACAATATTCCACAGATTATCTCCGCTTAAGATCCCAGTGAGGCTCAGGAACAAGTAAATTATAAATCCACAGGCAAGGTTTCCAACAGGCAAAATAATCCAATAGTATCCCCACAGCAATCCCAATGACTGGACGACACACAGCATCAGGAGCAGAACTGCAAGCTTTATTCCACAGTGGCCTTTTAAAGCATGCTCCCATGCAAGGGAGGGATTACATTCATTAACACAATAGCTAATCCTGTCCTGGTAACCTCCCACACATCTCCCCCCCCCCTCAGCCGGTATCATAATCCCCTTATCCAGTACAGAAATTCCCCCCGTTTCTGGATGTACCCCTAAACCTAGGGGTACCCCTTTAAATTATGCATCCCCTGGTGGCCCTGATTTGGGTGAACAACATATCCAAAAATCACCCAGATCAGACCAGGGGTTCGGGAATTTCATGGAGGGAATAAAATGACCGACCGCACGGGATGAACTAGCCGAATTGGGCTCCATGCGATTGGGCCCTGCAGTCGGTCCTGGATAAGGTGAATGAAGTACTTGAAAGCCTCCAGCTATAGAGGCTGGAGAGGGTTCGCCTGAATCCCCTCGTTCGGTTGATTATGCCTACCGAACGAGGGGCCATTCGGTAGTTTGGAACCGAACGGACCGGGCTGATGGAGGTCTCAGCGGTGTTCGCCTAGTCGTGTGTCCGTTTTGCGTTCCAGACACTAGACGGCAAAACACAGCTGTTCGGGAGTTTAAGATGGCCGCCGCCACGTGTTCGTTTCCCGAATGGCGGCCACCCCAGAGAACAAAGGATTGCTACACAGCTTGTCAGTTACCCGTTCGCAACAATGTTGCAACGGGTAATTGAAGGCACACTTCACACAGGGGAGGTCTGACTGTTCGGTAGTTTCATTCGAAGAAACTAAGGGAATGAAACTACCTAACATTCAGACGAATACAGTACATTTAGCACATAGAACTTTGCTATTTTACACGAATGCATTCCCTTACTGCCTATACATTTAGCAAATAGACGAATACAGGTTAAACATAATACAAGTCCCAGGGCAGCCCGTGGCCATCCGCTACACTATGTACACCTGTTTCTCCAGATAACGCTGCTGTTCCCCCAAGTGATGGAGCTCATAAACTTGGAGTTCCAGGGAGAGGAGAGTATCGTTCTCCATCCATAGCAGCCAAGTGTTTTACAGGGAGTGAAGACAACACTTCCTCCCCAGCGGCAGGGTGCATTCCAGAGAGAAGAACGTGTCATCCCAAGCGGCAGTTTGGGGTCCAGGGAGAAGAGACAGTCTGTTGCTTTTCCCAGCGGCAGAGTATGTTCCAGGGAAAGAAACATAGAATGTGACGGCAGATAAGAACCATTCAGCCCATCTAGTCTGCCCAATTTTCTAAATACTTTCATTAGTCCCTAGCCTTATCTTATAGTTAGGATAACCTTATGCCTATCCCACGCATGCTTAAACTCCTTTACTTTGTTAACCTCTACCACTTCAGCTGGAAGGCTATTCCATGCATCCACTACACTCACAGTAAATTAATACTTCCTGATATTATTTTTAAACCTTTGCCCCTCTAATTTTAAATATAGTCTCCTCCTTTATGTATTTAAATGTTTCTATCATATCTCCCCTGTCTCGTCTTTCCTCCAAGCTATACATGTTAAGATCCTTTAACCTTTCCTTGTAAGTTTTATCCCGCAATCCATGAACCAGTTTAGTAGCCCTTCTCTGAACTCTCTCTAAAGCAGGGGTCCTGAAACTACGGCCCACGGGTCAGATCTGATCCGTCA
>OW240913.1:3741156-3753125 GCA_933207985.1 Pelobates cultripes
GCTGCCGCATATATGGTATCACCCTCCTGCTGCATAAATGGTATCACCCTCCTGCTGCATAAATGGTATCGACTTCCTGCTGCATAAATGGTATCGCCCTCCTGCTGCATAAATGGTATCGACTTCCTGCTGCATAAATGGTATCGCCATGCTGCCGTATAAATGGTATTGCCATGCTGCCGTATAAATGGTATCACCCTACTGCCGCATAAATGGTATCGCCATGCTGCCGTATAAATGGTATCGCCCTACTGCCGCATAAATGGTATCGCCATGCTGCCGTATAAATGGTATCGCCCTACTGCCGCATAAATGGTATCGCCATGCTGCCGCATAAATGGTATCGCCCTCCTGCTGCATAAATGGTATCGCCCTACTGCCGCATAAATGGTATCGACTTCCTGCTGCATGAATGGTATCACCATGCTGCCATATATGGTATCGCCCTCCTGCCGCATAAATGGTATCGCCGTGCTGCCGCATAAATAGTATCACCCTCCTGCCGCATAAATGGTATCGCTTTGCTGCTGCATAAATGGTATCGCTCTCCTGACACATAAATGGTATTTCTGTGCTGCCATATAAATGGTACCGCTTTGCTGCCGCATAAATAGTATCACCCTCCTGCCGCATAAATGGTATCGCCCTCCTGACGCATAAATACTAACACCATTGTGAAGAAACTACTCTTTGCATTTAGTAATTTAGATTTTTTTTCGTTGGGTAGATAAAACTACCGGACACCAAGCATCCCCTGGCTCATTAACTACAAAGAAGACCGCAAATCAAGTGCTCCATCTTTTCGCACGAAAGGAGGCAGCAGGACTTGGTCGTAGAGTTTCTGGAACTAAAATCAGACACTCAACTTCCCGAACGCCGGTCAATTTCGCAAATGCCTGCTTCTTTTCACCGACCAGCCAGGAGAGCGATATTCAGTAGGTATGTTCCCACAAACTAGGGGAATAAACACTACCTATAAGCCAGGGGAAAAGTTTGTGGATTTGTTCGTTCTTTAGACTTCCCGAAAGAGACCGACCGCACAGCCAAATTTCATGGAACTCATTCTGGGCAGGATCCTCGTGTGCGGTCAGCCAAATTAAGACTCCCATGGAACTCCCGAACCCCTGAAACAATCTAGGTGATTTTTGAATATGTTGGTCCCCCAGATCAGGGCTATCAGGGGATATAATTCTTGTGGGATTTCCATGATGTTTGGGGTACTTTCTGGGTTTTGTGGAAATGTTTTGTTTTTTTTTGGTTTGGAGATAATTGAGTTTCATATAGTGCTTGACTCAATTATCTCCCAGGCACAGGGGAAAGATTATATTATTTTATGTAGGAGTGCCCTGGACCTGAGAGACAATGTAGCTGCAGAATGCATTTTGTCATTGTCCCCTTTTAGGTCCAGCAGGGAATGCCCCTGGAATATGTGATTGTAAACCCTTGTTACTGCATATAAATAAAATCACTCCTGTTGTACCCTTCACCTAGTCTAGCTTATACATGCTGAAGTTGCAATAAAAACATTGTTGCAGGGAGGGTATACAGTTGCAGTAGGGACATTATTATGGGGATGGTATACGTGTTGATGTTGCAGTAGGGACATTGCTGCGGGGATGGTATACCTGTTGATGTTTCAGTAGGGACATTGTTGCAGGGATGGTATACCTGTTGATGTTGTAGTAGGGACATTGCTGCGGGGATGGTATACCTGTTGATGTTGCAGTAGGGACATTGTTATGGGGATGGTATACCTGTTGATGTTGCAGTAGGGACAATGTTGCTGGGATGGTATACCTGTTGATGTTGCAGTAGGGACAATGTTGCTGGGATGGTATACCTGTTGATGTTTCAGTAGGGACATTGTTGCGGGGATGGTATACCTGTTAATGTTGCCATAGGGACATTGTTGCGGGGATGGTATACCTGTTGATGTTTCAGTAGGGACATTGTTGCAGGGATGGTATACCTGTTGATGTTGCAGTAGGGACAATGTTGCTGGGATGGTATACCTGTTGATGTTGCAGTAGAGACATTGTTGCGGAGATGGTATAACTGTTGATGTTGCAGTAGGGACATTGTTATGGGGATGGTATACCTGTTGATGTTGCCATAGGGACATTGTTGCAGGGATGGTATACCTGTTGATGTTGCAGTAGGGACATTTCTGCGGGGATGGTATACCTGTTAATGTTGCCATAGGGACATTGTTGCGAGTATGGTAAACCTGTTAATGTTGCAATAGGGACATTGTTGCGGGGATGGTATACCTGTTGATGTTGCAGTAGAGACATTGTTGCGGAGATGGTATAACTGTTGATGTTGCAGTAGGGACATTGTTGCGGGGATGGTGTACCTGTTGATGTCGCAGTATTAAGGATCAGCGCCGTTGTGGCTCCCAAAAAAAGCATTTCTCAAGCTAACATACTCAAACAATGCAGTATATACACTGATATAAACCCACTGACAGGTGACGTGAATAACACAGATTATATTGTTACAATGGCAACTGTCAAGGGGTGGGATATATTAGGCAGCAAGTGAACAGTCTGTTCTTGAATTTTATGTGTTGGAAGCAGGAAAAATGGGCAAGTGAAAAGATCTGAGTGACTTTAACAAGGACCAAATAGTGATGGCTAGATGGCTTGGTCAGAGAATGTCCAAAATGACAAGACTTGTGGGGTGTGATGCAAGGAAGGGCAACAGATGAACTGGCATCAGGGTCAAAGGCGCCCAAGACTGATTGATGCACGGTGGGAGCAAGGCTGGTCTATCTGGTCCGATCATTACTGTAGCATATACAAAACAAAAGGAACAGCGCTAAAATAAACCAATTCTATAAATATGGAATTAGGAGGAAGCAAACCTTGAGATAGGACTCCCTCTAAGCTCTATAGACAAAGGTAATACACAAACAAGACAAATGAAGGTTGCGCCAAAGCTGGCTGTAGTCCAGCTAATATGAATAAAATTCAAAGTAATGTAAATCAAAGTCCAAAGCAGTATATAATATAAACAGGGCCGGATTAACATAGGGGCTGATGGAGCTGCAGCTCCAGGCCCAGGCCCATGGAATAGGCCCATTAAAAAAAAAAAAAAAAAACTTTTTTTTTTTGTAGTTTTTTTACACACTACTCTTAGGTTTGCCACCTGACTGGTATTTTAATGGCACAGACGGTATTTGAGGCTGCCTGGCCATGCCGGTATTGCAGTAATACCAGCAATACAAATGCAGGTAATTTTCTCAGAATAAATGGAAATTACTCTGCAATACCAGCACCGGCCAGTAGGGGTCACTGTGTGTGGAAAGAGGCAGGGATAGGAAGTTACAGCATATCACTCCCTGCCTCTCTCTACTACTCACTGATCCGTGGGGGAGCAGCTACACAGCACAGAGAGTCCAGACAGCATCTCTACAGCTCAGGTTAGTGAGGGATGGGGGGAAAGGTAGCAGGGACACATGGGGACACTGAGACACTAGGGGACATATGGGGACACTGAGACACTAAGGGACACATGGGGACACAGACACTAGGGGACACTGAGACACTAGGGGACACTGAGACACTAGGGGACACATGGGGACACTAAGACATTAGGGGACACATACACTAGGGGACAATGAGACACTAGGACACAGACACTGGGAAACCTGGGAACACTGAGACACTTGGGGATACTGGAAAACATGGGGACACTGAGACACCTGGGGACATATGGGGACACAGACACTAGGGGACACAGACACTAGGGGACACATGGGGACACTGTCACTAGGGGACACTGAGACACTAGGACACATGGGGACACAGACACTGGGAGACCTGGGGACACTGAGACACTAGGGGACACTGAGACACATGGGGATGCTGAGACACATGGGGATGCTGTGAGACATTGGGAGACATTGGGACACGGAGACACTATGTCCCCCAGCCAGTGTCCCTAGTGTCTCAGTGTGCCCAAGTCTCCCAGTGTCTGTGTCCCATGTCTCTCAGTGTGCCTAGTGTCCCCATGTGTTCCAGTGTCCCCATGTCCATGTCCACAACTGTCCCCATGTCTCCCCAAGTGTCTGTCTCCCAACCAGTGTCCCCTAGTCTCCCAGTGTCCCCTAGTCTCCCAGTATCCCCTAGTCTCCCAGTGTCCCCTAGTCTCCCAGTGTCTGTGTCCCTAGTGTCTTAGTGTCCCCATATGTTTCAGTGTCTCCATGTCTCCCAGTGTGTTCCTAGTGTCTCAGTGTGCCTGGTGTCCCCATGTCTCCCAGTGTCCCTATATGTCCCAGTGTCCACATGTCTATGTCCACAACTGTCCCCATGTCTCCAAGTGTCTGTCTCCCAGCCAGTGTCCCCTAGTCTCCCAGTGTCTGTGTTCCCATGTCTGTGTCCCTAGTGTCTTAGTGTCCCCAAATGTTTCAGTGTCCCCATGTCTCCCAGTGTCTGTGTCCCTAGTGTCTCAGTGTCCCCATTTCTCCAAGTTTCCCTAAATGTCTCAGTGTCCTCAGGTCTCAGTGTCCCTGGGTCTCTCAGTGTCCCCAGTATCCTAGTGACATTGGGACACTGGGAGAAATGGGGACACAGACACTGGGAGACTAGGGGACTGGGCGACATGGGGACACTGACACTGTAATACATAGGGACACTGAGACACTGGGTGACTTGTGAGACTGAGACACTGGGAGACAGGGAGACACTGGGAGCAATCCATCTATACAGCAGAATCAAACTGTGAGTAGCTTGTTGGTGATTTTACAGAATTTTCTCTGATGTCACTCCTTGTGATTTACATCATGTGATGTCACGCATAACTAATTAATTATACAAATGATTAAGGCTGGTATTTTTTCCAAGAAAGGTGGCAACCTTAACTACTCTTCACATACTCTTGCTTAAAGGAGCACTATAGGGTCAAGAACACAATCATGTATTTCTGACCCTATTATGTTAAAACCACCACCCTGGCCCCTTCTTGCCTCCCTAAATATAGTAAAATATTACTTGTATTCAATTCTGCAGCTGCTGGCTCAGTAGTGGTGGTCTGAGCAAATTACAATACTTCCCCATAGGACTGGCTGAGACTATCAACTAGGCAGATCAGGGGCAGAGCCAGCACAAGTCCAACATAGCCCTGGCCAATCAGCATCTCCTCATAAAGATAAATTGAATCAATGCATCTCTATGAGGAAAGTTCAGTATCTGCATGCAGAGGGTAGAGACACTGAATGGCAGTGCTGCACACTAGGCAGTACTGCCCCAGGAAGCACCTCTAGCAGCCATCTAAGGAGCAGCCAGTGGAGTTATTTTCTCTGAAAAGACAGTGTTTACTGCAAAAAGCCTGAATGGAATGATTCTACTTACCAGAACAAATACAATAAGCTGTAGTTGTTCTGGTGACTATAGTGTCCCTTTAAGTTTGGAAGCTTAAGAGGGATGTATGGGAACAAAACTTGTGTGCACTGGCTGACATTAAAGTTAGTTTAGGTAATGCAGACGTTGGTCTCTCTAACACTGTGGCATGTCCCCTTTCTTCTACACTCACTACAGACACCTTTTCTCTGTCTCAGACTATATACCAGGAACTTCTGCCTGCTAGTAAGAAGGTAAGGAGACAAGTGGACCAGCGAGTGCTAGGGGACAGTCCTTAGAAAGAATGGAGTGAGCGCATCATTAGACGCATTTATGTCAAGCTCAAGGTGCTGCCTGCATAGTATGCCCTTAGTTGGACAGCCTGCAGGATTGAACCTTCCAATTCTTTGGACAAACATGCCCCTTTTTGGGCATGTTCACCCCTTTTGCCAAGTCCTGTCACGTGATTCGCGCCAGTGGCACACCCTTTTACCCCGCCCATTGACTTCCTGCTTCACTGGACACTGCTGTTAGGGGTTATGGATTTACTTGAAAGATGAAAGCATAAATTAGAGAGGGATTAGCATAGAGTATGTGTTTTCTTATAGCTGCATCCTATGAGTTTCCCTCCAGCACCATCTCCATCAGATACATGATGCTTGGGAGGTATGATTGTTTTAGTGTTTTTCGTCGATAAGATTCTGTAATTGGGCCCATCATAATTGTCAGCACCAGGCCCACTGTGCTCTTAATCCGGCCCTGAATATAAAGCAAAGTCCAAAGTGGTATATAAACAAACTCTTAAGTGGAGCCTGATGGGGCGACAATCTCCTATGTAGAGGGATATTCTCTATGTGGATCAAGATGGAGACAGCTTCCCAGGATCCGTATGAAAAGAGAGAAGAAAATAATAGTGCGAATACGTTTAGTACAAAAGGGTGGATTGCAGGAGGCAGAGATCTATAGTGGTTCTACTCACATGTAGTAGAGCTAAACTAGCTCT
Source organism: Pelobates cultripes (assembly GCA_933207985.1). Lineage (NCBI taxonomy): Eukaryota > Metazoa > Chordata > Amphibia > Anura > Pelobatidae > Pelobates > Pelobates cultripes. Next base: position 3,747,502 of record OW240913.1, read on the forward strand.
AGTGTGGATGGCGTACAGCGGTACAATCCCCGCTTATGGGATACGTAGAGAGGAATTGGTCTTTTTGTCCGTATGTGGAAAAAAAGACAGATGATAGGGCAGAAACCTTAATTTGTCTTGTTTGTGTACTGCTGTAGCATAAACTGCTGAAAAACGTAACACTGGCCATGATAGAAAGGTGTCAGAACAACAAGTACATTTCGGTTTGTAGTGTGTGGGGCTGCGTAGCCACAGACCGGCTAGACCCCTGTCTGCTGCTAAAAGCGCCTTCAATGGGGACGTGAGCATCAGAACTGGATATGGAGCGATGGACGAAGGTTGCCTGGTCTGATAATTCACATTTTCTTTTTGATCAGTGGCTGGGTGCATGTGATTTATTTACCTGGAGAAGAGATGGCAGCAGGAAAAATGACAAGCTGGCGGCGGCTCTTGGGCAATGTTCTGCTGGGAAACCTCGGATCCTGGCATTCATGTGGATGTTACTTTGACACGTACCACCTACCTAGAGATTGTTACAGAACACGTACACCCCTTCATGGCCATTGTGTTCCCTGATGGCAGTGGCCTCTTTCAGCAGAATAAAGCACACAGTGCAAGATTTGTTTAGAAATGGTCTGAGGAACATGTTTAGATATCTTGTTGAGTCCATGCCTTGACACATCAGAGCTGTTTTGGCAGCATGATGGGAGTCCTACACGATATTAAGCAGTCTGCTTTAATTTTGTGGCTGATTGGTGTATACTAAAGTGCAAGGATACCCACAGTGGCAGTGTCGTGTGTAAAAGAGTAATTAAAAATGTGTGCAAATCAATGAAAACTGAACATCAGTAGGTCGCATAATATAAACAGGATCATCAAAGTAAATGTGAGTTAAAAATACTGGGAATACACGAAAAAGGTGTATATATCCGCTAGTGCAAACCAAGTAGTGATTGCAGGTGGTGAAGGACAATCCTCAATTTATGCATTGCAGCCCTGAGAGGATGTGATCTCAGATTGCTTCCTCCCCACAGTTGTGACAGGGAATCCGCAATGGAGTAGAGCAGCCCACCTAGCGCTGCTCCAGCCCTTCACCACACACAAACCACACCACTGATAATCCACATACACACACACAACCCTACAAGCAGCTTCTCACATGCAATACCCAAGTAGCCGCACACATACCCCACCAAACACACGTGATATATCATTCACAAGGACAATTCCACAAGCAGCTGCCATACATAGGTATCATACACAATACCACAAACTACTCATGGATATATACAATAAAACAGGGAACATACACATAAATACAACGTTACATGGCAACTGCAGCAGCCATTAATAACACAAGCACAGTACGGCAACATACACACCTCAATTAAAAAAAAAATAGGACCGGTACACCAAGGGACTTCAAAATCTTCAAAATCTTGTTTTGGCACAATACGACCAAAAGGTTGAGAAGGTAGGAGAACTCATTGCATTTTAACCGAAGACACAATAATTTTTTAATAGTGTAAATTGATGTCTTTACCTCAGAAAGGACCACACACAATGTGGGATTCACTAGCAGGACGTGTTCTGTTACCAGGTACTTTACAATCTGTTCATATGGTACCGGACAATGCATGTTAAAGCGGCACTGTCATGCCGAACTTACCTTTCCTCAATCTCTTCCTCTTCTCCCCCTCTCTCAGGATCTGTTATTCTTTTCTTCCTATCTTCTTTAGTTTTCTTTAAAATCATAAGACAAAGTAGGGACTCTTTGCCTTATGGAGGATTCCTCCGCTTGACCAGCTCTGACCAGCGGAGGAGCAAAGTGTGCCTCATTTCCGCTGGTCAGAGCAATTTTCCCATGATCCTTACCTTCCCTCTGTGTTCCCACAATGCTTCCTGTCATTTTACACAAAACTGCCGAATTGCGTTCTAACTGAATGACAACAGTATGTTCGTTTCTCTTAGAACGCAATTCGGCACTTTAATCGGATCGGAATTTCATTCTAATGAATGAAACTCCGATCCTATTCATTGCTGTGGCTGCATCTTGCAGCCGCTTAGTAGATAACTCCCTAATTCCCACGGTATCAGGGAGCTATCTACTAAAAGGCTGAAAGACCTAAATTGGTCTTTCAGCCACATTTACTAATACTAAGTAAAGATTACTTAGTATTAGTAAATTAAATGCCCCCTTATTGTTTTATTAGGGCCCCCACCCACCGCTCAGGGTAGGGGGCGGGGGGGAGGATAGTAGGTCCCCCCCCCCTTATTGTTTTATTAGGGCCCCCACCCACCGCGCAGGGGTGGGGGCCAGGGGGGGAGGACAGTAGGTCCCCCCCCTTATTGTTTTACTGGGGCCCCCACCCACCGCTCAGGGTGGGGGAGGGGGGGAGGACAATAGGTCCGCCCCCCTTATTGTAATTTGTCATTTTTTTTCAACAGTGAGCAGCCACAGGCTGCTCACTGTTTAGTAGACATGCCCCTACTCGCGGTATAGCGAGTAGGGGCATTTGGGAGATTTTAATCTCTCTTGTGCTATTATGGAGGTCATATTGACCCCCATAGAGTGAAAGGGGGTACTGGGGGGGCTTATGAAGTGGTGGGGAGCACTGCTCCCTGCCGCTTCTGTCTTTACATATTACAAGGAGGGAGCTGCACGCCGGTAGCTCCCTCCCTGTAATAAGCTGCACGAACAAACATACACTGATACATTGTGTTAGTTTGTTCGGCTGATATGTCTATTCACTCATTCGTCTGTCTGATGAATGAGTGAATAGATGAAATTCCCGTTCGCATGTCCAGGTGTTTCACTGGGCATGTGCGGGAATCTCACAGTCTGTCTAGTGTGGGCAGGTGACGTGTCCCACAGGGACTTCACCTACCCACACAAAGATGGCGGCGCCCTGAATATAGATCGGGGCAGAAAATAAGGATTAAAAAATAGGTAATGTGGGGGACTTGGGGGCATTTGGGGGTGACTAGTGGGTCAATTGGATGTAGTGGAGACGGGAGGGGGGTTAAAAAAAAAACGAGATTCGGCATGACAGTGCCGCTTTAAGAACCGGGTGGGGTTTTCATTAAAGAATCATTTTTGCTGTAAGATTTTATTCAGCCAGACATGAGTTAGATAAAATAATGGATTTCTACACTATTAAACCTTAAAGAAAGAGAGCTCAATATCTGATGTAAATACCATGAAATGAAGGAACAGAGAGTACGTTCTGCAGTCTGGCAGTGATCGTGTAACCGGATCTGTGCAATCAGGTGGTGAGAGCCGGTTACAACTTTATTAAGGTTGTCAGGCAGAACTGAACTGATGGCAGAGGTGATGAGAGACCCAGAGTTACAGCTTTCACATCCAGTCCAGCCGGGTAAGTTACCAGCAGTTCCATGCCAGTAATAGATCAATCTCACTGTGGGCACGGTGCCACTTCATCGTTCAGCGTGGTGACTCCATAGCTGGCTGCAGGCCAACACACCTCCTCATACGGCTGGAGAAGGAAAGAGCTCTGCGTCCATCGTCATGTAGCGACCTTGAACGAGAAACCGAGGACAGCAGAACACACTGCTTCGCCATGCCGAATGCAATATTATTGATTAAATTAGACGTACAGAATGTGCCTAAAAAAACCCGTATCACTAGGAGGAATACTAAGAAAAAACCCGTATCACTAGGAGGAATACTAAGAAAAAACCCGTATCACTAGGGGGAATACTAAGAAAAAACCCGTATCACTAGGAGGAATACTAAGAAAAAACCCGTATCACTAGGAGGAATACTAAGAAAAAAAACATATCACTAGGAGGAATACTAAGAAAAAACCCGTATCACTAGGAGGAATACTAAGAAAAAACCCGTATCACTAGGAGGAATACTAAGAAAAAACCCGTATCACTAGGAGGAATACTAAGAAAAAACCCGTATCACTAGGAGGAATACTAAGAAAAAAACCGTATCACTAGGAGGAATACTAAGAAAAAAACCGTATCACTAGGAGGAATACTAAGAAAAAACCCGTATCACTAGGAGGAATACTAAGAAAAAACCCGTATCACTAGGAGGAATACTAAGAAAAAACCCGTATCACTAGGAGGAATACTAAGAAAAAACCCGTATCACTAGGAGGAATACTAAGAAAAAACCCGTATCACTAGGAGGAATACTAAGAAAAAAACCGTATCACTAGGAGGAATACTAAGAAAAAACCCATATCACTAGGAGGAATACTAAGAAAAAACCCGTATCACTAGGAGGAATACTAAGAAAAAACCCGTATCACTAGGAGGAATACTAAGAAAAAACCCGTATCACTAGGAGGAATACTAAGAAAAAACCCGTATCACTAGGAGGAATACTAAGAAAAAAACCCGTATCACTAGGAGGAATACTAAGAAAAAAAACCCGTATCACTAGGAGGAATACTAAGAAAAAACCCGTATCACTAGGAGGAATACTAAGAAAAAAAACATATCACTAGGAGGAATACTAAGAAAAAACCCGTATCACTAGGAGGAATACTAAGAAAAAACCCGTATCACTGGGAGGAATACTAAGAAAAAAGCCCGTATCACTGGGAGGAATACTAAGAAAAAACCTGTATCACTAGGAGGAATACTAAGAAAAAACCCGTATCACTAGGAGGAATACTAAGAAAAAAACCGTATCACTAGGAGGAATACTAAGAAAAAAACCGGTATCACTAGGAGGAATACTAAGAAAAAACCCTTATCACTGGGAGGAATACTAAGAAAAAGCCCGTATCACTAGGAGGAATACTAAGAAAAAACCCGTATCAATAGGAGGAATACTAAGAAAAAACCCGTATCACTAGGAGGAATACTAAGAAAAAACCCGTATCACTAGGAGGAATACTAAGAAAAAACCCGTATCACTAGGAGGAATACTAAGAAAAAACCCGTATCACTAGGAGGAATACTAAGAAAAAACCCGTATCACTAGGAGGAATACTAAGAAAAAAAACATATCACTAGGAGGAATACTAAGAAAAAACCCGTATCACTAGGAGGAATACTAAGAAAAAACCCGTATCACTAGGAGGAATACTAAGAAAAAACCCGTATCACTAGGAGGAATACTAAGAAAAAACCCGTATCACTAGGAGGAATACTAAGAAAAAACCCGTATCACTAGGAGGAATACTAAGAAAAAAAACATATCACTAGGAGGAATACTATCACTAGGAGGAATACTAAGAAAAAACCCGTATCACTAGGAGGAATACTAAGAAAAAGCCCGTATCACTAGGAGGAATACTAAGAAAAAACCCGTATCACTGGGAGGAATACTAAGAAAAAACCCGTATCACTAGGAGGAATACTAAGAAAAAACCCGTATCACTAGGGGGAATACTAAGAAAAAAACCCATATCACTAGGAGGAATACTAAGAAAAAACCCGTATCACTAAGAGGAATACTAAGAAAAAAAACCGTATCACTAGGGGGAATTCTAAGAAAAAACCCGTATCACTAGGAGAAATACTAAGAAAAAAAAACGTATCACTAGGAGGAATACTAAGAAAAAACCCGTATCACTAGGAGGAATACTAAGAAAAAACCCGTATCACTAGGAGAAATACTAAGAAAAAAAAACGTATCACTAGGAGGAATACTAAGAAAA
>OW240913.1:3753225-3764938 GCA_933207985.1 Pelobates cultripes
AAGGCTAAAACACCTTCAAACATCAGGGAATTAAGATCGTTCCTTGGTATGACTAACTACCCCCGTAAGTTTATAGATAACTATGCAGAAATAACTAAACCACTCTTACACCTGCTTAAAAAGGAAACTACCTGGAACTGGGGGGAGCCTCAGGACCAAGCGGTAAGTGAACTGAGGAGGAAGCTCACTCAGGCACCCTGTTTAGCATACCCAGAGGGGGGTAAACCCTTCTATCTGGAGACAGGATATACCGATTTAAGCATAAGTGCTGTTTTGTATCAGAAGCAGGACAGTTTAAACAAAGTTATTGCATATGCTAGTAAGACTTTGTCACCTGTTGAAGTTAAATTCAACACGTGTGAGAAGGCGTTATTGTCGACTGTCTGGGCACTACAAAATTTTCGTAGCTATATCCAAGGTGAGAAAATAATTGTAGAAACAGCTCACCAACCTCTACAGTATCTGCATAGTGAAAGAATTAGAGACGGTAATCTCTCTAACAGTCGGATTACTGCATGGACTCTATCCTTACAGGGATGGCTGTTAGAAGTCCGTTATAAACATAATAAGAGAAGCCCAGTTGCCCAAGGTTTAGCAGAATTACATGACTGTACTGCTCCATCTCTGAATGATAATGACACCGGAGATGACTTCCTAGAAGAGCAATTGCTATCTCCTTATAAAGTTTATGACGAGGAATACTGTCGACCACTACCGTGGGTATACATTGATGGTTGTTCATATCACCACATCGTTGGTGCTGAACGGAAGTTAGTTGCAGGTATCGGAATCGCCTGGACAGGTGATTATCCCAATGTATCTATAGGATACAATATTGGTCCCAAAAGCAGTCAGATAGCCGAACTCTGTGCAGTATATAAGACCATTAAAATGGCAATAGAATATGGTATCAAAGAATTTGTTATTATAACTGATTCCAACTATGTTCGCAACAGTTTCGTCGAATATCTGCCTAGCTGGAAACGTAACCAAATGCTGAAAAGCAATAACAAACCTGTTAAACATGGGAAATTGTTTTGTAAAATTGATGAGTTGGTTAAGGAAAATGGTTTAACCATATATTGGAAGAAAACCAAAGGCCATTCTAAAATAGAAGGTATTGACAAGGATGGTAATGACCTAGCCGATTCACTGGCAAAACAAGCTGCCATCAATGGTGAAACCCTAAACATTGATGATCTTATGGGTTCAATTCATGTTGAAGCCATAACTAGACGACAGGCTAGAGATACTGCCGACTTAAATGTTGTGCAATGGAGCCAAGAAGCTCCTAGTGAGGACCTGATTACTAGTCAAAAGAATGATCCCGTCATAGGCATATTCTATAGACATATAGAAGACCCTACTGCCAATCCCATCACAGATGAGGATCGCAAAGATAATGAAGATTTACGAATCTTGATGAGATATAAAGTCCAATTTAGTATCATGGATGGGTTACTGGTCAGAACTTCTAAACATGGTATACAACAATGGGTAGTCCCAACTGTATACAGAGGGTTAATGCTCCAACACGCACACGATGCACCTACATCTGGGCATCGTGGTGATAAGATCACATATGAGATATTGCGTGATTATGCATATTGGCCACACATGTTAAGGGATGTTAAGACATACTGTCAGGGATGCTTGATTTGTCCGCAATATCAACCCCATGGTCCAACCCATCGTGCACCACTTCAGAAGAGGGGGGTGTCATTACCCTGGTCTGATATTCAAATTGACTTTATAGGTCCTGTAACAAGATCTTCAAGAGGTAACAAATACATGTTAACCGTTACATGTATGTACACAAAGTGGATAGAATGTTTGCCTTGTAAAGAGAACACGAGTACCGTGTGCGCCACTTTGTTGATTAACCATGTCTTTTCCAGGTTCGGTCTGCCTCAAAGAATCGAGTCAGACAGAGGTAGTCATTTTACCAGCGAAGTAATGGCTAAGATGTGGAACATTCTAGGTGTTAAACGAAAGCTACATATTGCATACCGCGCTGCGTCTAGCGGGGGGGTAGAGCGATATAACCAGTCTATCGTTAATATTCTGAAGAAGTATGTTAAGGAGTCTGGTAAAGACTGGGACATTAAATTGCCCCTAGTTTTAATGGCGATTAGAGCTACACCTAGCACTGCTACCAAATTGTCACCTTTTGAATTGATGACAGGAAGAAAGATGGTTTTACCACAGCATTTACTATATCGTACTTCGGATCATAACTTGATCAATGCTGCCACTACGCATCAGTATATCGAAGATTTGCGCAAGCATTTACAGCATGCATTTGCTTTTGCCCAAAAGAATCTAGAAAAAGCAGCGACAGGGGTTAAGACCTATTACGATTTAAAAACCACGAAAAAGGAATATGAGATAACAGATCAAGTCTATCTGTATAACTTTGCGCGAAATCAAGTTAAGGAAAATAAATTTTTACCTTCTTGGAAAGGGCCATATGTCATTATTGACAAAATTTCCCCAGTAGCGTATAAGATAAAAATTCCTAAGGATGGTGATTTTATTGAAAAGTGGGTTCACATTAACCAGTTGCGTGCTTGTCATCCTAAATCTCAATTAAGGATTATAGGTGTGGATTCGGACGCAGAAGGGTGAACGACTAACCTGGATGAATGCTTGATTCACGTGGTATAGTATGATGTGAAATGTTGTGATGTGCCATGATCTCATGTACGTTCATGTCATTAACCATTTCCTTGCCATCCAATAACTACATTTTATAAGCAGGTTACTAGCTTGTTTAACTGCTATAGGCAAATTGCTGAAGAGTCAGTAATAAATGTAGTGAGGGATGAAGTTATAAAAATAGAATTAGACAGAATACATATGTTGATGAATCGTAATAATGTGTTGTCCTAGGCCAAGTGATGTCACACTGTTATAAGTTTGTATGCTTAACAAACCTTGAATCATTAGTAGATAAGTCTGAAACGAGTTCCTGATCCGTGACTGTCGAAGGATGTCCAAGAAGGATGTGGCGTGTTTCTGGATCGTACTGCTCCTGTGCCAAGAGCTACGGACCGACCCGATCGCAGAGATGGGACCATCCTCCGGCATCCTGATTCAAGAGACACCAGGGTTCATCTTAACAGAGAAGAGGATCCTGACCAGACGTGTGTTCGTCAGCTTGGACCCCAAGATTTCCATCGAGAAGGCATACAACATTTCATCGATGCAGCTTCCTGAGTTACAGACTTGGTACCAGATGCACCTCCAAAGAGCACAGGACCGTGTGCGAAACATCTTGGAGCAAGCCCGGAAACCATTTGTATCCAGTTCTATTCCGATGAGCAACCGACCCAAAAGGTTCCTCACCGCTATAATTGTTGCATTAGTTTGTGCCACTGTCGGTGCAGTTGTCGCAACTGGAATGTCTGCAGCCAACTCTATTACTGTCCAAAAGCTGGATATGGAAATCTATGCGCTAAAGCAACACATTAACGATATTCATCAGGTGATACAACAGCAAAGAACACTTCTCCAAGACGTGTTAACTATTGTGGAAGACACAGTTGTTACAACAAATTTGCATTCGGAATTAATTGCCAAATCCACTGAGTTGCACCAAAGTCATGACTTATTTAAGCGTGAACTTTTATTTCTGCATGACCCAATATTGTTCCACACACTTGCTTTTCTCGACGAAGTGCAAACTGGAATGATCGAATTGGCAGGGGGACGCATACCTCTGTATTTTGTATCCAAGGATATTGTTCATGCGATGCTTGCCAATGTGGATGGAGAGACAATTGAGCCTATGCAATTAAATCTGGCCTTCGAGATGGGGAGCGCTATACCTCTCTTAATTGATCCGGAACGTATGGAGATTTGCTTTTTTTATTGACCATACCATATGTAACTCCCAAAGACATTTTTCAAATGAAAACAATGTACTATGTAATAATGATATTATGGTTGATTGTACTAAATGTAAAGTTCAAAACTTTTACAGGTACAAATATACACAAAAATGTTCATTCCACGCATGTACTATGTTAGAAATGATGTGATTGCACAATATGTCTGATAACTTCTATAGTGCTTATTCATAAGCTAAATTAATTTTGGCTATGAAATGCACTAAAGGGGGGTTATGTCAGAGTATTTATATCGGCAGATATTTTGTGCTATGATAGAAACTAAAAGTGTATATTCTGAGTCACTCTGAACAGACCAGACTCCATTTTGTTATTCCAAGTTAACAAAGACAAAGAGACACTATATTTCTATCTGTAAGCTAACCACTTTCCCAGATCTGAGGAATGCATAGTATATACAAACAAGTGATAAGGAAGGGGGTTGGATAGACTGTCTAAAATGCTAATGGAATATAATCAAATCTAAACCCAGACAATTGTGACAGAGAAGATTAAATAATTTAATATTTAACTGTCTATATATATAAGGTACCATTGTATGGAAAAGGGTAAACTTAGTTCATGATCTGTCATATCAGAAATTATGGCAGGAATTGCAGACGCTAAGTCTGGACAAAATTTAAGAAACCCTTTGAAATTTTAAATTATGGCGCTATAAAGATAACGCAAAATGACGTCAAAATAGCCACCAGGAAAAGTTAACTCTTTCCTGGATAGGTATGTTTAGTGGGACAAGACTGCCCTCTACAGACCAAATAACTAATTTGCGATCTGGAAGATAACCACACCTCTAGTGCTTCTATTGGGTTATCAACTGATGACGTACAGAGAGTCTGGCCCTTTAAAAGTTAAGACAAAGGGAAGATAGAGAAGACGAGAGGAGGCAGATGCAAGAGATGCAAAGGAGAGAAAAGAGAGGAATTGGAAGTTTGGGGACTCCAACCTCCATGCAGAGACACATCCAAATAAATTCCTGAGACTACCAATCGGATGAAATATCTACTCAACTGGTAATTATACTGGTTTCATTTAATTAAATTAAATTAATTAAAATGTATTAATAGCATTATATATGACTGGATAAAGCACGGTCAGATTTCCATATTAAGAAATCTTAGTTAACTAAGAATATATAGTTATAAACATTCCATTCTGCAGGTGGAATTAAGAATAATTATATATTGATGTGATATTATCACGTGTTAGCATACCGCTGTTTTTATCCAGGTGTATTGATTTGCTCTAAATTAAGATAGATATCTTTTAGACAAATTAAAATCTGCTTATATAATGTGGTAAATTCTCTTATTGGATGGGTTAAGAAAATGAATTTAAACTGGTTTAAATGTTATTTTATTTAAAAATTACATAAGAATAGATCTTAACTACCTAGGAGATCTAGCCAGCATTGAAAGGGTTATTCTAACTGTCTGCTAAACTTTACGACCTTACGCTGCACTCTGAGGAATTCTGTTCTCTGTGTGAAAAGTTTCACTTTCAGCCTGTGTTAAGGATACCTCATAAATCGTAGAAGTCTTGACAGATAATGAGTTAATAGCCATTGAAACGTAATACCCATTTCTTTGTATTGCATATAATTTTATACTGGATATTCATTGATTATTGTTATGCATGTTACATAATATTATTTGTTAATTATTGATTGTCATATAAATAAAATCTATTTTTATACATTGTGATATTAATTATATGAAATACATTCCACTTAACACGATAAACGTTCTTTGGGATCTGAGAATTGAATTAGTGGGCAATTCTCACTGTTACTATTATTATCCCATAAATATCCCCACAAGGCTGAGAGCGGGGATTCGTGCACTGTTGAAGCCGATCTCCGCTCCATGAGTATCAGGTCGAAATCCCGCTGTCCATTGACCAACCTCAAAACAGGGCCGCCATCAGGGTTGATACACCAAACTACCGAATAAGACTATCTATGGCAGAAAACCCCCCCGTTCTGTTCGTGGGAGCTGAGCGCCATTCGTATATTTGATGCGCCCAGGTATGAGCTGTCGAACGAACAGTCGAATTAACTATATTCCCCTTAATGTATTAAAGTTATGTATTTTTGTGCTGTTTTCTGGGACACAAGAAAGCATGGTCTTTTGGGCGCTTGGAGATAATTAGATTGTATAAACCGTTGGCCTCATTATCTCCAAGCTGGGCGGGTACTAGTTTGAATGATACACTGTATTGTGATTGGTTGAATACTTGTACTGTACCTGTATCCCATCAGGTCCATGGGGGGCTGACCCTGGACCTGGGGACTTGCATAAATTGCCATGCTTGTGTGCCAGTAAAGCCAGTTCGTTTTGACCCTCAACTCGCAGCCTCGACTCGTGTTGTAGGGATCCGGGGATACTAACGCTACTATAGCTAGTGGGACATTCTACCCTTGCAGGTTTCTACCGATTGAAGCGCTGTTCGACTCTCTGACTTCGGGAACCAGGACATCCAAGCGATCCAACCTCCTACTAGCCTGGAGGCAACCATAACATCTGCATTGAGTAATAGACTGTGTGGTGGGATCTTGCAGTGTCTCTGCTGTAGGGCCTGCAGGGGCACAGATTGTTTCTGAGCCAGTCTGCCTTAATCAGCTGACACCGGCTCTGAGGGTTTGGCAGGTGGGCCCGGAGCACTGGTAAGGAGGATATCTTAATGGGCTCCGTCTTTTAGGAGAGCTCTCTGTCTGCGTTTGTCCCTGGTGAGCAGCTGTGCTGTGTGCCAGTTAGCGTCACTGCTGTCAGCGTGAATCCTTGGATGCAGGGATGTGTAGCTGTGGTCGGAAGCTTTAAGTGCCGCTGAGCGGTAAGTGGGTCGAGCGTGCTTGGTGGTCCTGCACTGGCATGCGTGAGGGTTAGTGTTGGCGCCAGCGAGGCCTGTCACCTCCCTGGTCTCCCTCCTCGTTTCTGTCTGAGGGCCGCTCTGGGGGCTCAGGGTGTGTCCCCGCATAGGTAGCGCCAGGTGGCAGGGCGAATCCATGCCACTACTTCTTTCAGCACCTGCTTGTAGAGCCATCTTCTGGTGCTTAGCTTATTCCATAGGCTAGTGCTTAGCCAGTCGTAGAATTCTAACGTGTGAGCGGGTGGCATGGCCAGTAAACTGTTAGTTTCGAGTCGTGTCTGTGGCGCAATATAGCGTGAGCCCTGACTGCCATGAGTGCCATCAAGTGTTGTTCCTGACAATTTAGGAAAAGATGCAATTTTTTGCTTCCGAAGCACTACCAAGCCTCAATAAGCAAACCAGTAACCAACCTCATGCTGATGAGTTGCACTAACAACAAAACAGCTGTCCATGAGTGGTTCACTGGTTTTGCATCTTTTCCTAAATTGTGTTCCAAGCAGTTGTATACTGCAAACACAGATTAAAAGGAATCCATGTTTAAAATGGAATGAAGCAAACATTTGATTCTTTGTTAAACTAATTTGCATATGCCCACCCAGAATCCTTTGCAGTTGTAACATCACTGCAGATTTGGGATCTCTGTGGGAAAAGCAAGTCTTATGGCTTGGCTGGTGTGCAGATATTTGTTTAACATTGTATTAACTATCCACAGACTTCAGGTGGAAGGGGTTTTCAATTACATTTTTCCCCCACCATAACCTTTTTGGATTTTGCAATATATATATATAGAAGGCGTATGCCTGTAATTGTGGGAGGGATTTAGGCCTATTTAAACCCAAGGAACCCTCACTTACCTGTCTTCGTCGGTTCCGGAAATCCGTCTCCTCGCTTCCGGTGCGCGCAGACCTCTGACGTCACTTTCCCGCGTCGCTCAGAGAGTACGTCCAGCGTCTCAGTGAGAGCTCACGAACGGCTCCGTTCGGCGATTTACAACACAACTGTAAGTCCTCATAACTGTTCGTTAACCTGGTCGCATGGGGGTTTTCTACAGGGGGGGGTTGCCATTCGTTTTCCTTACAGCTATTGCATAACTGACATATATCTGATTCAGTCTACTGTTCATTGTTGTAAAAAGGGCATACCGATTACAATTTGTATCATCCTGTTTCTTTCTACCAAGAATATACGTGTATTTGTTCTCTTCTTAATGCTGTTATGTTACATACTTTATACGTGTCATATAAAACCATTTACATTTAATATGTGTACAAGGCATGTCATGCTGTCTATTAGCACATGCAGTATTGGAATCTTTCGAATCTAGAAATATGCTCTCCCAGTAAGCCTAATAGCCACCGTTGGCTGTTTTCATACTTCTACCCCTCCATTAATGAAAGCGTTAAACAAGGATTATGTATTGGGTAGAGATTAACAATACATCAGGTGCCGGAGAGGCATTGTTTTATGCTGACAATGAAATAGAAGCTTTGCTGATAGAATATAAGATTTCAGCGTTAATGGATAGGTTTCAGGACCTGCAGCCCCGTATGCAGAATTCAACCGAATGTCACTGGATATTATATGCAAATCTACAAGATAAAGCACTGTTGGGGAACCAATCTATCAATGAGATAATCTCCATGTTTTGGTATTTTGGTTTCACAGTAACACAAACCACATTATACCAATAAGATATGCTATAGATGTTGTCTTTCTACATACATGGCTGCTTTTTATATTACAGGTATGTGTTCTCAATGTTTGTTTATGCCCATGATCTGGTCACATCATACATTATCGTGCTAAAATAACATTTAAACTGAAGACCATATTCGGTTATACTAAACACTGTTTTGTGGCTATATGAGGGCAGACAGTACACTGGCATTACTCAGAGCTCAGTTCGCTTGCTCATTAATTCAATCATACAGCTACCCAGTTATTCATCTTACTACGAATTGGTATCACGTACGCTATTTATAAACAATTCTTTCCTTTCTAGGAATCCAATTTCGTCATTCAGTACTACCAATTTACGCAGGTTTTCACGTTCACGGTCCGGTTAGTAAAAAAAAAAAAAAAAAAAAAATTTCTTTTTTTTTATTAGCAAGTTCGCCTAGTTTACTCCTCCCATTTGTTTTGTTTTTTGCAATAGGTGATTCAGCTCGGGTAATAAAAAAAAAAAAAATATATAAAAATATACCACCCGACCATACAAACTCATTAGTACGACTCAAGTACGTACCAAGTTCACATACAGGTAAGGATAACGAACGTTTATTTATTTCTTTTTCGTACGTATCGTCCCTCGTAGTTTAGGTGGCTGGCTGTTAAGGTCATAGCAACCCAGTAGTGTTAAATATCATCCCGGCTCTCTCGCCTTAAAATAGTGGTCCCGCGAGGCCAACACCCATCCTCAATTCAGAGGTACTACGTCCCTCGGGCCAATCCATAGGTAGCCGCCTCGCACGTGGTATAGAGAGGGCCTCACCTGTCACTCCCATTCTATCTTATGACTACTACTCATCGAGAGGCCAACACCCCGCCACAACGTTCGGTGGCCACGAAATTCCCTCGCGCCAACTCATAGATAGAGCCTCTCAAGCCGCTTGGCACTTAGCAGGGCCTCACCAGTCACCGGCTTAGTGTAATTGCTTCGCCGCAGAGCGGCACTAGCTAGTCAGCCAGCACACTCATAAAAAAAAAAAAAAAAATTATTTCCTAACATAACATCTCTTTTCACGCCCATAGCATGTCTAACGATTCAGTTCAAGAAGAAGACCTGTCACTTGCCAGCACTCCCTCCAGACCTGGCAGTCAGCCAAGACAGTCCAGTACGATGTCCAACTACAGATCCTGGACTGTCCCAAAAATCACTGCTGAACTGAATAAAAGGAACATTCCTTTTCCGGCTACAGCCAGAAAAGCTGAAATTTTCCGCTTATTAAACTCGCAAGACATAGAGTTACCAGGCCCCAGTTCCGATGCTATGATCCAAAATAGCTTGTCAGAATTACGTAATATGATGACCTCCCTGGTGGCTTCAGTAGCTACCATAAATAACAGATTAGATAATCTGGAAACCTCTTGTCAAGCTAGCATTCCGGAAGTACAAGTCCCACTAGGACAACCAGAAACAAGCTCAGGAGGTAACTCCAATCCATTCCCTGCTAAAACATCTAATATAATCAACCCAGTACATTTGATACCACAAAACTTAAAAAGAGATATACTAGAAGGGAAAGATGTTAATCTAGCCTCTCTCCTCATTGCCTCACAGGATATAATCGAAAATAGAGCCTATACTTTCGGCGATATATCCGTGGTAATGAAAACTAGAGATCCTAGGCTCAACAAAAAACTTAATATTCCTGAGTTTGTACTAGCCTTTGGCCTATATAGAGACGTAATTTGCACTACCTTCCCACACCGTAGAGAAGAGCTGGATCTATATCTGCACAAACTGGTGGAATTAGCCTATAAATACGGGGGGTACGCGTTTTACGACTACCATAAGTCCTTTGCTGCCAAGTCAGCTGCATCATTGGCCCAGTTCAACACCCCCACCGATTGGAGTCAATTGGATACAGAATTATTCTGTAGACATTTTGCCGGGCTTAAAACACCAGCATATGCAATATGTGCCTCAGCGTCTCATACGGCAAATTTCTGTCCAAATAATATAAGTGGTCCGTCTAATAGTAGTACCAGTCCGGATTATTTCCCTAATCAAAGGGAAATGAAAGATAAGTTGGGGAGACCTATAGTATTTCTCGGGAAAGCTCAAGTCTGTAACAACTTTAACGCAGGAGGCTGTAGTTACAGCGCTTGTAGATTGCTTCATGTTTGCTCAATCTGTTTCAGAGCACATGCGAAAACCATGTGTCCAAACAAACTGTTCCCTAAAAAAGCTATGACCCCAATAAACGTAAACAATTTACAACGTTACTTGACTGTACATCCTTCTTCTTACTTGACAGACTTTCTCGTATCAGGTTTCACGACAGGCTTTCACACAGGTTTGGTAGCACTCCCTTCAGGCATACTAGAATGCCCCAACCTACAATCAGCTGTTACAGACCCAGTCACTTTAACGGATCTCCTCAAAGAAATTGAACTTGGTTTTATGATAGGTCCCTTTACTACTCCACCCTTCACCTCCTGGAGAACTAGTCCACTCGGTATAGCCACGGGCAAGTTTAACAATAAAAAGAGGTTAATAATCGACTTTTCAGCACCTCATACTTCCACATCCCCAAGCTTAAATTCTCTCATACCGTCAGAAGACTTTTCACTGCAGTACGCAAAAATAGACGATGCCATACAAGCTATCATCAACTCGGGCGAGGCAGCCTGGTTGAGCAAAACAGATATTTCAAACGCTTTCAAACTCTTACCAATTAAACAGTCACTCTGGCACCTTCATGGTGTTACGTGGGAAGGGAAATACTATTTTGCAACCAGGCTGACCTTCGGCTCCAAAAGTAGCCCAAAAATCTTCGATATATTCGCAGAAACCTTAAACTGGCTACTACTAAACAATTCCAGGTGCCCAGTAGTAATTCACTACCTCGATGACTTTTTATATATCGAGCCTAACTACTACACGCCACATAGTCTAAGTAATGCACTATCCCTATTTAATGACTTAGGAGTCCCGGTAGCTCCAAACAAAACAGAGGGTCCCAGTACAGAAATTACTTTCTTAGGCATCACTCTTAATTCCGCGACTATGCAAGCTAGCCTCCCTCAGACGAAAGTAGACAGAATTCTTACTAACATTCACAACTGCACCAACCAAGGGTCTTGTACCAGGAAAGAGTTACAGTCGCTTTTGGGTTCCCTTAACTTTGCCATGAGAATTGTCCCTCAAGGCAGGTCTTTCATCTCTAGGCTTCTGTCTCTCCTACACGGCCTCCCTGACGACGACACTAGAA
>OW240913.1:3765038-3776344 GCA_933207985.1 Pelobates cultripes
TGGGAGCTGAGCGCCATTCGTATATTTGATGCGCCCAGGTATGAGCTGTCGAACTAACAGTCGAATTAACTATATTCCCCTTAATGTATTAAAGTTATGTATTTTTGTGCTGTTTTCTGGGACACAAGAAAGCATGGTCTTTTGGGCGCTTGGAGATAATTAGATTGTATAAACCGTTGGCCTCATTATCTCCAAGCTGGGCGGGTACTAGTTTGAATGATACACTGTATTGTGATTGGTTGAATACTTGTACTGTACCTGTATCCCATCAGGTCCATGGGGAGCTGACCCTGGACCTGGGGACTTGCATAAATTGCCATGTTTGTGTGCCAGTAAAGCCAGTTCGTTTTGACCCTCAACTCGCAGCCTCGACTCGTGTTGTAGGGATCCGGGGATACTAACGCTACTATAGCTAGTGGGACGTTCTACCCTTGCAGGTTTCTACCGATTGAAGCGCTGTTCGACTCTCTGACTTCGGGAACCAGGACATCCAAGCGATCCAACCTCCTGCTAGCCTGGAGGCAACCATAACATCTGCATTGAGTAATAGACTGTGTGGTGGGATCTTGCAGTGTCTCTGCTGTAGGGCCTGCAGGGGCACAGATTGTTTCTGAGCCAGTCTGCCTTAATCAGCTGACACCGGCTCTGAGGGTTTGGCAGGTGGGCCCGGAGCACTAGTAAGGAGGATATCTTAATGGGCTCCGTCTTTTAGGAGAGCTCTCTGTCTGCGTTTGTCCCTGGTGAGCAGCTGTGCTGTGTGCCAGTTAGCGTCACTGCTGTCAGCGTGAATCCTTGGATGCAGGGATGTGTAGCTGTGTTCGGAAGCTTTAAGTGCCGCTGAGCGGTAAGTGGGTCGAGCATGCTTGGTGGTCCTGCACTGGCATGCGTGAGGGTTAGTGTTGGCGCCAGCGAGGCCTGTCACTTCCCTGGTCTCCCTCCTCATTTCTGTCTGAGGGCCGCTCTGGGGGCTCAGGGTGTGTCCCCGCATAGGTAGCGCCAGGTGGCAGGGCGAATCCATGCCACTACTTCTTTCAGCACCTGCTTGTAGAGCCATCTTCTGGTGCTTAGCTTATTCCATAGGCTAGTGCTTAGCCGGTCGTAGAATTCTAACGTGTGAGCGGGTGGCATGGCCAGTAAACTGTTAGTTTCGAGTCGCGTCTGTGGCGCAATATAGCGTGAGCCCTGACTGCCATGAGTGCCATCAAGTGTTGTTCCTGACAATTTAGGAAAAGATGCAATTTTTTGCTTCCGAAGCACTACCAAGCCTCAATAAGCAAACCAGTAACCAACCTCATGCTGATGAGTTGCACTAACAACAAAACAGCTGTCCATGAGTGGTTCACTGGTTTTGCATCTTTTCCTAAATTGTGTTCCAAGCAGTTGTATACTGCAAACACAGATTAAAAGGAATCCATGTTTAAAATGGAATGAAGCAAACATTTGATTCTTTGTTAAACTAATTTGCATATGCCCACCCAGATTCCTTTGCAGTTGTAACATCACTGCAGATTTGGGATCTCTGTGGGAAAAGCAAGTCTTATGGCTTGGCTGGTGTGCAGATATTTGTTTAACATTGTATTAACTATCCACAGACTTCAGGTGGAAGGGGTTTTCAATTACATTTTTCCCCCACCATAACCTGTTTGGATTTTGCAATATATATATATATATATATATATATATATACACACACACACATACACTATCTATATATATAGTTACTATATATATTATATATACACGTATGTAATTTTACTCTAAGTGTATTTTTATATTAATATATGTATACATTAATAAAAAATACACTTAGTATGACGTTATATATAAGATATATATCTCATATATATTTTTAATTTATTAACTATATTTTATTTAAACTTTTTTCACCAGCAGGGGACTGCCGGTCAGTTCAGGCAGTCCCCTGCTGGCAGCACTATGGACACCTATTGCAGCCATGTGACCACACGGCGGCGATCGGGTAAGTACATATGGAGGGAGAGGGAGGGAAGGGGTTAATTTAAAAAAAAAAATCACTGTCTGATGGCTTCCGATGCTCTGCCTCACTGCTGGGCGCCACGTGGGGCAACCTGGAAGTGATCACTCCAGGGGAGCAATCACCTTGGGGCCCGGCAATGAGGGGGTATTGCAGGATGCCTCGACATCGAGGCATTGCTGCAATACCATCAGAGCGCCTGGAAGTGATCATGTTCGCTTTCAGGGCTCTAATTCGCCGTGGAAGTATCAGGTACGTCCGCGGTCCTTAAGGATCATTTTTTGTCTGACGTACCTGATATGTCCAAGGTCAGGAAAGGGTTAAAAAGAACTTTAAGTTCCAGAGTAAGATATTCTTGGATCGGTTCTGATTGTAATATTAATGCAAAGTGTGATTGTATTTGTAATCCAATGTTTTTAAAGGCCTGTTGAAGTTTACATTCCTTAGATACATTGCTGGAGGTTGTGTTTGTAGAATACCCGGGTATTTGTTGTTTAGTATTGGTTGTAGAGTCCAGCTTTCCAAATATTTGGCTAGAATTGGTTGCAGATATTAAATCAGCATCATCTGTTATCACCGTGGTGATGGTGTTGGGATTGGTTGTAGCCATGACATTTGTCTTTGTTTGTTTTTTATTTTGTTTTTTCCATGAAACATTTTTATACCGTTTATGATGTGTATAGATTGGATACTCTCCGATATTCTTTTACGGAATCAATTAATTGACAGCATTTCCAAGACATTGTCTTAAGTGACATGGATCCCGTTATAGTAAATGTTATGTTGATACAGCAATCGAAGTGGATTCTCAAGAACGCCTCCTTTTGCGGTAATGGAATCTTTGTAACATCTCAGTGATAGACATCTCACTGACATCAGGTGCTGTTGTGCTAAAAATGTTAACAGGTAAAATCTGTGGAAAAATCTTTACATTTGTTATAGTTTGTATAATAATGATGGATGAAATAGTAACATAGTTCCTAGTGTTTTGTATTAAAGATAAACACCCCTGTATATGATTTAGAGATATAAGGATAATTTGAAGCAGCAAAGTATTTAGGAAACCAGAACAAGGCAGGACAGGACTGTACATGAACTGGGAATACAAAATAAAACAAGAGATACAAGGCAAAACGAGAGGAGACATAACTAAGTACTATATATGTGCAATAAACATGGGAGATTTAGACATACATAAATGGCCAAGATGTATGCAGCCCACCACTGCGCCAAAGTGCTCCAATTACGGTGGGTCCTAGCTGCCTAGATATGCATGACTAAAACAATAATAAAACACACACAGCACTTACCTGCAAAGAAAGGAGCAGAGGAAATGAGACCACTGCTTGCAGGAACAGACTGAAACAAAAAGGATTAATGGGAAAGGAACCGGTGTGGCAACAAAAAACAAACATTTAAAGGAATTCAGGAGACTGGGAATTCCAGGAACAGAACAAAGGAATGAACCCAGGAAACCCAGCATAAAGAAAACCAGACATAGAATAGAAAACCAGAAAAACCAAGGAAAACTAAACAAGAATTGTAAAAAGAGTACTGGATACCAGAAGCCAAGGCCAGACATCTCCGCAGAACAGGACAGGATGTGACAGATTGGATGCTTAACAATGTGAATCTTATTTGTTTAAGTATATTTTCCAGCGGCTGTTGGGTGGAGCTTAAGGTGATTTGATTTTTTATTATTTTTTAAAGTGAGTTAAGAAAGCAATATTGAAGGTATTTATATTTTAACTCTACCTTTGTATATGTGGGTTTTTTAGTTTTTTTCATATTTTCTCGTAATTCTTTATTTAAAATTGAGGAATAAGCACAGTATACAATCAATAACACATAATCCGTTGCATATACCTCCATTCATATCTCCTTTTGTATATAGACCTTCCACGGATCCCAGACTTTGATGAAAGAAGAAGAGGAATGTCTAACTCTTTGTAGCGTTACTTACCTTAACCGGGGGCCGGTCGCGGTCCTCTCTTCAAGCCGCGCGCGGTCCTGCGGCTGCACGAGCCGCGCGCGGCTCATCCGACTGCTTCAGATGGAAGGCGGGCAGTGACCGCGTGGAGCGGTCACGTGTCCCGCCTGAAACTAAGAGCGCGCCGCGAGTCTCGGGCGCGCTCTTAAAGAGACAGTGGGAGCCTAATTGCCAAAAGGCTCCCATTGGCTCCTGTCATACCACACTCCCTGTACAATTACCTATAGGGGGTGTGGAAGTGACAGGAGCCAATCACTTTGGTTTAAAAGCTATTTAACTTACCTTTTTCCCTTAGCTCGTTGCCCTATCGTGGTTTCTGTTTCAGTTCCCTTTAGCGCTTGTGGTGTTCAGTTGTGTTTTCTCGTATTGACTTTGGCTTCGTATTCTGACTTCGTTTTCGCTTTATCCTTATCTGTACTGTTTGCCGGCTTGCTGTTTTCCGTGTACCAGACCCCGGCTTGTCCTAGTTTACGCTGTCTCTCTGTGCCCTTGACCTCGGTTTGTTCCTGGCTCTGTCTCCTCTCATATACGTCGAGTCCGGCCATTCTAAGGTCCGGTAGACGTATCTCTCCTCTGTATTTGCCTCTGTTTAGCTGGATCCTGCGTGTAGGGGTATATTCTCGTTACATTCTTGATGTTAAATTATCCATAACAAAGTTTTCCTCAACTTAAAAAACAAAACAAAAAAACAACCTCTCTCATAGTTGATAGATCTGTTTTTAACAAACCTGGTGGCAATGCATCTACATGCTGCCAGTGTGATAAGGTATACTAATTTCTGGGAGTACCTAGGTAAGCCTGTTATAGATTTAGATAATAGAAAAAAGTTAGCTCAGTATTCTCCTGTAATATAGTTTACACCAAAAAATCTTAATTTTTGGGCACTCCCACCACATATGGAGATAAGTCCCTGTTGGGAAAGTAACCACGCCACTGGGTATTGGAGAGGCCTGCTTGCCAGCCTCTTGCCCTGTGACTATGGCCCCTGGGGTGTATTGCCTTTTAAAACCACGATTTGTGCATATTGGGACTTAGCACAATGCCCCTTTCAAACATGTAGCGGCGGCCATCTTAAATTGTCCAGCAGAGTTTTGTCGTTGAGTGTATGGAACTATTTTGGGCATGGGACCATGTGCACGATGGGGCAAAAATAAGACTTCCAGGAAATTCCTGAACCCCTGAACCGATCCGGGCAAGGGGATATGTTGTATTTTGGGGAACTATTTGGGGTTTGTAAAAATGTGGTTTTTCTGCTTGGGGATAATTTAGTTAATTACAGTATCTTACTCAATAATCTCCCAAGCAGAGGGGAGGGTTTGTGTAAATTATCTGGGAGTGTCTATCTGTACAAACCTGTTTTGATTGGCTTTGTGACTTTGTGTCCTGTGCTCCACAAGGTCCACCTGGGTGGTAACCTTGTGGGGAAAACCTGTATAAAAGACAATAAACCCTCAGATCTGCTGAGTTCCTGTTTTACCTCAACATAGATCCTCGTCTCATGTGTGGGGGGGGAAAGGCTGCATCTACCCTGGGGATTGCTATATTACTATACTCCCCAGAGATTTTAATCACTAAGCTCTTTTAAGAGCTTGTTCCTGCTACTCTCTCTTGGAGGAGAGGTTCACCCACTGGAACCTGGAGCCTTGTCGTAGGTCCACGTTGGGTAGAGGACGGCGAGTTCCCAGCCAAACTGTAACGCTGGATGTGGGGACTGCTGTGCTGATGGTGTCTGGTGGAGTGCTTGGAGTCCTCGGTGAGCACTAGGAGCATCCATCAGCAGAGGTACCCAACCGGGGTACAGGAAGCTCTGTTACAGTCCCTTTCTGTCCACACCCGCACCAACACAGATCAGTCGGGTTCTTACCAGTTCTATGCAAGAAGACAGGGGTGGCATGCCATCTAAACAGGATTTTAAACATCTGTTCTTGAGAGAGCATACATATAGATATTTTTTATGCAGTTTCCCAGATATCTATCCACTCACTAGGCTCCAGGGCTTCTCCCAAATCTGTTTCTCAATGTGATATATAGTTTAATGGACCCCATACTGTAGGATCCTCACATAAAAAAAATTATATAAATCAGAAATAAGACCTCTCTTTAAAATTCCTATTTTGCATATTTTTTGCCACTTCTATTTTGTAAGTGTATCTATTAATAAAGTGTGTCATTTTTTACTTGGATACTCTGCTCTATTATATATTTTTTTTCCTCCTATGCATGATATTGATGTTCCACAAGTCCTGAGGTTCATACATCATTGTATCTGATGTGCCTTCAATCAAACTGCTTTTGTGAGTGCAACAAGTTATATTTATAATTTCTATTTTGCAACATTATTGCGCTATGTCCGTCTTTATTGTTTTTGTATTGTAGATAGCCATTTTTTTGGCACTTTGTTATTGTTAATATTTTTTCAAAAGCAGTATAAGGGAGCTGGACAGCGGTCCGGACTTCAGTAGAGTAGGCAAAATCTCTAATCTAAACGTATCGAAAGAAGTCTCACGGCTTCAAATCTAGTCTGGTACTTAAGTTATCAAAAGGAACTACCTCTCCTCCTTGCTAAAGATCATCATATCTATAAATTCCTCCCTGTTTTAAGTTTTGAAAATTATGCTCTCCCATTCCCGGCTAATTTTCCTGCTCCGAAAAACTGGTATAATGGGGAAAGGAAGGTTAGTCAAGCCATGCTTCAGCTTACGTTTATCCCAAATATATAGGAAGTTTAAAATTGCTGGACAGGTTGTTTGTAAGAACGGCCTCGAAACCTTGTTTAGCCACATATGCAATGCAGGTGAGTCTGGATTCATCAAGTCCATCTCCATATCTAGCCAGCGATGTTCCCCGGGAGGTGAGTGCCAGCCAATTATTTGTGCCAGTTGAGCAGCGAAGTAATAAATAAGTAGGTTAGGGAGGCCTACACCCCCTTTTCTCTGGGTTTATATAGGAGAATTCTAGCAACTCTTCGACGTTTATCCTGACAAATAAATGAATCAATGGCTTTCAGAATGCTAATTAGATCTCCTTTATGCACCCAAATGGGTGGGGCTTGAAATAAGATTAACAGCCTGGATAAAATTTTAATTTCAATAGAGTGGATTCTACCGATCCATGAAATTGGCTTATCATGCCAATTCTCTAAATCCTTTTTCAGGTTTCTTATTTGGGGCAACTAACTGTCCGTATATAATGTATTATGGAGGCAACTAATTTTAATACCTAGCTACCAAAGGGCAGGTCAAATTTTAGTTGTAGATTACCTTCTTCTTGCATCGATATATGAAAGGGCACCACACAAGATTTAGTATAGTTTACTCTATAGCCTGAAATCACCACAAGTTGTTCTATCAAATAGAACAAGGCTGGAATAGATTTGGTAGCGTTTACTACTGAAATTAATATATCATCGGCATAAGCCGTGACTTTGTAGATCTCCCTTCCAATCCAGACTCCCTGAATAGCTCCATTCTCTAATACAAATTAAAAGGGGCTCTAGTAAGAGAGCGAGGATTGGAGAAAGGGGGCAGCCTTGGCAAGTGCCATTAAATATTCCAAAGGGGATCCCATCTGAACCATGAAGTTGTATTAAGGCCTGAGGATTAGAATATAGAGCTTGAATTATGGCAATGATAGATTCGGGAAGACCCCAAGACTGTAATAGATAAAATAAATATGGCCAGGCAACCCTATCAAATACCTTCTCTGCGTCAAGTGATAGGAGCATCGATGGCAGCCTCTCTATCTCCATAAGCCATGCTAGATATATGGCTCTATGAGTATTATCATTTGGCTGCCTTCCTGGACTAAAACCTACCTGGTCTGGGTGAATCAAAATGGGGAGAAGCAGAGATAGGCGTAAAGCTAAGACCTTTGGTAATATTTTTGTGTCCACATTTATAAGGGAAATGGGTCTATAATTCCCAACTGCTGTAGGATCTTGTGGTGAAACCAACCTCGCCACGAAGCATTGGAGAAGCCTGGTTGCTCGCCTGTTGCCCTTGGACATGGCCCCATGTTAAAAAGCCTTCTTTTCCCCTGCAGAAAAGGCTTGTTTGTGCCTTTCTGCCCGGCGTTCGGTAGATTTAATCTGCAGAACAAACAACTGAATGACTGGATCACCTGTATTGGGAGTGTGTCGGCAATTTACCTCCCAGCGGCGTGGCGGCGGCCATTTTAAAGTCCCGAACGGCCAGGGGTGTTCAACGCCCAAACTATGGAACTGGAAACGGACACTTATTTTCGCAAAAACCGCTGAGCAGTCAGCCTCCTAGCGTCTGCATTCGGTCATTTAACCGGATGCCTGTTCATACGGTAGTTTAACCGTATGAACATCATTACCCCAGATAGCCATGCAATGGAGCCTATTCGTGTAAAGACTTTGGCTCCATGGCGATTGAACTGTATGTATGTGATCTGAGCGCCATCCAGTAATAATGTGCGCTCAGATCTAAGCTATCTGGGGATAGGTAGAATGTATATGTTTTGTGCAACAGTTGTAACTTTATACATTTTTATGTCTTTTACTGTCTTTTACTGCCATGTGGTTAATGGAGGTTTGCCTCTGTCCTGGGAGATAATTGGATTACTTCCCAATTATCTCCAGGACAGAGGGAGGGAAATTAGGATGCAGTGTGGGGATGTTTTACCTCTGTGTGTCTGTCATTGGTTCATGTCTGTCCTTTGCCACAGTCTCCCATTTGGTCCCCTAGGGGAGTGTCCACCAGGTGGGAGACCTGCCTAAATACTGGGCAGGTAGCCCTGAATAAACCAGACCACTGCTTGACCCTCAACATGGAGCTCTGTCTCGTCTTTGGGGGGATTTACTGTATGCTGTTAGAGACTGATTGCCAGGAGTGTAAGCCGCTTGGGTGCTTTTCCTATTCGTCTGCTAGCAGCTATTCGTGAGGTTCCAGTTCGGTAGTTTGGAGTGCTACTTTGTATGCAGTTCAGGAGTTTGGAGCATTCCCTTGTATGCAGTTCAGGAGTTTGGAGCATTCTCTTGTATCCAGTTCGGGAGTTTGGTGTTCTGCAGTAGCTGTGCCTGTATCTCTGGAAGGGAAGATCGACTAAACGGCGGTTTAACCCTTTTATGCCTGGGGGTGCGTTACAGATCTATATCCTTTTTCTGGATGAGAACAATTTTAGCCATTGTCAGATCTGCTAGAAGAGTTCCTCTCTGCCATATTTCATCCAAAACCTCCTGCAAATGTGGCAGAAGGGTTTTCTGAAATGTTTTATAGTAGCTGCCACTAAATCCATCTGGGCCAGGTGCTTTGATGGAAGAAAAAGCTGCTTTAATCTTATCCATAGAGATCCTAGTCTTTAATGATTCTAAGATATCCTCAGGAATAAGGGGTAGGTTCACTGAACCCAAAAATTCTCTCAATCGTATCCCCCGTTCCGGTTCCAACCCATTAAAATTTGGGAATTGATTATAAATTGTAGAGGAGTATTCCTGAAAGGCTCCATAGATCTCCTCGGCCATCAAAGCTCTTTTAATCAATTCTCCTCCAATTACAATTTTATGGGCTGCCCATAAGGTAGTTTTACTGATTTCATGTGTATTATTTTCTAAAAAAAATAAAATTTGAGAGAGCCTTTGAGCCTTTCTCTTCCTTAAACCGAAAGATCCCCCAAGAGAGAAGTATTAAGGCGCCAAGAGCAACTTTATTTAGCAGATAGTCCTTTTATAAAGACAGCAATATCAGCATGGTCTGACCAGGTAATATTATTAATTTTTGAGTTAAAAAGATATGAAACAAATTCGGGATTTGACAAGAACATATCTGTGACGGACTGCCTGGCACCCCGACCGGGTGACTCCTCCAACCGATGCTCTTAGTGCTCACCGAGGACTCCAAGCACGCCACCAGACACCATCAGCACTGTTGTCCCCACGTCTAGCGTTACAGCTTGGCTGGAAACTCGCCGGCCTCCACCCACCCTGGACCCAAGACCAGGATCCAGCTTCCAGTGGGCAGTAATCTCATACTCCAGAGAGTATAGCAGAAACAGCTCTTATAAGAGCTAGTGATTATAACACTCCAAAGAGCAATCCCAATAGCAGGGATTATAGCAGGTATAGCGGTTCCCTCAATCAAGAGACGAAGCTCTGTGTTGAGGGTAAGCAGGAACTGAATTTTAATGGTGCCACACTGGCCTTTTATGACAATCCCTATGCACATGGACCTTGTTGGGGACTCCAACACAAATACACAGACCAATAAGAATAGTGATTAAATGCACGACACTCTCATAACAAACATACAACCCCTCCCCTCGGCCTGGGAGATAACTGAGTCAGATACTGTATCAATTCAATTATCTCCAGGCAGAAAAAACACATATTTTATAAAGCCCCAAAAGTTCCCCAAAAACACATGATATCCCCACAATTGTTACATTCCCTGATAGCCCTGATCTGGGTGGCCAACATATCCAAACATCACCCAGATCAGTTCAGAGGTTCAAGAATTCTATGGAAGTCATATTTTGACCGACCACACACATGGTCCCATGCCCAAAACAGTTCCAGAGAATCAGGGCTTGCGGTTGGTCTAGTTTGGTAGTTTGAAAACAAACAAACTACCGAACAGAGTCTTACCCTGGAACTTGTTCCCTTCATCCAGACAAATGATTTCACCGACCAGTGCCCTTCTAAGTTGTATAAAATCGAACGCAGGCGATGATGGAAGTCCAGCGGTGTTTAGGAGCTTCTGTGTCCGATTTTAGTTCCATGAGATTCATGCCCAAA
Organism: Pelobates cultripes; assembly: GCA_933207985.1. NCBI lineage: Eukaryota > Metazoa > Chordata > Amphibia > Anura > Pelobatidae > Pelobates > Pelobates cultripes. The sequence continues at coordinate 3,775,776 of OW240913.1, forward strand.
CACCGCTGCCTGCATTCATGCGAACAAGATGGCCGCCACCTCGTGGTTGTCCATAGGAATTGTGGCCACTCAGACGAACAATTAGAACACTGCAGTGAGAAACGTTCCAAGTTGTTAATAGGTGTTAACAAGCTCCAGGGTGGTCTCTGGTTCGTGCGGTTATTCAGGAGTTCGAAGTGCTGCTTCGAGAGCTCCAAGTGTAGCCATACAAGTCCAAAAAGGCACAAACAGTATATTTAACCAAAATCTATTACAGGGGCCATAGTCACAGGGTAGGGGGCTGGCAAAAGGGCTCCTCAAAAAGCCAGTGGCGAGGTTACTTTCACCACACCCAGTAACAAAAGTATATACAAAAACTTCATCCTGGACTCACCAAATGCCAGGAAAACATTGGGGGACAGAATCCTCCCAGGTCTAAGTCGGCCATGGGATGAAGTGTATCTGCTCCCATCTAACTGAAGCCTTGAATTAAATACCCCTAGCCGCTATGAAGAGATAGGTAACCGGCCAGGTAACTAATGCTTTCCAATCGTATCTATATCTTATAACGCCTTAAACCTAGTCAGAAT